>ML782431.1:178750-190421 GCA_009831015.1 Picea engelmannii
GGTGGTGGAAGGCACCTGGAAAGGTGGCGTTAACTTCCACCGAAACCAATACCGTATTTGGACTTCACTGGCCCGGAGAACCAAGAGCGGCTCGCTGGCCCGAAATAAATTACTCGCAGGTTGGTAGGTAGATGGCTCCTCAGAAATTAATGAGGGATGGGGGAAGTGAACTGCCCATCCGTAGGAGCCTCGGGCCTGACCACCGCAAGGGAAATCGCGCCACACGCAACCTCGGAAGAGGAAAATGCGTGAGGAAGAAGCACGGAAGGGTAGACGCGAGGGAAGGAAGAAGAACTCTGGAGATATGCAGAGTGAGTGATAGCAGAGAAGGGGGAGAGTAACCCTCGTTCTCGATCACTGGCAAAACCGAGACATAGTCTCGCAACATCGTGGTCTCAGCTTGGGGGTGGCTAGTGGTAAATCCTATCGGAGTCGCTGAGCCTACGGTTGGCTGGAAACAAGCACCCCTCTCAGCAGTTGCATCACCTCTGGTGTTATTTCTGATAAGTGTTATTTGAAGTTAATGCCATAATTGCATGTTCAATTTTATGTGCTTGTAAATAGTTTTGAATAGAAGTGTTTACCTAACGTTTGATTTGATAGAATGGATGCCTGTGTATGCTTACATGCCATGGTTGTTTTCTGCACAAATGATTAAATCTGGGACATGAGTTCGCTCCATCGAGAATCGTCTTATTTGCTTAGTTCTCGTAATATTTTGGGAAGGCCCCTGAGAGTACTCTTTTCCAAGAGTTACCCCATGAACCTTGTAACCATACTGAACTTTACCAGAGACTCGATTAAGATCAGGGATAATTGCCCAAGAACCGTTTGAGGGTTCATGCAATCCGGGTCTGGAACCCTTATGCAAGAAAGAGTAGCTTTCTAAAGTCTCGGGGTCATGGGAGCCTGAAGCTCCGAGAGTTTGAACTTTGTGATTCAAGCTCAGAAGGGATAGCGAGGTTCAAATATAGAAAGAAAATACCCTATTGCTTGGTAAATGAACGGTCAAAATCCTTTCGGGAATACCCTAAGCCTATCAACACCGACGGATCTAGAGAAGGAGCATAGGCATTAACACCTCGCCCCTTCAGCCTTCGCAAATAGCGATGGGATCCTGGACCGTAGATCCCAGGGACCCATCGGAGCTCTATAAGCCGTCGATCTTAACCTTTACTTAGGCGGGAGAGTGAACTCGACTATGTCCCAAAAGTCCCGAAGACATCGGGACCGTCCATGTTGAAGGACAGGTGGCAGAGATCTGAACATTTCGCATATTGGGGACTCGCGAGTTTGGAGGTGGAAGACCTGACTCTTGGAGTCACGAAGTCCCGAGTCGCGAGATCGCGATATGATCTGGGTCGTTGATCAAAGAGGAAGGACAGCCGTGGGATCTGGCATCTCGATACATTGCGTATCGGGGGTTCGTGAGTTCGGAGGTGGAAGACCAAACCCTTGGAGTCGCGAAGTCCCGAATAGCGAGAAGTAGGAGCAACCATTTAGTCAAGACCTCCTCGCCATATCGCATATCGGGGTCTCAGAGGTTGAGAGGAATCAATTTCGACTGTAAAAGTCTCGAGCTTGCGAGTTGCAAGAGCTTGTGCAACACGTGGTACGTCTGCTTGGTGGGACCCATGTGGTTTACAGGTGGTGTGACGATAAGATGCCCAGAGAGAGGGAGAAATGGTGACAGGTGGTGGACACGTGTCGTTTGAAACGGGAGTCAACATCCTGTTGACTTCTCGTACTTCGGGTTCTCGTAAGAAAGGAGCACAAAGGCCCAACAACTCAAGTCGCGAAGTTGCGAGATCCGAGAAGCCCAGAAGGAGTCAAACCTTCTCTGACTTTCGCGTCTCAGGGTTTCGTAAAAGAAGGGCCCAGAAGTTCAACATTTCAACTCGCGAACTTGCGAGCAAGGCTAGTAGTTAGCCCTAGACGGTGGTCACGTGTGGAGAGCGCTAATAAGGAGGGGCCATACCATATCGGAATCTCGGGTATCGGCAATCGGTGAAGAAAAATTCGAGGGTCTTCGAGTCACGACTCGCGATGTCGCGAGTTGTGAAAGGCGCCTGGTTTGTTTGGCCTGTGGTCCTAACCCACGATCACAAGGAGGTGAACAGGGAAGAAATAGCCTGCGCTAGGCCCCCATAGGACTTTGGGGATTCTGTCCCTTGAGGAAAAGCGAAAATTTTACTATGTTGTAGTGGGTGTGTTACATTGGACATCTTTGGTAGCAAGGAAAATTGTTGAGAGTATTCAGTGATCCAACAGGGCGTGGCATCTTCCTGCTTGGGGGTTGATACTTCATAAGGCCCAGATCCTTCTTGTATTGGTATTCATGGTGTATTCAACCTTTGGAGGCTTATAGTATCTTCTTGGAGCATTTTGTAGCAGCTCCTATTGTGTTATTGGATCCATCTGTTGAGCATTCCAGATCGATATCTTCATTGTATCAGGTTCTTCTATTTATGAATAAAATCAGATCTGAGGTGTTTTGGCTTGTCTATCATATTGTTGATCTTGCATATAGTTGATGTATGTTCCATTACGGTATCTTCTTGTTTATTGCTGCAACACATATATAAATTCATCATCATAAACCCTAAGGTCGAAATCAAGAGGTCAACCTATAAGTAAACACATACAAACAAGTAAATCAGCAAAGTGTTTGACGAAATGCCACAACCAGTAAAAGTTTAAAAAGACACCCAAAATCGTGATGTTCCTGGCTTATTGGCTTGGGAACATAACAGTGGTATCAGAGCCTAGATTCCTACCAGCCAGTGGGGATTAGCAGAGTTACAATGAAGATGAATATTAATAGCATGATTGTTGAGTGTGAGAGGGAATATGAAACCCTTAATGAGAATTTCAAGGGGCTATTAACATTCCAATGGTTCCTATCCTATAAAAATCCTAGTTGGAGTAAAGAAGAGATTACATGTTGGGTCAACGAAATGGAGGAAAACAGAGCAGCCACAACTAGATGGAGGGAAGAACAGAGTAACCCCACACCCATTAGGAGCAGGCAACGTTGCTACAGTTGCAAGGTGCCTTGGGAACCAGATCATAGATGTAGGGGTAAGGGTAAGAAACACATTATTGTTGTACACTATGACAGTGATGATGAGGTGTGTGAGGCTACATAGTTAGAGCTAGATGATTATTTGGAGTAGTCTGATGATGCTAGGGACTCTTGCACAGAGACTAGTGATTCTGGTATGCTAGAGAAGGATAGTGACCCGTGCACATTGGAGGAACAGTGGGATGGACGGGATGATAGAACCAGTGTCTCAACAGACATATCACATACCATTGATGACCTTACGCCTCAACAGAGTGGTGACACTAGTGATGATTCACACGTGCTAGCACCTATAGATGACAAACACCCTATGGTGACTATGACACATCTGTCATCGATCCAGACACCTATGACCGCCACATCACATGAGGATAGCAATGGCATGACAGATATGATGGAGGAGCGATACGTGAGAGATACACACCAAAGACACATGGATCCACAGATCCAGGATGAGATACAAGACGTACAGACAATTGACCTTACACATACAGATCAACATGAGGAGATTGAGTCATAGATTTTGGAGACTCCATTAGTTGAGCAGATTATGGATACTGACAGGTTGATGGGGCACTTACTTCCAGGATCGACCTGCATTGATGAGGATGCACTCTTTGTTAGTGAGGATGACCATAGCACATGTCTGGACACATCTATATGGGATCCAGACGCAGATGATAGTAGCAGGGTGAGTGCACAGGAGGATACAACTACTCACACCAGTTACAATATTATTAAGAGAGAGATAGTAGTTGGGGATGTTATGCAGTCACATATAGGAGGACCCAGTAGCACCGTAGATAGGGATCAGTTCAATGTTTTATCTTTTGTAGAGAGTGTTGTTGGGGATTCTGTGGTTGACACTAGTAGTGAGGGATATGAGGTGGCACCTCAACACGACTATGATCAAGAGTCACACTACTTGACAAGACAGTTGAGAGTTAGTGAGGATATGATCATGGAAGCCACCAGGCGCATTGATGACATGCATGCATTGATGCCTGATTGTTGCTAGAGGGCATCAATGGCACATGATAATTCAAATGAGGCATTTTCCATAGATGACTTTCATACTCTCTTAGAGAGAATGTCTGTGATGAGGACCGACTTCCAGCATTTGTTGACAGACAAGGACTACCTACTGGGGATTGGCGAGATGTATCACATGGCCTTGAGGGAGCAGGAATTGGAGATGGACCGACTCACTCAGGAGTTGTAGAGCACTCGAGGATTCTGGAGAGGCACACAGACAACCATTCAAGAATCAAAGTCCAAATCAAAGGAGATTCTTGAGGAGATCCATCAGAGATTTGCTTCATCTATCCCAGTGGACACTCAGATATGTCCTTCGGTCACATGGCTAGAGGATGTTGGTGATCTAGCAGATGAGCACCAGTTGATGGATGACACTTCCATTTGTGTTCTGAGAGTGGTTGGCCTTCAGACAGGGGTTGATCCAGTAGTACGCCTAGGATCTATGATGCGGCATGAGTATATGGGAGATGACATGAGTATGCCGGAGCATACAATTGTGAGTGATAGCTCACAGAGACATGCCAAGATGTATGGTGGGATGCATAGGGGTGTATTGCCTTGCAGGGAGGAGACACACTTAGGGGAGCATGCAGATGCCACTCCTTTGTAGCATCACATAGTTAGGGTAGATTACCTTCAATGTATCAACAATTGCATGGGAGATGAGAGGTATGGGTTGGTGGACCAACAGTTGGAGGAGCTACTTCCGGTTGTACTGGATGATTGGGAGTCAGTGATGATCACAGGAGAGTATGTACCATGGATACTAGTGGACGAGATTTTGATTGAATCCTTGGGATTGACCAAAGCATGTGATATTTTACAGGTCTACAGTAAGCTACAAAGGTTTCTGTTATCCTTTCCCGCAAATTTATCATTGACAATAAGATGAGGAGAGATAGACATTGGCAGAGGGCATGGAGAGTGAGTAGGTCGAGACCACCTGACAGGAGTACTTTTACGGCATACAACAGGTCAGAGGTGGACCGTGTTAGGCAGATAGTTGAGACTTGGTGCCTGATGGTGAGCATCATAGGCCAGGTGACAATAGATGAGCACAGAGGGCCTCCGATAGTGATCATTCCAACACAGGAGCAACTAGCGGAGACTGGAAGTGATAAACTTCCAAGTTTGCCATGGGATCCGGGAGTTCATTTTGTTAGCAGGATGTTTTACATCATGTTGACCTAGGTTATGCCAGAGAGCCACACACTCCACCTTGGTTTGGTTTGGAGTGGGCCTGCAGGTACTTGTCCTAGGGAGCGATACATTTTCTCCCTATTGATCATCATGATCGGGCATGGAGATGGTTGGGCAGGTAGTACTTCCACAGAGATGTTCTTACAGACGCAGCTTCTGGACAACAGGTCCAAGTGCCACAGGTACTTCAGCTTGAGGATCAAGGAGTGGAGGATTCGATATTTATACAGGGAGTAGTCAGGCATTGTCAACATAGTGCAGTGTCAGCATGGTGATCTTCGACAGAGGCTAGCATGGGATCCAGGGATTGCTAGGTTGAGCATTTCGCCGAATGACAGAGGCGAGTGGACCTTTGCAGAGGAAAGTTGTTCTGACTTTCCATTGAGCTTCAGTGTTGAGGAGAGCACACCACTTGAGGGTGACTCACAAATGTCTTGCAGTACCTCATTATGGCATCACCATGGGCAGTTGATGGAGTCCGTGTTGATCTTGATAGTATCTTGGAGGATGGAATCAGTCAGGGATGAGGCCATGAGTCATGAGCAGGAGTTTCACGGTGATGATACATTTCAGGATTATGCTTCCCATGGGCTTGCAATTCATGTCTTGATATGGGACCCAAGGGGCAGAGTGCATGATAGTTCATCTTTGGATGGGGTCTACTGTGTGTCCCATAGGTGGACATGGGATCCTGGTATTATACTTGTGCGGATTTGGTTATTGCTTGAGGATAAGCAATTTTCTAGCAGAGAGGACTGTAATGTCCACACTTTGGGACATCAGGGTATTACACAGTGTTATGATGACCAGGGTAGCCAGTTGGAGATTATAGTGAGTACAGGAGCTACTGAGGGATATTTTGGGGTCCATCTTGCATCGCTCACCCTATTTCATCATTATGATCCATTCTGCACAGGTTGGCATTGGTTCCGTTTCATTCCGACGATTTCCATGATTTTGAGTATTTGAGCTATAAGTTAATTAAATTCATTGAAGAGGTCATTTTGGGCACATTACTTGGAGGAACCTCTCAGTGTAATAGCTCATTGGAATCGAGAGGAACATGACTACAGGATAGGATGATGAGAAGTGACTTTTAGCGGCCAGGGAAGCCACTAGGAGAGATAAGGCGCTTTTAGGTAAAACGGTTAATTAATTAATTAAAGTGATTTAATTAATTAATTAATAATAAAAAAGAAAAGTCACTTTGGAGAGACAAGTGAGCAGGGAGTATAAAGAAGAGGCAAGGGCCTCTATTCTCTCATTCATTCATGTATGATTATCATTTTGATATTTGGCTTCTAGCTAGAGAGCCCATACCTTGGGGGTTTTGAGGGTTTTGACTTAACAAACCCTAGAGGATGATTCGGTG
This sequence comes from Picea engelmannii, assembly GCA_009831015.1. Lineage (NCBI taxonomy): Eukaryota > Viridiplantae > Streptophyta > Pinopsida > Pinales > Pinaceae > Picea > Picea engelmannii. The sequence goes on from ML782431.1 coordinate 185,446, forward strand.
GTGAAAGATTCCACCTAGCTTGTCCCAAGCTTGGTCTCGGGGATGCAATACTCTCCCACACCATTCTAGTTCAGATCTACTCAGTGCAGAAGGGTTCTACACCAACCACATGCACATGAAGAGAAGGAGGGTGCACTATTGGGGGTTTCCAGCAAGGGGGTGCACCATCCATTGAGGGAAGTTTGTTCCAGGTGATTGGCAGGGATTCTGGAGATTCTAACACCTGGGTTTTCATTGCAGGGCCGTGGCTATTAGATCTAGTGCATTCCGGTGGAGTTTTATGTGTCATTTGATTTATTAGATGCATGGGACGAATTGGAGGAGAGGAGCACACTTCATAAAGTGATTTCAGCCATTTGGTAGATCAGATCTTCATCATTCTAGTGGTTTTGTGGAGCATTTGGAGGCCTCTAGGAGACAGACCGAATTATCTAGGGTTTCAAGCATCTAGGGGGGGCACACCATTCCTTGGAGGAGAGTCAGATCCATGAGTTTGAGAGGGATCTTGGAGATTTGAGCACCTGGGTTGTTCTTGCCTTTACTCGATCCACTGTTTAGCATATTTATCGAAGTGACTGGACATCTTTGGCAGCAGGGCCGAATTGTTGAGAGTATTCAGTGATCCAGCAGGGCGTGGCATCTTCCAGCTTGGGGGTTGATATTTCATACGACCCAGATCTTTCTTGTATTGGTATTCATGGTGTATTCAACCTTTGGAGGCTTATAGTATCTTCTTGGAGCATTTTGTAGCAGCTCCTATTGTGTTATTGGATCCATCTGTTGAGCATTCCAGATTGGTATCTTCATTGTATCAGGTTCTTCTATTTATGAATAAAATCAGATCTGAGGTGTTTTGGCTTGTCTATCATATTGTTGATCTTGCATATAGTTGATGTATGTTCCATTACGGTATCTTCTTGTTTATTGATGCAACACATATATAAATTCACCATCATAAACCCTAAGGCCAAAATCAAGAGGTCAACCTGCTAGTAAACACATACAAACAAGTAAATCAACAAAGTGTTTGACGAAATGCCACAACCAGTAAAAGTTTAAAAAGACACCCAAAACCATAATGTTCCTGGCTTATTAGCTTGGGAGCATTACATACATTTACAATGAAAGAAGATCAATAAACAATTCTTTAAGGTGGAAACAAATTTTAAAAATGATTTTTTAAAATGTACATTAAATTTAGGAAAATACAATCATTTACATAAAACCTTCGTAACCAAAATTATTCCCTATCATTAAAGACTTCAAAACAATTTTGTTGTGAAGTAAGTTTTCAAACCTTTCTTTTAAAACAAATAAGTGCATAAAAGACAAAGAAATCCTTTAAAACAAAACACATGGACAAAATTTTCCATATCAATCTTATATAAATGATGTGAAAGTGACGATGAAGAAAATTCATGTTTCCTACTTTTTCCATCTCTTCCTAAATTAATCGAATTCACAACAATAAAATTTATATAAATGATGATGAAAAAAATTAATATTTCCGAATTTTGTCATCACTTCCTAAATTAATTGAATTCACAACAATAAAATTTAAAGGAATTATTTTAAGAATTCCCTCACATGCAATGTGACTTTTTTAAATGGAAGAAGAAAATTGAATATAATTACCTAAGTCTTGCATGTACTTAAAAAACAAAACCACCTACTAAAGCAAGGACGATGACTATTGAAAAAAACGTTGTAGCTCTCCAATATAGAAAAGATATGTAATTGTAATTATGTTGACTTGAGTATGGTACAAGCAATGAGAAAATAAGAGCCGATAACACATAATACTCTACTTTGTTGGATAGACCGCCCAAATTTGTTGACTAGAGTATAGTACAAGCAACGAGAAAATAAGAGCCGATAACACATAATATTTTTACTTTGTTGGATAGAGCGCCCAAATTTGGTTACAGTTTTTGACAAAGATTTATGAATGGATTGGATTGAAATTTAAACAAGTGTTGCATGGTAACGCACTTTATGCTGAGTTAGTTAGAAAATATATGTTGAACAATGAAACTTAATATAACTAGATGTACAAGTAATGAATATTTTTTGTCAAAAAATAATAATTAAGGGTTGTTTGTTATTTAAAATGTATAATGAACCGTAGCCGAATGAAACTATAATATTCATAAATATAATATAAATACAATAATAAATAATATATTATATAATAAATATAATATAAATATAATAATGCATAATAATAAATACATAGTACAACTTTTTATATTTAGATGTGGTGATTGGTGAAATTCATTGATTATGTAATTAATTATACATATTGAAAGACGTGAAGGGAGCAATAACACTTCAATTTTATCAATCAATTAGAAATGAGAAACACAAATATTTTTATTATATCCAAAAATATATATTTGTTTTCCTATGTTAAACATTACATTGCATACACAAATTTATGGTAAAAGGAAAATTAATGTCACATCAAAACCAAACTCATTGCTATAGTCTCATGGCAGGGACTAATAAAATAAAATATTAAATATGATTTCTTTTAAAAAATAATAATTTGTTGAGGTTATGGAAAGTGGAGTATTGTTATTGTTTTATTAGAATTTAAGTTTTTTTAATAATGTGTTTTTGTGTATTTTTATTTGTGAAAAATGGTTAGGATAGGTTTTAGTAAAATAGATAACTTTTATTTGTGATGTTTTTTTTTTTTTTGTCGAAAAGTAATTTTCATAGTGTAACAAGACATGTGGTAATACATTCAGTTACTCGTGGGCAAAATAGATAATTTCCATTTGCGATTTTTTCATCAAAAGGTGACTTTCATAGTGTAACAAGACATGTGGTAATACATTCACTTATTGGTGGGGTAAAATAGATAACTTCCATTTGTGATTTTTTCATGGAAAGGTAACTTTCATAGTGTAACCAGGCATGTGGCAATACATTCACTTATTCGTGTTGAGCACATTCAGTAAAAACAAATAATTCTAAAATACTAATGAAATATTGCTTTAACATGTCAACTTATATATTTTTAGTAAATAAAATAATAAAAAGAAAAGGCATAACGAATAATAGTAAGAGGTCGAGGAAAATAAGTTTAAGGAATTGTGTTTTTTTTTTCTATGCTATCGTTAATTTCATAAATCACCTTGTAAAAAATATCGCTTTAATGTGTTCAATTCTTTCATTTTGATAATAAAGAGTAAAATAAGGAGATGAGGTGAGATAATTTTATTAATATCCAACGAATGATTATTAAAGTAGGTTAGTGAGATTATTAGGTACAATCACTACAAGGAAAAGACCTTTTAGTAGAGGTTATAGCGGAGGTTTCTAGTGTTACAAAATTGACAAAAATTATCAAAAAAACCTCCGCTACAACATTTGTTTTCGATAACGAATGTTTTTGCAGATACTGTAACGAAAGTTGATTATAACTAGAAAAATATGGGCGGGCAGAGGTGTTAGCGAATGTTTACAAATTAGTGTGTTTGTATAAGCCACAAGCACCGATGCGTACATACACCTACAACACCGGTGTTGTACACTTAAAGTCAAACACCAGAGAAGTAAAATATGCAAGCACTGGGGCAGTAAAATATTTAAGCACCGGGGCATTTATCTTATAAGCATTGTGCCTTCAACAGTAAAATGCATCGGGGGAGTTAAAAATAATTAAGAACCAGGGATTTCTGCATAGAACGCACTGGTGCCTTCTTAATAATAATGCACCGATGTTGTATAAAATAATATGCATCGGTGCGTTACCGGGAAAAACCCCCCGGTGCATTAAAAATCGAAAGCGCCAATGCTTTGCAGTAATAAACAAGCCTTAATGCTTATCAATAACACAATATCACCGATGCATATTAATAACACATAAGCATCGGTGCTTCGTATAAGCTTAACACACCAAAGGTCAATTTTTTAATATAATTTTGCGGTATTAAATTAAAATTGAAACCAGTGCTAATTGATTACATAAAAGCATCGATGCAAATTTTATATGAAACACACTGTTGAGTTTTAATATTAAATGCGCCGATGAGATTAATAACTACAATACACCGAGAAACATCGACCTGTGATAGTGCAATTATTTTTATTTTTTATCCATTATTTATTAAATTTTTTACATATATCTTATATTTCGATTAGTGAATTTGGATATGATGTTTGGATTAATTTGTTATATCATCAGATTTTGCATCTCTTCATTATAATATTTAGTCATCCATATATTTAATCAACGATGTAACATTTCAAAGCAACATTGGACAACACAATAGAATAAATTAAAACATATTTTATTATATCAATAAGAGGGTCTTTGTCATACAAAATGGGACACTTATCGGTAATCCCTTGTCTTTCAATTGGGACACTATGTCCATTACATTAAACAAAAATGTCTGATTTTCACTGTTATAGCAAGATTTGCCTCACCATTGTTATCTTGCACAGAGGGCCTTTTTTCATTTCCATATGCAGACTTATCAACCCCTTTTTGATAAATCCAAAGCCAAAAATATATATTTTTCCACATATACGCTCCCTAACTGCTTTGCAAGATGCGTATACGCTTGCTGCTCCACTACAACTCGCATATATCGGGATTTGTGCCAGAAAATACAAAATGAGGTCGGGTTTCCATGTCACTGTTGGGCCTCAAAATAGTCCCTATTCTCACTCCATTATTCACCAATACCTTGACATTACTTCCATATTACCTTCATGTCACCTTCATTCCACCTCCACATCATTACATTTATCTCATCATTTGGTTATAACTATGCTTTTCCAAAGTTTATTAATTCTTAACATTTTTAAGTTGATTTGTGGTTAAACTTTAGAAAATAATATACTTATACTTATACCTAACAATTAGAATGAGTTTGGTGACATGTGTAGGTGATTTGGAAGCTTCCAAGACACTCTTATGTGGCCTCCAATACTCAAATTCGAATTCCCTTCAAGATATG
>ML782431.1:199749-218681 GCA_009831015.1 Picea engelmannii
GCATGTTTGTAATGTTTATTAATGGATTGTGCTATCTGATGTGCTAACTCATTTTATATACTGTCACTATATACTTGCATCACTTGTTTGTTGAGAACTTCTTGCAGGTGTAAAGCTTTGGGTCAAAGTGCTCAACGGTGGAATAACATCAAATGATTGGATTGAGGTAGGCTTCTTCCTCGTATTGCACATTAGTTTATATAGCACATGTTGGAATTGAGTTGTTTTCTGCAGTCATACCTGTCTGTTGTGGTTTACCCTTGGCCATAGAGAGTTTTTCCCTTGTAACATTCACAAACAATTATTTCAAAAAAATATAATTGCAACTTGCATTGATATCCAAATATATTGGTCATCATTCTTCACTGGAATTGTTGTTAGTGCTCGAGCTACTTCCATGCCTTGGGATATTTTGCTGAATGTTTGGTTGATTGCATTGATTTTTTTGTTCTTCTTCAAGTTCCATCTACAAACATAAAAATAAAGTGTAATGAGTCTATCTACATTGGTGAGAATAATGAAAATTGAAATAAATAATATACATGAATGTAAATTGAAAAGCGACGTACCTTCAAAGCAAGAATTGACTAATGAATCATACACATATATTCAAAATCAAATCTCATGCCTTGTTTCAACAATTCTTTTGTTGGCTCAGTTCCATACTTTGTTTCCTGCAAGTTTTATACCCCATAATAAATCATAGATTTAATATAAAGTATTATTTTTGTTTCATGAAGTAAAACAACATAGATTATACTTACAAATTCCACAATTAATTTTTGATATGCCAACATATACTCACAACCCTTAATTAACCCAATGTCATACTTCCCACCATTATTGGACACCTCAGAGATAATCCAACAATTGACACCAATAGAGCTCACCCTGGCTGCATGAAACATGCATCCAATGACCAAATTTTGGAAACAATGGTCAAGGGAACTTGCCAACAAAGGATCCAACTTTATCAAGTTGTCAAAGTAGGGCAACTCCTGCACCAAGGCAAGTGGCTCACCTGGGGCCAAATTCAACAAAAATTTCCTCATCTAATGGGGGAAATCAACACAATGGAGACCATTTCTTCCTAAATGGGGAAGATGATCTAGATGAATGTCAATGGCCTCCCACCTATTTCAACTAGCTCATTTTGGTAGTTTTCCAGTTCGACAATTTTTTCCTAGTTTTCGGGTCCCTGACTTCCGGGGCTATTTTGAGGCCCTAAACAACGTTTTTAGGGATCACCACAATCATAATATAGAAAGAGTCAGATTCTGATAGAAACATGTGTAGTCCTCATATAGACCTTTCCAACGGGCTATCATGCGCCTAAAACGAAGATCGTATGCAAAAGTTACGACCTCAGGAAGTTGATGTACTAGCTTACCCCAACAGGGCCCACATGACTTTTGGTTCTTCATTCCTAGGGTTAGGTTTTTGGATGTCTAGGGTTTTGGAATTCCTATTTATTGTAAAAAGGATTGGAGAGCCTCATGGTAAAAATCTTCTTGCGAATGAGCACAACCGTCACATCTCTTCTCAGAGATAAGCCGACACCATTATAGCAAGCTTGTTTTCCACTACATTTTACAATTTCGACACATTTTCTTATTGAATAGAAACCAATTTTACTGTATCTCTGCTATTCTCTTGTTTTTGTGTTAAGAATAAGAATAATTTGTATTCATTTTCGTTCTGCTCATAAAATCCGTATCATCTTCCCCCTCTTTTCTCAGAGTGTAGATGAGTGTTGAGATCCCCGCTACAATAACAAAGCTCAAATCTAAAGTTTCCTTGGAAACAAACAAGGAACTCCAATATTCTAATTTTTCTGAGTATCTATTTGGAATATATATATTTAAGACATAAAACTTAAGAGACATTTATTTATACCTGAGTACATTGAGAATCCAATGACTAGAGTAGAAATATACATCTAGTTCCCATTGGAATGGATCACATAGAGTCATAATTCCTCCTGATGCTCCAATTGAACTTTTGGCTATTCCTTCTCCATTATGCATTGATTTTTTTGCACTTAGGAGTGCTACTGATTCCTCCATTTTTGTCTCCTGGAGGAGAATTACAAAAGTCTTCTCAAGATTGACGAGATCTTTTAGGGCTTTGATCTTGGAGGTGCTACTGAAGCCTCTGCAATTCCGGGAGAGAAATTTCATTGTCTAGCGGTTGTAGAAGCCCGCCCACTAGTGGAAGGCAGATCTGGACCCTTATTGCCCCCTTTTCGACCCATGTTGCTCAAAGAGATTTCAATGGATTGCTACTTTCCCAAGGCCTTTTCTTTATTTGTCGTTTCTTCTTTTGCATCTTTGTTTGTCCTCCTTCCATATTTCCGTATTTTTTCTTGGGGTATTTCTCCTTCCTTGATTCCTTGTCGGAAATATCCTTTGGGGGGAGCCCTTTCAACTGGGAATGGCTTCTTTACTTCCCGAACTTCTTCTTGATTGGCTTCTTGAAAGTTTTCTTCATCTCCTTAGTCTCCTTCTTCATTTTCTAGGCCTTGAGAGGTCTCTCCCCGAGGAAGAATGCTTCCTGAGATGGGGTTTGGATTTGAGGCCATCTCATCCTCTTTATCCATTGATGATTCTCCAAGAATGACATATTGATTCTTTGATGTGAGTTGAGGCTCAACACGGGTTGCAACTTCTTTCTGTCTTCCTCCATTTTTTGTATTTGTTTATGTCGTCTTTCCTCGCATTATGGTTTCTATTGGGGTTTGATGTGTCTGGAGATTGCCCATTGTTTTTCCTAGTGTTTGCCTTTTTCCTGACTTGTTTCCATCCTGCCTCTTGTTCCTCTTTTGTGACCTCTTGCTCCTTCTTGCTTTGAGGGAAATCCCGAGAAAATGCTTGTATTTGTGACAAATGTTTCATTTGAAAGGGAGTTGCTCACAGTCCAACTTTTGAAGGTGTGTCTTGTCATCCAAGGGGAGCTTAATAGCTTCCAAAAGGCCCTTTTCTAGATTCAATTCAATACAGATTCTTGCATAGGAAAACATTTTTGGCTTCGGTTAAGCTCTATCAATATATTTCACCAGAGAATCCCCAATACTCTTCAGAATGCCATCTCCCCAACAATGGAAAGGCAGATGGGGGAGGCGGACCCAAACAAGAATTGATGTTGGATGTCACATTCCGGATTGAAATCTGGCATCCATCTATTCAAATATAAACCCCTTGAGCCAAAAAAAGTACAACCCACTACGAAATATGAGATCATGATCTTCTTTATGCTCAAAATAAAAGATGTAGAATCCCTTACCCCCAAAAAGTGACTCATTCTGCCTTGAATCAAGGGTTGTCAATTCTGCACAATCGAAAGATCGATTTGCCAAGGAGAGGGCCAAAGGCCTGTGAACTGCCCGATGAGACCTTTTGCTGCATCTGCCAGAGCCTTTCTGTGAGCTTCAACCCGAGGTATTGCGACCTCTGGAATATGGTCCAGTTTTTTCACAATAGAGTGTGGGTGGGATGAGTTGAAGGGTTCCCCAACGATCCCACGAGCTGCTTGAACGCTTCGATGTCCGCATTGAAATCCGAAGGGGGATCGAGGTTTCCCCCAGCCATGATACATATCCAATAACCAGAAAGAGAGGGGGCGACGATCTAGGGTTTCCTCAGAGAAAATTGTAGAGCCGCAGACAATATGCATATGTATTACATTGTTATATCATTGTTAAAATGAATACAATTACTTGATTATGTTAAATAATTTTTTATTGTTTTATCACTTAAATCGTATTTTTTTGCATTAAATCAATGCAACTAATTGCTCTAAATCAGAGAGCACAACTAAGATAGTTCCCTTAAAACTTTCTCCAAAAACATCTCTGATAATAATAGAATAGTTCACTTAATATTTAATGATATTGTTTTCAGCAAATATTTTTTTTATTTACTCAATATTATATTATTCTTTTAGGAGGGACACATGTCAACTCTAGGTTGAAAAAGTTTTTCACATTTTATATATCTCAATATTATAATTGTTTTAATGCACAAATAGTAATAGATAAATCATAGATAACCAAACAAAGTACATGACTTCAACTTATAATAACTGTTCATAAATTTATTTTCACTACCTTATTGCTAAATTCATTTCACTTGATTTGTTGTATCTCACTGTTGAAATCAATATAGAGGATTAATTTCCTTTGTATCATTTCTTTAATTAATTAATGCACCGAATCATTTTTCATAGTATTAACACTCAAATCAATGCACCCTATTGTTTTATGTTATATGATTATCACTGAAATCAATGCACCCTATTGTTTTGTGTTATATTATTGTTAAAATCAATACTACTACTTAATTATGCTAAACCATTTTTTATTGTATCATCACTTGAATTGTATTTTTTTTGCATTAAATCAATGCAACTAATTGCTCTAAATCAGAGAGCACAACTAAGATAGTTCCCTAAAACTTTTCTCAAGAACATCTCATAGAGCAATATGATACTTCAATTAATATTTAATGCTATTGTTTTCAACACATAGTTTTTTATTTACTCAATATTATATTATTTTTTTAGGAGGGAAAAGTGTCAACTCCAGGTTGAACGTTTTTTTCACATTTTATATATCTTAATATTATAATTTTTTTAATGTGCGAATACTAATAGATAAATCACACATAAACAAACTTATAATATCTGTTTTGAAATTTGTTTTCACTACTTTATTGCTAAATTAATTTCACTCATGATTTGTTGTATCTCACAGATATAGAGGATTAATTTCCTTCTTATCATTTCATATTATCACTGAAATCAATGCAACCTATTGTATAACATTATCAGTGAAATCAATGCACCCAATTGTTTTATGTTATATCATTGTTAAAATGAATACAAGTACTTGATTATGCTCAATCATTTTTTATTGTATCATCACTTAAATCAATGCAACTAATTGCTCTAAATAATTTATCATTTTGTTAATTTTCTTCCTATCATTTATTCAATTAATTAATGCACTAAATATTTTTTCATAGTATTATCACTAAAATCAATGCTCCTATTGCTCTAAATAGTAAATAGTAAATACTATTAAATAGTAAATAATAAAGTAATAAAAGTAATAGTAATACTGAATAATATTCTTCTTCTTATTATTTTTAATTAAGTCCATTATCAATAATTTACCATGGGCTTTAATCTCGGTAATACTTTAGTCCCAACATGTATTGAATAATGTTGGGAGCCATGCATGCACTTCATTATAGTTTCTTGAACTTCAAGAAGGCACAACCAAATCCTCAACTTTAATCTCCTTAATACTTTAGTCCCAACATGTATTATTCATGTCTTCATTATAGTTTAATACCACTCTAGTGGGCAAAGGCTAGCAATACCCACCCTCCTCTCTTTAATTCTATAATAGATATATCAGTTGTCTTTTTTTTTTTTTTGAAGTAAAAAGGCGGGTCCTGTTATATTAAGATTGCAAAATTACAGAGTGTTGTGGAGGTGCCAGCTGTCCCGCCTGGAGAGGAAACTGAGACAGCTGGCCATTCCATGCCACTTCCTAAACTCAAAATTTCAGGCTGCCATCCTGCCCGAAGGAAACCAGGACGCATGGCCATTTCTGGAATAAGTATGTTCTTCATTACACTATTGCTATCATTGCTATAAGCTAACTGAGCTACTGCTCTAGTTTGCAACAAAAGAAAAAAGTTTCTAACTATGAGCATGCAAGAAAACCTTTTAACCGGTGTCCTCATAATCGTCTTCATTCTTGCCGCTTCTGACTGGAATTGCATAGATCTGTGCGCAAGTGGGGCACTGGTGTCTTGGGGTAGTGCTGGAGTAGGCGGCGTAAATCATATCCAGGCGTTGGTTGATGCAGATAGCTCTGAAAATCTGGTCGTCCACCATGCTGCGTACCTCGAATATTAATTCCAGGTGCTTCGGGTGAAGAAGTGGTGGCTGGTCCTGCAAGTCTTGCGGAATGGAGGAGAGGGGAGCTTTCATCCGTGCGTCGGCCTCATCCTGGTGCTCTCGCTGCCTATTCTGCTGCGCCATTTCCTCAGGAGGTTCGCCGGTTGTGAAATGGATGTTTCCTTCTGTGCCTTCCTATATCTCTTCCTCCACGATGCAAGATGTAAATTCCGTAGCTGGAGTGTCCTTGGGACCGTGTGCTGGTCTTGGAGCAGGGGTTATGGTATCCTTTTCGAAACAAGTGGGGGGAACCCAATTGTCCGGGACTGTGAAGAGAAGATTCTTGGAGTAATTCTGGATGGAATCATCTGGAGTAATCTCCTCGACATATGCCATGGGAGGCGTTCCAATTCTTCTGGACTTCCTAGTTCTCCTTCTGCTAGCTAGAGCCAAAGCTCTCTCAAATTTCTTCCGCCGCTTCCTACGTGAGTCGGCCGCATACCAAGGAGGTCGCCCCCTTGCTCTTGGCATGCTTAAAAGGAAAACTACTATCGGACTACCTGCTGAAAGGTTGTCTCTGTTCCTACACCTCGGCGTTTCAGCCTTCGCCTCTGCAACTTTCAAATGCATCACATAGCCTCCAAGGCTGTTGATAAGGACATAGATGATAGCTATGGCCATTAAGGCCGTGGTCTTAGTGCTCTGGTCGACCGTTCTCCTCGCGTGAGTGAGAGGCCTCGTCATTTGGTGCGAGTTGCCTGGGTTTGATCCCATCATAAATGGCAAGGCGATGGGAGCTGGTGGCCAGCATTTATGGCACCACCCGGCTCTGATCCGCGTGTCCTTCCCTCTCCGCGTGGCACCCCATTTGGGGATATATCAGTTGTCTTTAATTCTACAATAGATCTATCAATTATCTAGAACTCTAAATCACATTTATTGTATGAATAACATTTGTGATAGATTTGCTATCTATACATACACACAAACACACGATCATTGTTATTCATTCAAAGAAATTATTAAAAATTAAAATTTTAATATTATTATTATTATTTTTGAAATTTGTAATTATTATTTTAATATTTAATTATTTTTTTAACTCATTATGTTACATGAACATCACCCCAATGTTCACCCCATATTGAATTGTAAAAAACCTCTTCATATAATAATAATAATAATTCATAAATAAATAACTAAATATTATATTTATAAAAAATAAACTTCTTAATTATAGTAATTTTTTTTATAATAATATTAATAATAGTTCCTAAATATAATACACTGATTTTAATAATATTAAAAAGTAATTATATTATAAAAAATATATAGTTTGTTCTTTTAAAAACTATTTATAATAATTAATGTATTATATATATAAACATAACATTCAAATTTTATTTACTATAAAATTAATTTATATAGTTGATTATTTTTTTTAAGTAAAAAAAGAGGGTAGATCTTATTGTATTATATCACAAGCAAAAATAAACATATGTCCTTAGGCTGTCAACTGTTCCGCCAAATTAGTGGAAATCGGAACAATTGGCAGCCTTGGATATCCATGTCCAAAAGAGGCGGTTCACCATCTTCCCTACTCGGAGGAAACCAGGACAGGTGGCAGCCTATAGTTTGTGCATTAACCATGAAGTCATAAATTGAAACTAGACCAAACAGTAAAGAGTTTGACTTGACTGAACCCCTAACCAGAGCTTGAACATCTAACCATAGCCAGAAAGCATTCTTAGCCAAGCAATTACTCGTTGGTTCCAGAGGTGGTCTTGTCAGGGTCTTCAACGTGCAGTCCATTCCGAGCTGGTAGAGCGTAAGGTTGTGCACAAGTCAAACATCTTTGCCCTGCTGGCGCATTGAAGAAAGCGTCATACAACATGTCTATGCGTTGGCTCATGAGTGTGCCACAGTAGACCTGGTCTTCCATCTGGCTTCTCAGGTCAAATACCAAGTCTAACTATTCCACGGTAGACCTCGCCACCCTCCTTCGACGTGCCACCCTCCGCAACATCACTTGTTGCAGCCTGCATTCCATCCTCCACTTCGTCTTGTTGCTCCGCTACTACACTCTGTCCCCGTGCTCCTACCTGCGTCCCGAGGTCCTCTTCTCGCTCAGTGACTCTGGAAGGATCGTAGCCCACTGAAAGTGCAGTATCCTGAGAGGCCATATGGAGGAGCTCCTCCTCGACGTAGCAGATGTGGAACTCCTCCAATTTTGCCCCCATGGTGTTGGTTTCGTGGTGAGCTGCATTGACAGCCTGAGTATCTTCCTTAGGGACGCTGCTTGGAGGCTGCCAATTCTCTGGCACTATGAAGAGAAGAGACTCCAGAGGGATTTGTATGGGTTCCTCCGAGATGACTTTCTCCACATACGCCACTAGAGGCGACCATGCCATCCCTTCCCTGCGAGATGTCTGAATTCTCTGAGTGCAGGCCATGGAGAGCGGCCTCTTAAGCCTCTGCTGCTGCTTCTGTCTCGCAACCAGGGTGTACCAGGCAGGGCCGCGACGCGACTTTCCTCTCTTCCTTGGCATCGAGATGGAAATTCGAATGACTAAGTTTTAGGAGGTGTTCCAATGGCCGCACCAGAGCATGAAACTGCTAGCCTGGTGCAGACCGAATTCGAAATGGAGAGAGTTGAAGCATAGCTGGGTGATAACAGGGAGGAGTGACATGACAACTACCATTATCGCTCCTCCAGCATTGAATTTCTTTGCCGCCGGTCTGTTCACGCGAGGGAGCAGTCCCATGACGCTACGTTGACAGTTAAGATTGACTCCCATACTTAATGACGAGGGGATGAAAGCCGACCTACCTTATTTATGGCTTGGCTTGGCCTAGTACGGCGTGACATTTATGTGCTGCGTGTCACCCTATCCAAAATAATTTATATAGTTGATTATTAAATTACACGTAAACTTACTAATATATTTTCCCATAAATATTTTTAATTCAATTTAATTAATATTAACTTACATTATGATCAAATTCTTTTCACAAAATTATTCCATTTAAAAAAAAATTCTTCAAACAACATCTCCCCCTATCCTCCACTTGAATGTTGTGTTTTTTAATAAAAAACATATTTGTATTGAAAATTCTTCCATATGAAAATCCATTTATACATTAAATATCTCCCTAAACTGCATTGAATTATAATCTAAAATTAAAATATCTTTATTATAAAAATAAAAATAAATATTAAATATATAATAAATAATCATCATAACCAATATTTATTAGTTTTTAATCACCTTCAAATCCCACTAACTCTTACCACCACCATCTGAGCTGGATGGCAAAGTCAATGAAAGGAGTGAAGGTTACGTGAATTGGCAGCAGCACTGCACTATCTGAGCCATGCTTTTCAAGGTAATGCCAACCCTAAAAAACAATGAGAACTTCATAGTCTTCCATATTTCATGTTTTGAATTCTGTAAACACATGCATATGTGGCTCTGTGCAGATGAGAATAGAACTACCATTGACAAAGTCAAAACCAGCATGGATGATCATGGGGTTAAATCCTGTAATGACAGTATGATAGCTTCCATGGATTCCCCAAACTCTTATACATACACTCGTCTCTTGCAGGACTGTATTCATAAAAAAGACCTTATAGAGGGCAAACTGGTTCATGCCCACATGATAAAAAATGGGATTCAGCCAGACATATTCTTGAGAAATAGCCTTATTAACATGTATGCCAAATGTGATGATTTAGTTGGTGCGAAGAATGAGTTTGATAATTTTATTGAACGGGACCAGGTTTCATGGAATGCCATAATTGCAGCTTATGCTAGGCATGGAGAGTTGAAAGAGGCTGTAGAACTGTTCAGACAAATGGGAAGAGCAAGCAAGAAAGCGGACCACTTCACCTTCGGAAGTATTCTCGTGGCCTGTTCCAATTTAAGGGTTCCGAAAATGGGAATACAGCTCCACACCCACAGCATCAAAACTGGTTTTGAGCTTCATGTTTCTGTGGGATGTTCTCTTGTGAACATGTATGCTAAATGCAACAGTGTGGAGGATGCACGCCAAGTGTTTGACAAAATGCCTGAACGAAATGTAGTCTCTTGGACTGCCATGATTACAGGATATGCCTTGCAGGAATGCGGGGATGAGGCCATGGAGCTGTTCGAGTTGATGCAATGGACAGATATTGGTTTGAACAAATTCATCTTCACCAGTGTCCTTAGTGCATTCGCCCACCCACAAGCCCTGGAACAGGGAAAACAAATTCATGTTCATGCGATAAAGAATGGGTTGGAGATGGATGTATCAGTCGGGAATGCTCTCGTGACCATGTACGCCAACTGTGGGAGCATTGACGATGCACTGCAAGCATTCAAACTTGCGTCGAGACATGATTTAGTGTCATGGAACGCAATGATTACAGGGTATGCCCAGAATGTGCATGGTGAGAAAGCCCTCAACCTCTTTTGTGAAATGCAACACTCGGGATTAAAGCCAAACCAATTCACATTTGTTAGTGTTCTCAAAGCTTGTGCCATCCAGGAAGCTTTGGATCAGGGGAAACAAATCCATAGCTATATCCTCAAATTGGGATTCGAGGCACAAATTTTTGTTGGAAGTGCCCTTGTTGACATGTATGCCAAATGTGGGAGCATAGAAGAAGCACACCGAGGATTTGACGAGATGCCTGAGAAGGATATGGTGTCATGGACTGCATTGATTGCAGGGTATATGCAAAATGGGAATGGTGAAGAGGTAATGAGCCTGTTTTGTCAAATGGAACATGCTGGGATAAAGCCAAACCAGTATACACTGACTTGTGTTCTTAGGGCATGCGCCAGCTTAGCGGGACTGGAACAGGGCAAACAGGTTCATGGACACATCTATAAAATTGGACTCAACATGGATGTTTCTGTGGGAAGTGCCCTTACTACGATGTATGCGAAAGGTGGTAGTATTGATGATGCATGGGAAGTGTTTGACAAAATGCCCACTCGAGATGTTGTCTCATGGAATTCAATAATTGCGGGATATTCTCAGCATGGCCGTGGCGAGGAAGCCCTTCAGCTATTTGGACATATGCAACAGACTGGCACGAAACCAGATGACATTACCTTTATTAATGTTCTGTCTGCATGTAGCCATGGAGGTTTAGTGGATCAAGGATGGCACTATTTTAATTCCATGATTCATGATCATAATATCATTCCAAGAATCGACCACTATGGCTGTATGGTTGACATTCTTGGCCGAGGTGGATATCTTGAAAAAGCCGAAGATTTCATAAACAATGCTTCATTTGACCATAAAGCTCCATTATGGCGGATCTTGCTTGGTGCCTGCAGAACTCACGGCAAAGTGGAGATAGCCAAGCGTGCAGCTGAATATATTCTTGAGTTGGAAGCACCTGATTCTACAACCTATGTGTTACTCTCTAACATCTATGCAGCAGCTGGCAGGTGGAGTGACGTTGAAAAGGTGAGAAAGTTGATGAAAGACAAAGGAGTGAAAAAGGAGCCAGGGCGTAGCTGGATTCAGGTGAACAACAGGGTACATGTATTTGTTGTGGGGGACAGATCTCATCCTCAAACTGATGACATATATGCAACATTGGAAAGGTTGGCCAAAGTTTTGAAGGATGCTGGTTACGTACCTGACACAAAATCTGTACTCCATGATTTGGATCAGGAAAAGAAATGTTATAATCCCGTTTCTGGCTGATATTATTGGGAATTATTAGTATCACAAGCAATTCATCATGTTATACTATTGAAGTGGGCACAAATTCCACCATTTTTTAGTTAAAGCCAGAAAAGGCCACTCAAAGGTATCTAAAAATGTGTTTCAGCTGGATCCTTTGGAAGATTTGGCTGCCCACTATAGGACTGTTTTTACTAGCAATGGGCTCTGCTGTTTCAGAGTGGATGAGGCTGCTATACTAGAATGTAGGTCCAGGTTCCATGGTGCAAGCAACAGTAAAAGAGGAATCCTAATTTAAGATTATTGAATGAATGGTGGGGATTTAGTTTTAATCTGAAGGCTGCGCAGTTGTTTTAGAACCATTCAGTGATATTCAACTATATATATCAGCTATGGAGATGATATCAACATGTTATATTGAAGCTTTTTCAATTCAGGGAACACCACTTTTATCCAATGCTTTATCCGTTTAAATTGCTCATGATTTCCATCAGATTCACTTTGTTGACGTTCTTAAAGTCTGCTGAAGATGGGACTAGCTGAAATGCCAAAAGCATCTGACAAAGGTTTGGAGGGCTAACCTTTAAAGAGGAAATGCAGTCATTGTAGCAAATATTATTTTTTCTTTCTTTCATATTTATGATATTTGCTGGACTGTACAAATGTCCAGGGATTGGAATGCAAGACCAATTACATGGATATGTATCATAGCCGCCTTTTCTCATTCTAGTGGCAGATCATACTACAATCTAATAAGTTAATCCCAGGACTTTTATGGACATGAAAACTATGTCTATTAAAAGATTGTTTGAACAGCTTGGGAGCCTGTTATCTTGAATGGAGTGGAAATAGAAATTTGTAAAAAAGGATCAGTTAAGTTATGCTTATAATTTTCAAAAGAAGGCAAGTACATTTTGGTCAAATTTCAATAGGAAGTTTCCACAACCAAGATTTCAAGAATATATTTTATGAGATTCAGTTTTTGTGAATAGAATTTGACAAAAGCTTTGAAGAACAACTGCCAGTGTAGTCAAAACTTGACTTTGTAAGAAAATTGAAATAGTCACTCTCAATTATTTATCTGTTTGCATAGTTAGGAAGCAAATTCTATGAAATATAACCACCATGACATTGGAGACCACTACAATTAAAGGAATTTTATAAAATGCGGCCCATCTTTATTTGTCCATCTTTATTTGCTAGAATAGGCTTGAAGTCAAATCAGTCAATCCAAAGCATTGCATTTTGGTGGATTCGTGGGGATTAGAGTTGCACGTGTAAACATATTCCTCGAGGTTGGTAGTGGAGAAATGCCAATTTAGACATAAATATGAAATTGTAGTGTTTTGAAGTTGAAACAATGTAAAGTTTCAGAATTTCTACCTCCCAGAACAAGAAACATTTCTTCTAGGAATATCAGAGCTTTTGGGCATGTGATATGTCATGCATCAGATGTTCATGCCCTGACACGAGCGACGAAATTGATATGGATTAGGCTTCTTTCTCCAGCTCTTCTTTCACTTGAAGTAGTACTAGAGCTCTCAGAAAGGCTCTGATGCAGTTGCTTGATCCAATTCTGCTTCTCAAGGCTTGTAGTTGACGATCTTAAGATCTAGAGACAAGTCTGGTAATCGAACTGGCTTCAGTCCAGTGAATCAGTCAAGTTATGCTCATAACACATAAAATTGCTAATGACTTGATTTAGTTAAATTCAACTAAATCATCAAATTACAGATGTGGTTTTTTCATCATGACAAGCTTCCTGGAAATTTATTCAAGTATCAAGTATAGAGTCTGAATTACAAATTCGAGACTCTCACAGGATCTAAAGAACTTAGATTGTTAATTGTACTTTTGAATTGGAAATTTGGAACCTCACTTTAAAGTGTTACCCTAGGACATAGGATCAGATACCCTAGGACATAGGATTGGATATATTATAACTTGGACCCAAATCTTATAGACTTCATACGGGATTGTCTTTCTTTGTCCTATGATCTTTCACATGCCAAATGATGAGGTTCACTATGAACTCAAAGATCATTAACCAAATAACCAGAAAACCCTTTCCCTTGCATGTATTGGAGTATTTATCATAGCAGCCTTGTAACTAAATTCAGTTATGTCCCATCAATCAATGACAATTTCTCTGCAACTTCTTCGCTATCAGTTGAGCTTTGCCCATTAGGAATTTCTTTAAATTGAGTCAATTCTCAAACTAAGTCGATCATATTTTAATGTTGTCGAGGCTTTTCAAGGTTGAATGCAAAGGCCTTAAAATGGGGTGTTTGTCGATTTCGTGCATATGGATATCATTCCTGACTTGTGTACAAGGATATCATATTGAGTCGACTTTGTGCATATAGATGGTGTTTCAAATATCTATATACACAAAGTCAACTCAAACAGTATATAGAAATGGGATGGAATGGAAAGAGAAATAAGTTGAACTTATGATAACTAATAGCTAATCATTAGCTAATATACTCGCCTTTGTATTTTATTTGGTGGTGGTAAATTCAGTGTAAATGTATTTTCTTTTTCTATTTCATTATTTGAGAAGGTCCATATTGGATTTGTCTCAAAGTTCAATATGTTCCTCTTGAGTAGTTGTTTCGATAGATGTCATCAAACTTGATCACCATCTTTGAACCTGTGTATGAGTTTGTATTATTTTTTTCAAGTAAATAATTCCGTAGGGTAAGCTACGAACAATTCCTCACACGTGGATGGCGTCCATAGTAAATGTGTCGACGTACACTGGGATGTCTCACCCTCTAGGGCCTAGTGGCATACTTTTCCCCCCATTGTTGCTTGCCATTGAACCCATTGACTCTTACTAGAGGAATCGAACATGGGTCGGAGATAGGACAACATAGTACTAAAATAGGTCGAGTTACCCCTTGAGGCTTTTCTTTAGAAACATTTTTGCCCCACCCTCCACACTTAAGAAAAAATGAAATTGTTGATACCTTGCTAACCACAATACATGCACCTACAAGTAATAGTGTCAAATGTGGAAGGGAACCCCCTCGCTCTATCCCATAATATCCAACCTCAACGAGAATTGAATCCGATTGGACACAAAGTTACTCCACCTACTTCACTGACTTCGATAATATCTCTTTTTGTATTTTGGTCGAGTCTTACCTACATTTTTTTTAGTAGGTAAGTCTTTCCTACCTTTATCAATGTATTGTTTTTTTTTCTTGTAAAATCGCTCCTTATATTATTCCAATAAAATATAATAAACACATTCAATAGTTAGCATTAAAAAAAATGGCAAATTACCACTACAAGTTGCCATATGTCAAAAGGGGTAGTAAAATCCTCTCAAAAACCAAAGTACAAAATAAACAAAAGTTATTTCCCTCAACATTAAAAATGAAAATCCCCACTAATATTAACCAACATATAAAAAAATTGTGCTTATGGACTTAAGTCATGTACATCGTAAAAACACATCATCATGGCTCCACAAGGTGCAACAACATCATAGCTCCTTAGGTACATGTAGAAGCAATAAGGATCCAAATAATCATCATGTGGCTTGGTCTAGTGAGACATAGGCAATAGCTACTCACAACCATTGAGCTCTAGCCATGATCCTCTTGTGCCTCTTGAACACATGACCCATTGGAGACAACCAAAGCTACATACTGCACCTTATAAAAAATCAAGGGGGACTCATGTGTTGGCCATGTGGCTAACTTTGTTAATGCTCCTGTCTCTCACAAACAAGATGTCCAAGTTGATGGCAATGTTTGTTTTGTCTTGTCAATTTCCTAGACAACTAAGATGACATGGGTGGGATCTAGATTGCTTCAGTGAGACTTGGCTCATTAGTGCACATGGTCCTACCCTAGTTGTGATGTCCCCTCCCACTTGATCAACATGGGAGGATGACTTAGTATCCTATACGACTCTCGTAGGCTATAGTTAGTGAAGAAAAGGGAGTCAAGGAGGTTAATTGATGTCACTTGGTTAGGATGTATGATATTTCTAAAATTGTCATTTAATTAAAAAGGTAAATTATTAATTACTTAAACATTAAAAGTTTAAGTGAAAAATTAAAAGGGGAAATGGATTTGGTTAAAAGTGGAAAATCTAGAAAGGGTTTGGAAAAATATAAAGGAAGGGTGGCACCTCACCTTCCTTATTATGTCTTGATCTCTTATTGATGTGCTCTTGGAGCCAAGGTTTTGGTTGGGGTTTTGGCAAACCCCTTCCACCATTTGATATTTGGTTTTGGTGGTAAGATATCCACCCTAGCTGAACAAATAGGAGGATCCAACCAAGGTCTTCTTTGGAGCTTCTTCTTGAGATTCATCTACAGATTATTAGCACAACGTTTTGTTTTGGAGGATTTGTGGATTTTTTAGTGGCCGATCTGCCTCCTTTTTGTAGAGCTGTGGACATTTGGAGGGATGATCCTCTTCCTAGCAGAGCTGTGAGGATTGTTGTAGCGGGCTGAGAGGATTGTGGGGTTTAGGGAGGCTGTCCTACCCCTTTTTTTGCAGATTCCGGTTGGTAAGGGAGACATGAAGGCTATTTTGCAGAGCCGAACCCTCTCCATTGCAGATATGAGGGAATTAGAGGAGACATGGAGCCATTGTGAGGGATGATTTGCCCATTTGATAACACAACGAGGATTTGGGAGGTCTGTGGGCTTGGAGCAGACAGATTGGAGTCTTTTGAAGGGGTCGATCCCCACTCTTTTGCATATCTGGGCGGTTGGTAGGACCCGTGAGGTCTTAGAGGGGTTCTTTGATAGAGCTGTGGGGTTTGCAGGAGGTTTAGTGAGGCTATAAGGGCTTTGGAATAGTCGACAACATCTCTAAAGGATCCTTTGGCATCATTACCGGCTTTTCGTGAATTGTTTTTTTTGTTTAGTGGACATTGCACCTTCCTTGCAACCATTAGACTTGTGTGTTTAGGAGTATTTTGCAACTGTTATTACAACCATTAGATATCTTTGTATTGTTGTGACTTGGGGTTTCAAACCATAATAAGATGCCATGGTTACCTTCTCTATTTTCTATGTAATGGATGCATGCAATATGTTTGACAATATTCATATCCTTGAAATATATGCAAACTGTTTGTAAGAAGTTACCAACAACATTAGTGCAAAGTGTTTGACAAATTTACACAAAGATAAACAACAATTTTTGGACAGTAAACATAATATTCCATCCTAGCCTAGTTGGGGATATTACAATGGTATTAAAGCTGGTGATCTTGTCATCCCGTGACTACATTGATGCTTAAAAAAAGAGGGTGTGGAGGACATCCCTTTACAAAGTCACCGGAAGGAGAAATATAAGTAAATTAACCATAGTCAGAGCAAGAAAGAAACACGGGGGATCATGGTGAGGAAAATACTTTACAATTATTAGAGGCCCTAGCCAAGGGGCAACAATAGATGACTGTAACACCCCTGTTTCCCCCAACTTGTAATTAACCATTAATTAGGATTACCATGCCGTGGCATGGGAAGAATGTAAATGTATTATTGTTTGAATTGCCAATAACTGACTGTGGGGGTGAAGCCTTGAAAGTACTAGCCATGATATCACTAAAGGAAAGAATGTGAAAACTATAAGAGATCAGTTAATAAGAAAAGGACTGGTAGTTGAACCTTCAACTACCCCATGAATGGAAGCATGGTCTAGCTGCAGAAGGTTAACTCGAAGTACCACAGGGTCCTGCAGACCCAGACTCACCCGAGTTTCCTTCTGACAGAAGGAACAAGATAGGAGGGATGTGCGTGCAAGACACACCAGAGAATAAAAAGAAGAGTGGAGAATGCGAGGAAATCGCCAGCAGAGAACGGGGCGAAGGCCACAAGTTTGACGTTGATGAAGCATCTGATAAACCTCGTCGAGGCCATGACAGAGAGATAAATCTTTGAGAGTATGCAGAGAACGAGACATGAGCAGAAGGTCACGAGCTTATGCTGAGGAAGAACCTGATAAACCTCGCAGAAGATGTGAAAGAGAAATGATCGTTGAGAATGGGCATAAATTTCCTGGTGATATCATGGCTTGGCACGGGGGTGGCCAGAGCACTAAGAATGAATGCTTCTGAGCCTATGGTTGGGTGGAAAGGAAAACACCCACAGTTAGTTAGTTGGCTACAACCTGTAATAGATAAGTATTCTCATATCCCGTGTATTTAAGCGGTAACTGTGAATTAAAGTTGGATATCCTATTAATGTTGCAGGGATATGCATGTTTGCTCAATGGTTACACTGTTTCCCTTTAATTCTGCCTAATTGTGTATTTAAGAAAATAAGGAATTCTCTAGCTTGTACACGTAAATGCCTGAGCCCTGTGGTGGCCAAGTTAAAATAAATGAACTGTGAATTTGTTGACCTTGGGCATATCCTCACGTGTGCATGCCGACACTCCCAATTGTTCTGAAGGAAGGAGTCTGCTAAGTGTTAAAGTTTAAGCTATTATTAGGTTACCTTTCTATTTACTAGATAACAATAGCATATACAGGATCACTGAGATAAACACAATCACAAGAGTACACAAGCATTTATCCTGGGAAACCCTCAGGGGGAAGAAAACCCAGCAAAACTTCCTTAATATAGATAGCCAATACAATGCCAAGATAATGAACCAAACAACACATAAATTCCTCTTCCAAGGATGCGCCTCTCTCTCTCTTCCTTCTTCTGACAACTGGCAACTGCAGCTTCCTTCAATACTTGCGCACTAGATGAGTGAGCTGAGTGTGTGTCTAAATGAGGCGCTGACCTCTCTTATTTATACAATTCTGGCATGTGTGGAAGTGTCTCTTCACTGACAGGGCCGACTTCTTCTTCTGGGTGGTTATAACCACCTTTAATATATTCTAGGGCCTCTTTAATATATTGTGGGGCCGACTTCTTATTTAGCCTATTAAAATTAGGGTTTGACCAATCCGCAAAAGGGGATTTGGTCAATTACAATGACTGACATGATCAATCCACAAAAGGGGATTGATCTAATCAATAATAAATATATTTTATCTTTATCCACAAAAGGGGATAAAAATATTCTTTGTAGTTACACAATATTTTAACACTCACTCTTAACAAGAAGGATATTCTTTATCTTTTGACAGGTCACCGGATGTCAACATCAACTAGGTAGCGACATCCACTAGATAGCATCATCAACTGGGCAACATCATCGACTAGATAATAGGAGGCATCAATATCTTCCACTTGGTCATCTGGCATCATGATCACTGACTGGCATATCTATAAATCATCGGAAGTTTTGTTCTCTTTATCTTCGCGCAGAAGATACTCTTTCTTTCTTTCGTCTTCACGCAGAAGA
>ML782431.1:219857-300794 GCA_009831015.1 Picea engelmannii
AGACACTGAAATAAAACGAGGTTAATTAACATTCTCACAAAAAACTAACTTGTAATGATAAAGTATTAAAGTAAACAAGATACTAAAAATAAACATGAATACTTATCTTTAGTTTTTGTGTGGGGAGGCTTCACAGACTCCACTATTTGCTATCTTTCTTCAAATCAACTATCTTCAACTTAAAGTGCATAATCCTTAATTTCTGCTAAAGCTTTCTTTGAGGGAGGAGATTCCTCTTCCTCTGCCACATGTGCTTGATGCTTTCTTTTCCATTTTCCTTGAGGATAGTCATAAGAAAAGTGTCCCAACTTTTGACAGTTGTAGCATCTGATCTTTGAAACATCTTTCTTCTTGTCTGGAACTCTTACGGAGTTAGTTTCTTTATTGTTCCTTCTGAAGGAACTTCTTTTGTTCTTTTGAACTGTAAGAGCTTCCTCTTCATCAACAATTAATCTCTTCTGTTGGTCTGCAAGTCTAGATTCTTCGTGTGTGTAATCTGCCCATAACTTATCAAACTTGAGTAACTTGCTTTTTGCACACACTCCTTGTACAAAGGGAATCCAAAATGTTGGAAACCTATTTAGGGTTGTGGTTACAAGCTCCTTGTCACTAATGACATCTCTAATAGCTGCAAGCTGATATCTGATTTGAGAAACTCTCATAAGGTAGGATGTGACAGATTCTGAGTTTTCCATCTTGATATTACGACGTTGATTTCTTAAGGTAAGATTTCGGCTGATGTCTTTGCTTTCATATAACCTGTTGAGTGCTTCATACATTTGCCTTGTTGTCTGTAGTTCAGATATATGAGGGATCAAGTGATCCTTTACTAAATCTGACACGATTCTCTTTGCTTTCTTTTCATTCTTCTTATGCTTGGTCTTTTGCTCTTCTTCATCTGGTTCTGGTACACCCACTGTAACATGTTCTAGGAGATCATTCTCGTCTAGGATCATCTGCAACCTATGTTTCCAATATCTGAAGTTTCTAGATCCTTCCAGCGTGTCTTCTACCCTCATGTTGGTAGCCATTCTTTCTTGCAGTAGAAACCCTAGCCTTCTAGGCTATAGAAAATAAAAAAAAAAATTTCTTGGATCTGAAAACTGAACTCACCAAAAGATGAGCTGGACTGAGGCGAGTATGCTGGTACAGTCAGATTTATGAAAATCCAAATTTTACCCCTTCAAACATGATCTGTGGATTTCTAGACTGGTGCTTCTGGTGTTGATCCAAAAATCTGCTCTGGGCTCAACATGGTGTTTTACACATTTACTTCTCCATAAACACCCCTTGGTGCTATGGTTCCAGTCAAATACAGTGGCGAGGGTCATAGTTACTATGGCCTCTGCCCTTGAAAGAGTATCAGTTGGTTGCCTTCAGGGAGTTGTGGGCCTTTCCATGACATTTCTTCCTCATGTCAAGGCTGTTCGATTCAGGAAATACAACACTTCCATGTGGTAGGAATCATGACAAGCTTTTCAACGGGCTATCACGAGCTTGATTCTGAGTCAGTATGACCCCATACAAGAGACGCAAAGTCAACATCACCCGAACGACCAAAACCAATAGCTGTGACTTCCTAGTCTGATTTTGTTCTGATTATGGTTTCAAAAGGGAAATCAAACCTAGACATGGTGTAGGGCAGTGTGAGACCTTTCCAACGGTATATCCCGTGCTTGGTTTCGACCCCCGGTTGGTAAGAACGAGCTTTCGCAAGCTCATGACCACTTCTGGACAACAAATTGGTTGCAGTGCTTCATGATTTAAAATTGGTGGGTAAAGAGTTATAAATCATATATTCAGTGGTGCTATGCTGTAATAGACTCAAACACCTTTCCAACAATGTCTCATTTGCCTCATTCCGACCCCGGAGGGCCCGATTAGCGCTGTCACAAGTTGGTCAATGATTTTACGCAAAAAGGGGTCCGCCAGCTGGCATGGCAGGGTTTCATAATAGCTAAGACAATCATAAATGACCCCGACACAAAAATATATTGTCACCTCATCGAAGTACTCGTCGATACCTTTTCGACGGTACCTCATTTACCTCGATTGGATATCGTATGGCGATTTGACACCTTTCGCATGATTGGGTGTCATGTGGGCCCACCAGCAAGTCAGGGGTTTTAAGTGGCCACTGTTCCGGGCCGAATTTGAGGGCTGAGGTGGAATTATCTGAAATTGGTGATGACATATTCTCGAAGTACTCGTCGAGACCTTTCCAACAATGTGACTTGTGTCCGATTCTGACTCCGTCTCACTGGGCAACATTTTTGGGCTAAGTCAGCTGCAACAGGGTCAAAGTCAAAGTCAAACTTTGACTTGCACTTTTTCCAAAAAATATTAAAAAATTAATTAATTATTATTTTTTTAAATATATTCAAAAAATTGGAAAATGTGGGAGGGGGCACGTAGCCTTATGCAAATTTTGGGGGAAATTGATTTTTTTTTTAAAATTGAAAAAATCAAAACTCACCCTTCTCCCCTCTCCCAAGCCATTTTGACAGTTTGGCCAAAGGGGGAGAGCTCTGCAACAATAATTCATGGCAGCAGAGGGGGGTTTTTTGACAGCAGCTACAACTCAGCAGTGGGCAGCCAGCTTCCATGCTGTAATCTCCAAACAATTAGCCAGGTAACCCATCAATCTCATTTCCAAAAGGAAGCAAGGAAATTTTTGTTGGTTGTGTTGAGATCCTACATGAAGAAATTACATTTTTTTCCCTCAAATTGGTGTTTATTTGCCCGTTTCAACTGTGGTATTGGCTGCTGGTTCAAAGTTGCTTGCTGGTTGTTAAGTTTTGGTTTATGTGTGTGCTGAAAGATGCAAATGAGAGGGGATTCGAACCCCTCTTGGGCACCAAGCCCAAGTCTCCATGGCTCCTTTAGATTTTTTAATTATGGAGTTATTTGCTGAAGATTGCAGGCCTGAGCATGTCACTGGGAAGCCCTGGGATTTGAACCCTAGTCCTCCCCCTTCTCCTTTGCCCAGAAAGCTCAAAAAATTGCCCAGAAATCCAAATGGAGGGCAGGGGGTTTGAACCCAAAACCTCCCGTTCATTTTGTTGGCAAAAAACCCACTTTGCTCAAAGTTTTTGATTTTAATTTTTAATAGTGGTTGGCCACCCGTCCACCGCCTGGGCGCCACCACCACCACCTCTGCTCCCTCCACCGCTTCGCGCACTCCTCCTCCATTGCTGCACCTCTCGGCCCTCTCTTTCCCTTCCACGCGCCTGGCATGCAGCCCCACCTCTCCCTCTCGACACTCACCTCCCAAACCCCTCTTCCCCGACCCCTTCCACCTCTGCACGTGGCCTCCTCTCCCACAACCACCACGCGCGCCCTCACCTCCATTCCTCCCTTCCCACAACTCCTTCATCATCCCTCCCTTCGCGCGCTTCTCCTCCACCACCACGAACTCCCTCCCTTCACGTGCAACTCTCTCCTCTACCCCCAACGCAGTCGCCTCCTCCTTACCCTTCCTCCACTCCACCTTACCTCCGCATCTACGCGCCATCTCCTCCATGCTGCGCCCATTCCACAGCCACCACCTTTGCCGCCACCTCCCATCTCCCTCCCACGCGACCACCGCCCAGCCACCAACCACCATACCCCGTGGGCTCCTTTGGGTCTCGCCTTGGTCATCCATCCGACCAGGGGCGTAAGTTCGGGTGGAGGGGGCGAGGGGTGCTTTTAATTTTTATTTTTATTTAAGTTTAGCTTATAGTTTAGTTTTTATAATTCAAATTTGTGATTTAAATTTTTAAATTTTATTATTTAATTTAGATTTTTGTTTTATTTTATATATATATTTAATATATATTATTGATATATGTTTTATATATATATGGAATAAAATTATTATTAGAAAATATAATGAAGTTAAGAAATTTCAACAAATTTTATTTATATAAGTTAACTATATAGTATAATTTAAATCCCCCCCCCCCTTAAGAGTCATTGGTCGTTTTAATTGCATAACTTCCCGGTACGGAGGCGGATTTTCGCCTGTAAATAGTCAAAACGACCGGGGCGGAGTCTAGAATGCATCCATGACTTTCTCCTCAGAAAATTCAGCCCAGATTTTCAGTGACATGTCCCAGAGTGATAGGGACTCATTTTGACCCTACAAGCATGCACCTGAAAGAGGCCTAATTGGGGGCCTCCGATGTCAAATTAGGCCTGGTGAGGAAAACCCATTTCAGCTACAGGTATATAGGCCTGTAGCAGCCTGTCAATTCTGGTGTCCAACCTAGAATTTTACCCCAACTTCAAATTCTTTCCTTGATTAGTCTATTGGACTCCATCCACATACTTTCCCGGGGCCATATCTCACTCATCCGGAGTTGGATTTGCGCCAAACGAAAGACAACGGAAAGGTAGTGGATAGAGTTACAACATGTGCACTGTAAAGAACAACTTTGTGGTTTTTTTGTATAGAGTAAGAGCCTCTCAAATTTCAGGTCCAAGGGCTCCTCTTATCAAAACAAGCCCAAATCGAAGCCATGTTTAGCCAGCTCACAGGGAAACTTATAGGCAGCAAAGGGGGGGCATAATCAAGTCTGAAAAAAGTGCCTGGACAACGGACATTTCCTTACTTATAACGACCAAAGCCCAAAGGCCCCTTGCCCTCCAAAGCCACTCAGTAATTCCCCACACCTTGGGGCTTCATTCCGGTGAATTCGATAGCCATGGATGGTCGGGTATTGTCCTAAAACACTTCAGCTACAGCTGCAAAACATGACAGCAGTCAAAGATCCTCCGGGATGGCACAAATCCCAAGGCAAATGGTGATGTGGCATATTAAACTTTGTCATTTTATGAAAAATGACTTTTTGTAATATGAACTCTCGCATGATTTACTTTTGGCATGTATTACTATGTAATTGAAGGGTCAAGTCAAATCTGATTTGATCCCCTTTTTTGGATAAGGTTCCCTTTTTGGATAAGGTTACTTTTTGTAAAAAGACAAAAGTACTTTAGGGTTGGTCCACTTGTCACTTTTCCAAAAGTGACAAGTGTCTTGTGACCTAACCCTAAACCTTCACCTCTCCTATATAAATAAGAGGGTTGGCATTGTAAAAAAAAGGAGGATGAATATAGTAACAAAGCTCTGCTGAAATTTACAAGACTCTTTGTGTGTGTGATACTTGTTGAATTGTAGTTGTTGGATGTGTCACTTGTTGGTTAAGGGTTGAGGGGTAGGGGTAAATGTTTGTTATGTTATCTATCTCCAGGAGGGATTGGTTAGTTAGGTGTTTGTTGTTGCTTCCTTGGGTTTAACCTGCTTACTTTCATCTTCTAACAACTTGGTTTAATTTGTTTAATGTGTTTTAGTGCAGATTTTCTGAAGTATTCAATTGTTTTCAGCCTTAGCTAGTGGCTGGGAGTCCTAGGGCCCCTTAGGAGAACCCTTAAATAGACCTCTTAGTTGGTTGTCCATACTTGTTTGCTTTATCTTTTCATTCTTATATATTTCTGTTATGTTCTCTTACCATTAACCTTGCTGTCCCAAACAAGAAAATCAATCATTTTGGTCAATTTCTCCCCCACGGGACAACCATCTTAGTTGACTGTTATATACTTCTTATGTGTAAATTTTTGTTATGTTTATTTCAGTTTTTTCCATGCATAAATACTAAAATTTCGTTGTTTGCCTGCAATGATACAACCGGTCACCCACTCTGCTTCTCTTAAGCGGTTGGGGACCACCTAGAGACCTGTCTGAGGCAAAGGGGCCAGCAGGGCAGCGAAGAAAAAACACACATTTTGATCGGTAAATCCTATCCAATCACTCTCATATACACTTTAATTATTACTTGCACTCACTCCAAAAATTTCTGATACACATACCAATGTTTATATGTTTGATTTGTGTAGGGAGTTTGAATGGTTCACTTGTGAATTAATGTAAAAAATCTGGTTAATACTTGTATAGATAACCATCACACCTTTTATATTTCAAACACTAAATTACCAATCCCCATACAAGGAGTTAGTTGGGGCTTTCATGCATATGGCGGCTTTGCCGTTCACAAAGAGCCTCAACCCATTCCTTTGGGTTGAATGGTGTAATTGTCATGTTGTAATTATCTAATCTTGCTATATTTTTATTGTATCACTTTTCACTCACTAATCTACAGATGGTTGCCCCAAAAAGGGCCCATGCAAAATCAACAAGCTAAATACATGCAAAACACCACACAAAAAACTTGAAAACAATTCAGGGGTCCGCCCCATACAGATAAAACAAAAAACTTATATTATTTAGATATTTACATATACATATTATATAGCCGTGACATATATGTCACCTATCTATTTACTTGTTTTATGTATATAGTTTTAAATAGATTTCAAATTCAGTAACTGGGAGGCACAATTGTGAAAGTAAGACGTGACCTCGCCACATTGATGGCCTGGTATTTCATTTTATTCAATTTCAATTTCGTAGAATATTAAGAGTCAAAGCCAGGGAGTCTTCATCAGGAGCCCCTCGGAAGTTGTCCAGTTAGTACAAATCGAGTAGTCTTTCCTTAGTACCACATGGTCAAGGAGTTGATTAGCTTAGCTCGGTTGGAATATTACTCTGCTTGGGTAAGCTCAGCAAAAACCCTCTTTAGGGGGGTCTTGAGTCTTTTCCTTTTCGCAGGTATCCTTCTTC
This sequence comes from Picea engelmannii, assembly GCA_009831015.1. Classification (NCBI taxonomy): domain Eukaryota; kingdom Viridiplantae; phylum Streptophyta; class Pinopsida; order Pinales; family Pinaceae; genus Picea; species Picea engelmannii. Next base: position 226,519 of record ML782431.1, read on the forward strand.
CATCCAAGCGGCTTTAAGAGCTCGAAAGCGCTAGTGACGAGAAGTGGCTAATCCTTGCTTCTCTGAACTGCATGGGACACTCTTCAACCTAACCACCATGGTCTTTTAGGACTACTCTTCTTATACTGGTTGACACAGTTCCGGGATGTGTTTGCCTGATCGGGATAACCTTCAAAACAGTGTGGTGGCCAATGCATGTGTTAAAAACAAAAAATTGACCAATAAAATACTTTTAAAGTCAACCTTTCGTCAGTCCACCTTTTCACTCACGAACCAAAATTGAAGTTGTGAATAATTTCCCTTATATCATAGCTGCAACAGCTTGTTACAAGGTTATTCATCCACTTTTACAGCCCACTTTTGATTTAACAACCTTCCGTGATCACTTCCCGGATCACCCTGGGGGGTATCAAGCCATTCTGGGCTCGTTTCCCTACCTTGAAAGCTCCGAACAGCTTGCTGTTCGCAATTTACAACCATTTAAAAGTACTTGGCTGTAGATTTTAAGCCCCCTTTTCACCCTTGTTTCACACCCTTTTACTCAAGGCATTCATTGGTTAATTACCCAGGATACCAGTTTATCCCGACGACCCATTCTGGGATAATTTCCAACGCTTTAAGGAAGTGAACAGCTCGCTGTCCACTTTATTTAGTTCGTTGTCCTAAAAATCAACGAGCTCATTTTCATCCCATTGTCCATAATTTTCACCCCCCAGGCCATTTTGGCAATCCAGGAAACTAAGGAAGGATAACACCCAGGGTGGGTGGTCCTGAGAACGACTTCTTGCAAGTCTTTCACCTTTCTTTTTCCCCTTCTTTACCGCCTCAGGTGAAGGACCATCTGAGGTGCGTGTAGTGTCTGCCTCGTGCCGAGCTATCAAAGAGGTTGTAACTGGCTTCATAGTCAGATAGGTCGAATATGTCCCTACGAACAGATTTTGCTTATAACATCTGGTTTTCTGGTACTTTGTGAAAACTAGGGTTTCACTTTCCGGGAGATTTAGCCACTGAAAATGTGCGTTGAAGATGCCAAAATGTTCCTTAAGGTAGGGAGCACTTTTCTAGATGGATTTGGGGCTGAAAACCTTCTTCAATAAAAAGCCATAATTTTCATGTACGACAACAATGACGTTTTTCTTTTTCCTGTGAAAGATGCTCTCTTCAGCTTAGCTCTGATACCATGTTAAAGTTTAAGCTATTATTAGGTTACCTTTTTATTTACTAGATAACAATAGCATAGACAAGATCACTGAGAGAAACACAATCACAAGAGTGCACAAGCATTTATCCTGGGAAACCCTAAAGGGGAAGAAAACCCAACAAAACTTCCTTAATATAGATAGCCAATACAATGCCAAGATAATGAACCAAACAACACATAAATTCCTCTTCCAAGGAAGCGCCTCTCTCTCTCTTTCTTCTTCCGGCAACTGGTAATTACAACTTCCTTCAATACTTGGGCACTAGATGAGTGAGCTGAGTGTGTGTCTAAATGAGGTGCTGACCTCTCTTATTTATACAATTCTGGCATGTGTGGAAGTGTCTCTTCACTGGCAGGGCCGACTTCTTCTTCTGGGTGGTTATAACCACCTTTAATATATTCTGGGGCCTCTTTAATATATTGTGGGGCCAACTTCTTATTTAGCTTATTAAAATTAGGGTTTGACCAATCCGCAAAAGGGGATTTGGTCAATTACAATGACTGACATGATCAATCCACAAAAGGGGATTGATCTAATCAATAATAAATATATTTTATCTTTATCCACAAAAGGGGATAAGAATATTCTTTGTAGTTACACAATATTTTAACATTAAGCTTAGGAGAGGTAGTGCATGTATGCACAGAGTCTCTGTGAGGCGGGGAGAGACCGAGAACCCCCTTAAGTTCTAGAGTTGATAAATGAGCGCAAGGGGTGCACATAATATTTCTCTAAGTGTTAAGTTCAGGAGAAATAGCGCAAAATACCTAAGTACTTAAGGATCTAACAAAGCTCAGGAAGGATAGCGAGATTCAAGCCTCGAAAGGAGAGATCCTTTCGTTTGGAAGACAAATGGATGACATTAGTTCGGTAGGAGCCAAAGTTCTTCACGATTGACAGATCTGGAGAAGGAACGCGAGCATTAACCCTTAGAGCCCTTCGGACTTCGCGAGTCCAGAGAATTGAGCATATTCGCTGCACAAGAGGTGAATCCCCCGAAGTCCCGAAGTCTCGAAGTTAATCTGGGCCGTAGATCTGAGGATGCCCGAGAACTATCTCGACCATCGGATCTACGGTATAGTCAGTCCGACGTTGACCACTTCGGGAGGATAAAGGTTTGGTAACACCAAAACCCCCGAAGTCCCAAAGTCCCAAAGTTAATGTGGATTGTGGATCTAAGGATCCTTCGGGATCCCTCACGACCGTTTGATCGTGGGGACGCGTGTATTACATCAAGATCATGTGGGGGCCTGTTGGTTACTATTCTACTATACTGTCTGAGTTTATATTGACCCAGGGTTCATGTCTTTTGAGGTTCCAACAAAGCCTCTAAAACTATTGGCCATCTTGGTGAAACATAAGGCAACACAACACACAGAATGCGTTGCGTAGTCTCACCCGAGATAGCTTTAATGGGTGGTTGTAAGACTCAGGGGTTTACAGCCTAGGATTGAGTGTGAGATAAGAGAGATGAATATTGAATCATCTATTATAACTTGTAAATGCAACATACTGTTCTTCACGACTATGTAGTAATTCCAACAACTTATTCCCTCAATATCGCAACAGTAACTATTCATGCAATACAATAATTCATTCATTCAACATAATAATAACTACCGAAGACAATACAAATATGCATGCATTCATCACATAACATAGATGTTACCGTGGTTCACCCCCTCCTGGGCTACGTCCACAAATATTTGGCTCTTGGCTCTTTTATTATGGTATTTCCGCATCTACAACGCCACATGCTTACACTTATTCTTAGTCGGGTAAGATCTATATGAGGTGGACTAGAGCGCACCAGGCTCCCCAACTTGCGATCTAACCCTCAAGATCTACTTTTCTCTCCTCTCTTAGCTCAACAACTTCTACAAAATAGGTTATATAACAAAAACCCTTACATATCGCATCAACTCATGCGTACTCCTATAGCAATAATAATCCGAACAATACAAAAACCCGACCCTTCTATAATACCCCAATATCCATATTTATACATTTTTGGCTCTTCAACCATTACAATACCTTACCAAAACCCTAACCCTACTGTCATTAGGTTTTCCTCCCATGCGTGCGTGCTGTTCTTCCTTCCAGTTGTTTCCTTCCTTGCATGCGCGCGTGCTGTGCTTCATTCCAGATGTCGCTTTCCTTATGCATGCTTTCTTTCCCCAAAACCCCCTTGCTTGTCCGCCTTGGCCTGCCTCCAACAGGATCCCAACACTGACATGTGGCTTGTCAAACAAGTCGGTTGCTGTGTTGACCTGCTACTCTATCTCTTACAGCTGCGTTGTTGCTTCCTGCTTCCTCTGATCCTTCACTGTTGGTGGAGTGGTTGGTGTGAGTTGTTCCCGAAGATTTTCTATCTCCTTTTGATATTGATAAATTGCCTGCACAATTTGATCAATCTTTTTTGTTGCCATGATTTCCTCTCTCTGTGTGGTTTGTGGAATCTTTTTGTAAGTTCCTTCCACTTTCTGCTTCAATCCTTTTATGCTCTCCCTTTCCTCCTGGGTCTCAGATTTAGTCTTCTCATAGACTATTTCCAGCTTGTCTCATTTTTTTGTTGCCTGCTTCAATTCGGTTAAGTCTCTACGTGCGCGAGACTGTACCTCGTGGTTTACGCTCATTTGCAACCTATGTAGTGCCCTGGTTGGTATCCTCGTCAATACTAGTTGGATTTGGCTTAAGTCCTTCAAGGGTGCCTGCCCCACAATTTCGTCCACGCGCAACATATTAGGGGTGATGTGGAATGTTACATGTGGCTGCAGTATCGCCTGGACCGATTCTTGTTCTTCTTCTTGCACTCCTTCTTCTGTCTGCGGTGCTGATGGTTATGTTCCCCTGCTGATTGCTTTCTTCCCTTCCCTAATCTGCTTGAGGAGTTGTCGCATGTCTGCCAACTCCTCTTGGATCTTGTCCCTGTGGTGTGCAACATGGTCGAAGTCCTCGGATAGACAATCCTGGACCATTCGGGCTATCATTTCCCCATCGTCATATGTGATCGTATACTCTGGCGGTGTTCTTTGTGCCTTTGTTTTCTTGCGCACGCCTCCTGCCTGTGTGGCTGGCCTCTTGTTTGTCCCTGCTTCCTGTGGGTTGGGACTTGCTGCAGTCTCTTGCGCTCCTTCAGCCTGTTTCTGCTGTTCTTTGGCTGGTTGCATAGTCTCCTTTTTTCCCTTCTGGGTCCTTGTCTGCGTTGGCCCTTCGTCTATCTATGTTGTCTTGCCTTGGCCCGTTCTTCGTCTCTTGGGAACTTGGATTTCCGGAGGTTGTGTTTCTCCCTGTCGTGCCTCTTCTTCTGCTGTTCTTTCCGACACTTCTTGGGTGATGGGTGGAATCCTCCATTCATCGGCCCATTCGCTGATGACCATGTCAATGTCACCCTCTGTGATGTAGTAGCGCATCTATAGCCACTGTTTATCTGGATCATTCCTTGCCTGTATACACATTGTGTGTCATCTCGCCTGGAAATTGGCGATGTCCCCATATCGCACGATAACTTCTGGTGTGATTCTCCACATCTTGGATATGGCTTCTTGTAGGTCACGTAGGTACCCCTCAAAGATGGCCCTGTTCGCCTTTTTGCTCCGCGACTCTAGCCTGGCTCTGAGCAACAAATACCTCGCTCCCTAATTCAGTTTTAGTCTGGTATAAAAAACTACATACCTTGGCTCTTTCCATCCCATGAAGGCTATTAATGTGATCAACCATGAGTAGTGAAACTCTGTGCCTAGATCATGTGCATCCTTGCAGTCATCCAGGAACAAGTTCAAGAGATACGGTGTCCATCTCATTGAGGTGCCTTCTGCGCACTGAGCTGCAACTGCAACAACTCCAGCCGAGACTTCCTCCCTACGACATTTTATTAGCATCTTACAGGCCAAGATTTTCGCTCCTAGTTGTGTTGCGGCATCGTTGATCCTCTTGATGATGATCCCCCTTGTCCCCTGTTGGTGCCATACTTCTTCTTCATCTCTTCTGCTAGTGCTTTCTCCTTGGTTTTGTCATCCAGAAACAACGCGTGATCCATGCCTCAGGATGGCAATCCTGTTATGCTCGTGATCAACTCTACGTCTATTGAGACGTGCTTGTCCAACCAGATGTCCCTGCCATGCGTGACTGCTAACAACTATTTTACACATGCGGTTGCGTGTTGACCTCTACCAAAATGTGGTAGGTCTAACAGACCTAAAATTCCCATTTTCTGCAGCCCAGTTGCCCACTGGAGTGGCTGCTCGATCGGTTCTCCAACTTGATTTGTGCCCATAGTCTGTAAAAATACCCTCTTCGCAATTTCCAGAAACTTGTCTTCATCTGCCACATCCTGGTCAGAGTATTTGAGCTTCCCTATATGGCCTAGCAGGTCTAGTCCTACCTGTACCCCCTCTGGTATGCGCGATAGAATGATTTCTGCTGCAGGTTTCTTGTGAGGTGACCTGGGTATCTGTATCTTGTCTTTCTTCGCTAGTGGTTGCTGGCTTGAAGTTCCAACGACTTCTGGTTGCTCCTCTGTATGCCATTCTGGCCAATCTGAGACATCTTCGACCGTCCCTCCTGTTGGGTGGTCTGATATGGTCGTCTGTGACTCGTCTGGCTCAACTGTTGACTCTTGAATCAATGCCATTCCATTACCTCTCAGAGCTGCTTCGACGTTCTTCGGTTGCACCTCCTTTAGGGTTTCTGTTTCCCGGTTCTGTGGCTCCTATACTTTTGTTGGTATCTCCTTGCTCGGGCCCTTCGGTGCTGACTGTTGGATTTCTTCCAGTATGGGTGTCGAGTGCACCGGTGCTGTGTCTGGGGATGGGATTTCGTCGACATTGACGATCTCTGGCGACTGCTGTTCACCCTCTTCCGCTTGTCCTCGTGACCTGGTTTGAACTCCGGTTTTCCGGGTGATCTGGCTCGATTCTGATTGCTTGGGAGGTGCCATGGTGGTGAATGTCAAGTGTCTGTTTGATTCGAACAGTCTCTGTGATCTCTGTGAAGTCACACTATGCTCTTTAGCCTCTATCGTTCTCTGTATGTTCTCTCTTCATGAATAGACTAATGGCTCCCACGTCCATGTGTTGTATGGATTTCCCATGAAGCTTGTCAAGGACGCTTCCTTGATTATGGGTTTACTACACCTTAATTACCGGTTCAATGCATCTTCGACGGTTTCGTACTTGGCATTACTCCTGCTTTGCCGACTCGAGTTGGGGTGATTAATGTGATGTCCCATCGGTCCTTTCCGTCCTTCAATTCCGCCTAACGCTGTCTTGTCGTACTGCTTTTACTGGCTTTCCTTTTCCCACTCGTTGCCTTTTTTATGTGACCTTTGCCCTTCTCCTCACCGAGGTTGTGGTTCTAAATTCTTGTGGCCTTTCTACCTGTGGCGCACTGCGCCCTCTTTGGTTCTTTCCTTTTTTTTTTTTTTACTGCGCGGTGGATGGTCAAATGTCCTTGTACAGCTTCAGTCGACTCCCATTGATCATCCCTTTGAGTTCTACACCGGATAAGTCTCTTAACTGGAAAACTCCTCCATCTGTGAAATATTTTACCTCGTACGGTCCTAACCAATGCATTATGAGATTTCCTGGGTGCTAAATTGATTTGCTATCATACATCAGTACTAAGTTTCCTTCCTTGAACGTTTTCTTCTTGATGTGTCTATCGTGCCAAGCTTTATCTTTGGCTTTCTGAACTTGTTGGTGGAATCCTGCCAAGATTTTGTCTTCCTCCATGGTCATTAATTGATTCAGTCTCTCTTGGAATGCGCCTTGTTCTTTCATCTGTGTGATGGCTGTTACACACAATCTTGGGACTAAAAATTCCATTGGCACTACTGCTTCCTGGCCATAAACCAGTTTAAATGGCGTGTGCCCTGTCAACTTTTTACACGTAGTCCTGTAGGCCCATAGTACTGCTGATACTTTGAGGTCCTAGTCGTCCCTGTTGATGTTACAAATCTTCGTCAGTGCGTTCTCCAGGATTTTGTTGAATGCTTCCACTGTGCCATTTGCCTGTGGGTGATATGGTGTGCTCTTTTGGTGATGAACTTGAAACTATTTAGTCATCGCGTTGATGGTGCTATTTATGAAGTGCGTGCTTTGGTCGCTCATCAAAACTCTTGGACACCCAAATCGAGTAATGACTTGTTCAAATAAAAAGTGTGCCGCCGTTTATGCGTTGCAATCCTTCACTGGTGCGACCTCTGCCCATCTTGTTAGGTATTCCATCGCGGTGATATTGTACCTAGATCCTATTCTTTTTGCTGGTGGGTTGATTGGTTCCACGAAGTCTATTGCCCATTTGTCGAATTTCTGTAATGTTACTTCTGGTCATAATGAGATTTCGTCTCTTCTGTTGGGTTTGCCTACCCTTTGACATATGTTGCATCTTTGACAGTACTCCTTCGAGTCTCTGTGAATCATTGGCCACCATAATCCTGCGCGCAATACCTTCTGCGCGATAGGTTTACCTGCATAATGCCCTCCTTCTATTCCTTCACGGGATTTTGCTAAAACTCTTGGTCTTTCTTGCTCTAACACGTATTTTCGCAAGATGCTATCTGTGCCCATTTTATATAAATGTAATGCAATTAGTTGATAGTCGGTAGCACGGACTACCAGGTTTTTCTTCTGCACGGTGCTATATTCTTGCGGCACAGTACCTGTGCTCAAGTACTGAATGATATCTGTGAAGTGTTCATCAGCAATATGTACTGAGAATAACTGTGCATCCGGAAAGTTGTCCTCCAAGTTTGTAGGTTCTTCTCCATTGGTGAGTCTTGATAGATGGTCAAGTCCTGCATTCAATTTTCCTGGCTTGACTATTACTTCAAAGTCAAATTCTTGGAATATTAGTAACCATCGACAAATTCTCCCGCCCAACACTGGCTTGTTGACTAGGTATTTCAAGGTTGAGTGACCTATGAACATCTTAAATTTTTTTCCTAGTAAGTAATGTCTGAATTTCTGCAATGCGTAGACCATAGCCAGGCCTTCTCTTTCTGTCGTGTTATAGTTCTGTTATGAGTCTGATAATTTTCTGCTCACAAATGCTATCGGGTTATCCAAGTCTCCCGCTCCTGGCTGCGCCAAGATAGCTCCAAGTGATATCGCTGATGCATCTACATGCACATGGAATGTCTTCTCCCAATCTGTAAATACTAATATCGACGCGGTAACAATATTTTCCTTCAGAGTGTCCAGACCGTGTTGACACTCGTCATTCCACTGGAACTTTGTGTCCTTTCTTAACAACTTTTCCATTGGTGCAGTAATCTGCGCATATCATTTGATAAATTTCCTGTTGTATCCCGTATGTCCCAATGTCGCTCTTAGCTGACGAACTGTTTTTGGTGGCTGTAAGTTAACAATTACTGCAATATTGGCGGGATCTACTAATAAACCATGTTTACATACTATAAGGCCCAATAGTATACCAAACAATGTTCTGAATATGCATTTCTTTATGTTCAATGATCTCTGGCACTATCTGCATCTTTCTAACATTAGGTGTAAGACTTCTACATGGTCTTTCAACAAACTGTAAACTCTCCAATCATACAAGTAAACTTCTAGGAACTGGTGGATGAATTCCTTAAACGCAACAATGACTATTCTGGAAAAAATGACATGACTTTGTATTGGTAAGATCCCCATTTTGTCGCAAATGTGGTCTTATATCTGTCTTCTTGTGCTATCTTGATCTGATGGTAGCCTGAGAATCCATCAGTGAATGAATAAGCTTCATGTCCTCCTACATTCTCTAGCACCTCATCCGTGAACGGTGTCGGGAACGGGTCATGTAGGCATGCATCATTCAATTTTCTCAAGTCGACGCATATCTTGATCCGTCCTTGTTTCTTTTCCTACACTACCATCGAGCCTATCCATTCTGATTCTTCGACTGGTTCGACGATGTCGGCTTCGAGCATCCTGTCGATCTCAACTTTGACTTTTTGCTTATATATTGGGTTCAGTCTATAGGGTCGCTATCTGATCGATCTTGCTTCTGTTCTGAGTGGTATCTTCATTTCTCCTACATCTCCGGCTATGCCCTTCATCTCTGTAAATGTTGTGGGAAATAAGTCGCTGTATTTGCATAACAACTCTGTGATTCTTTCCACTGTTTGCTCATCCCAGTAATCTCCAATGCTTGCCATTTTGGGCTGCTTAACTGTCCCAATATTGACTTTATTTACTTTGATCGGTGCGGAAATAACTTTTGATTCTATAGGTGGACCTTCCACTTCTCTTTCTCCTTCTTCTTCTTCAATCTGAATATCGTGCGGATCGTCTTCATCCGGTGCTTCTTCTTGTACATGGTAACAAGACAATAGTTCCTTGACCGTTTGTTTGTTCCGCTGTTTTTCTTCTGTGATCAATTCAACTTCTGGTGCTTTAATGAATATCACTCCTCTTATCCATTTAAGCGCGGCCTCTATGTTGGGGTTCTCATGCTCGAATGAGAAGGTGACTGTAAAATTCTGTTGCGATGTCATCCAGGTCGCAGTTCCCTTGTGCAATTCCGGTCTGTATACCAATTTGCCGGTATGCCATCTAGGGTGTTTATGAAGTGATGAGGCCATTCCTATGGGGGTGTAAATTTCCATAGCGTTCTACACTTTTCTAAGTGTTCCGCTGGTGCTCCTTGTCCATCATATTTATGTTGTTTGTTGTTTTGTTGTTCTGCGTCGAACCTTATGCGCAGTAACCTCTTACATTGATACCAATATGTGATTGTCTCTTTATGCACACCCCACCATCTTGCGGGTGTGGCCTTTAGTGCTAAATCAAGTGCTAACAGTCTGTGGTTCTCTAATACGACATCTTCGTACTATGTCAAGAATGTTTCCAAATCGTTTATTTTGTGGAAGTTGGGTGGTTCCTTGATTTCTGTGCCGACCCATATTACTGTGCAGTCTATTCTTGCACATCTTCTCATGGATACTTCATGTAGCCTTTGTTTCCAGTTTTCTAAACCGGTGTCTGTGTCTGTTGCACATGAAGTGATGCTCCGCCAACTGAGTATCCCATCTGCAGTTGGGCTTACGTAGTCCTCATTGCGTGCAGTTGTTCTGTACAACTGGCCGATTTCCTCTAAGTCTAGGCAAGTAGGTTATATAAACCTCTCCCCTTCTGATGGGTCTAATGGCGCGATGACCCTGTATTCTCCTGACTCAAATGTCATTTTCCTGGTCTTCAAGTTGATTATGGCATGGTTGTCAAACGCCCAATCCAAACCAAGCAATGTTGGGTAAGGTGTTGTGTCGTCCACTATTTCAATGACTTCAAAATCTGCTTTAGTGCGCACTCCATATAGGTATACTGTCACTCTTTTCAGTCCACTGATAGGTAGGAATCTGTGTTGGTTTGCTAGTTTTAATTGAATATGTGAATATCCTAATGTGGGCTCTCCCATGCATTGCCATGTCTTCTTTGGTAATATATTAACTTCAGATCCTATATCCAGTATGATGTCTCCCATATTGAAATTTCTGATATTAACATTCAGTCTGAACTCCCTACTTGTTCTTCTCCTTGTATGTAGGTGATTGACAATTTTTGGTTCTAGTTTTTCTTTTGTCTCCATACTGCATTTTTCTAATATGTTTTGCAATATTTTCATAGATGATGGATCATTTAATACTTTTACACATGATTGCAAAAATCCTTTGATTGTACTTACTTGTCCCATGGGTTGCATTTTGTTGGTATCATCTAATAATGGAGGCATCTCGTACTCTGGTGCTTCCTTGTTTTGCTGCGCAGTTGAAGTCGACACTATATCTTCCTTTTGAAATTCTTGTCTGGTTCTTTAAATATCTCCTTCTCCTTTTGTGGGTCAAATTCTTTTCTGGGTTCGACGTTCTTCTTTACCCACTGGTTTTGTGCTGGTTCTTGTCGAACAATGTCGTCGCCTGTTTTGGCTCCTCCCTGAGTAATTATATTGATGTTCCTTCCTTCATTCCTTTCTTCGGCGGAAATCCACTAAACATTCTGATTGTTCTAGTTCCTCTTTTCTCGTATCATTACTAGTAGTGTCAGACATTCCTCTGTATCATGGTCCGATGCACGATAGTACATACAAGTGGCTGGTGGAAGTGGACATTCCCTTGCGTAATGTCCTGGTTGTTGATAGTTGTGACATACCACTGGTCCTCTACCTCATCCAAAACCTCCTCGGGCTCGTCCTCCACCTCTATAGCCTACTCGATCTCCTCTCAGCGCGTTATACCGAGGTGCCTGATTATGCTGCGCGGTATTGTACTGAGGTTGTGCCGTGTTGTACCGCAGTTGCACATTATTATATGGTTGCTACACAATATTATACTGATGCTGCACAATGTTGTATGGAGTTGGAACTTGATTAAACTATGGTGTTGCTTGCCTAGTCATCATTTCGGCCTGCACTCTATATGTGTTGGATATCCTTTCTCGCATCAATTTTATAGTTTTGCAGTCTTTGTCATCGTGGCCCACCGACTTGCAAAAGGTGCAATATGAGCTCTTCGGGACTGTCTGTTATTTCTGCATCATTGTGCAGTGATAAGGGTCATGACCCGGTTTCTTGCAGATTTCGCAGCAAAATCCTCCCGTTGGTAGTGGATTTGGCATTCCTGCTGCCATATACTGTGCGAAATTTGGACATTCGTTCTTGTGGTGTCCTTTCGTCTTGCATGTGGTACACCAAACTACTTCTCGTTTATCCTTGTTCTTGTTCTGGTTCAACTGAAACATTAATTTCTTTAAATCCTCCTTCATCTCTTCGATAGCTGGGTCTGTCTGCTGGTACTAGTTTTCTTCCAATTGCAAGGCTGTCTGCAGAGCCTCTGCCTGCATTTGGAACTTATGTTGTCGCAAAGGATATTTTAAGTGTGGTAACAATGACTTGAAAAATAAGTGCCTATGCTGCATGTCGGTCATGAGATACTTTAACTTTCCCTTCAGTTGCTTGAATCTCTGATCAATCTCCCATACAGACTCTCCTGGTTTCTGTCTTATTTCGATCATCTCATTCATGTACTGATCCTCTGAGCTCGACTTATGGAACTCATTTATCAGTAACTTCTTAATGTCTGCCAGTGTCCTTGTCGTCCCAGGGGCACTGTTTGTGTCTAAACTCATGTACCAGTCTAGTGCGCGGTCTCTTAGCATAATAGCTAGCTGTGCAAGTTTGGTATCTTCATCAGTGATCTGTTTTGCTTCGCAGATCTTTGCACAAATGAACAAATGCTTCTTGGGGTCTTTTGTTGCTTCTCCTCGAAATTTTGGTAGCCTTATGGTGGGATCGTGTCCTACCATTCTGAATGCTTAACTACTACCTCCTCACGGTGTAGATACTTGACTAGTGCTGCCTGAACTGGCTCTTTCAGTTGTTTCTCCTTGTGTAGATGTACTTCCTGCTGTCTGACTGCTTCTGAACTTCGTTTGTCTAAATGGTGGTGTTCTCTTTAGTGTATTAGTCGCACATGGGTTTATGAGTTCCACACTAACATTAATATGAATAGGATGGCATCCTTCTCTTCCCGTTATTGGACCTCTCGTCTTCCTCTCATATGTTGTGCGCATGATTTCCTCAATCTTCTCCATAGCCCGAAGATCATCTACCTCTTCTTCATCACTTGCCAAGCCTTTCCTCGCGGCTATAGATCTCTTCTTAGTATTCACCTTGTATTGGTAGGGTACTCTGCTATGCATCTTTCCAGTTGTCTCCAAGATCCACCAGATCTGGACGTCATCCATCATGATCGGGTCCAAGGGTTCCTCCTTCTTGCTCTTATCCTTTCCTCCTTCCATTTCTCCTCTTTTCTGTCAATGCTTCCCCCCTTCCCCCATGCACGCAAGGAAGTTTAGCTGTCTGATTCCATTGTCATTGCACTCTTGTTATATAGTAGTATCTTAATAGAAGTATATAGCGATCAAATGTACCTTCCTTGGGGTCCACATAGGAACTCTTGCTCCACTGCGTTGTATGACTTCGTTGTGTCGACTGCAAACTTTGTTATAAACCCTACCACAATATTGTCCAACCAAAAATCGACTGCGCGGGTGAACTTGTTGTTCACCTGTTGTAACTGCTCAATATGTACTGGGGTCCACTCTATCTGTCGAATCCAGTTCGTTGCGTGGTTATCCTTTAACCTTAGTATCCACTCCTGCAATAAGTGTGGAAAATCACAGAAAAAGACTTCGTGCAAATTAATAAACACGTATTTGTCCAGATATTTGCGGGGTGTTATTCCAGGGTTTCTATTGTCTTTTTGTGCAAAATCTAGCTCCTTAGTTCTTAACCAAGTTTCAATATCTACTTTTGTGGGATTCCATGGTCTCAACATTACCTTCTAATAACTCATTGCTCTTTGCCCCAATATTTTCTTGATCGACCGCTGACAACTCTTCGAATTATCATGTCTACCCAACCCTCTCGCGTTCCTACCAATGACAATAAAACCATTTGTTGGTTACTATTCTGCTATACTGTCTGAGTTTATATTGACCCAGGGTTCATGTCTTTCTGGGTTCCAAAAAAGCCTCTAAAACTATTGGCCTGCCTGGTAAACCAGAAGGCAACACATCACACAGAATGCGTTGCGCAGTCTCACCCGAGATAACTTTAATGGGTGGCTGTAAGACTCAGGTGTTTACAACATAGGATTGAGTGTGAGATAAGGGAGATGAATATTGAACCATCTATTAAAACTTGTAAATGAAACACACTGTTCTTCACGACTATGCAGTAATTCCAACAACTTATTCCCTCAATATCGCAACAGTAATTAATCAGGAAATACAATAATTCATTCATTCAACATAATAATAACTACTGAAGACAATAAATATATGCATGCATTCATCAAATAACATATATGTTACTGTGGTTCACCCCTCTTGGGCTACGTTCACAAAGATTTAGCTCTTGGCTCTTTTATTATGGTATTTCCGCATCTACAATGTCGTGCGCTTACACTTCTTCTCAGTCGGGTAAGATCTATATGAGACAGACTAGATCACACCAGGCTTCCCAGCCTGCGATCTAACCCTCAAGATCTACCTTTCTCTCCTCCTCTCTTAGTTCAACATATTATACAAAATAGGTCATACAACAAAAAACCTTACATATCGCATCAACTCATGCGTACTCCTATAACAACAATAATCCAAACAATCTAAAAACCCGACCCTTCTATAATACCTCGGTATCCATATTTATACATTTATGGCTCTTCAGCTATTACAATACCTTACCAAAAACCTAACCCTATTTTCGTTAGGTCTTCCTCCCATGCGTGCGTGTTGTTCTTCCTTCCAATTGTTTCCTTCCTTGCATTTGCACATGCTGTGCTTTCTTCCAGCTGTTGCTATCCTCATGCATGATTTATTTCTCCAAAACCCCCTTGATTTTCCACCTTGGCCTACCTCCAACATGGCTCATGTCTCGAGTGACGACATTGCCAGGTGTCCCTCTCAGAGTGGCACACACTGGGACCCAAGGGACCCTTGAACGAAAGTTACGAGTTGTAGATCTCTGGGGTCACGTAGATACCCTCAGACTGTCTGATTGAGGCTGTGGTTAGCCCGATGCTCATTGACTCTAGGAGAAAAGAGGATTTTGCATCGCAAAACTTCTGAAGAGTTGGGAGCCGAAGTAGATTTGAGCCATCCAAGCCAAAGGGACATGTGTCATCAGATCCTGCACTCCAAAGAGAAGACACTCTGGGAGAATCAAAGTGTGAAGGCATGAGGATTTCTGAAGGCCGGAGAGCCGGATTTCATTTGAGTCATCCGTCAGTCGAGGACAGGTGTAAAAAAATCTTTCATTTCGAAATATAGCCACTTCGAAGGAAAGTGGGGTCGCGCGAGTTGAGAACTCTCGAAGCCCGAACTCCCGAAGCCCGAACTCCCGAAGTAAATTGTGACTGTCGATATGAGAGGGACACGCTTTAGTAGATCTTGGAGTCCGAAAGTACGAACTTCGGAAGAAAGTAAGTGGAGCATTGAACATAAGTCATCCGAAGCTCCAAAGGTAAGGAATCATCCTAGACGTCTGTTGTTGGAACACATGGAGACTGGAGATTTACTCCGGGGAAAGTCACTCAGGAGGAATTGAAGAGTAGAGGAACAAGAACTCCCAAAGGTTGGAGCATCAGAGTTCATCGGAACCATCCATTGGAATAGGACACATGGCATGAGATCTGTTACTTCGGAGGATTGGTACTCCAGAAGAAAGAACATGGAGGAGGATTGAGTGCAAGTCACCCAAAGTGGGGCAAATGATGGATATCGATCGTTGATCGGGGAAAACACATGGGGATCGATCTGTAATTCCAGGTACAGAGGACTTTGGAGGAAAGAGGTGTTTGGAGCGTTCAAAAGTCTCGAACGCCGAAGTCCCAAAGTAAATCTTAGCCGTTGGTTGTGAAAGAAGTGTGGACCGTAGATATGGTTCGTGTGTGTTCGCGAGCTCGTAGTTCGACGGATTCAGAGTCAGGTGTGTCGAGAACCCCCGGAGCCCGAAGCTCTGAAGCACCCTTTGAGTTGGCGCCTGGGAACAACCCAAGGTCATATGAGGGAAGGGGCTTAACATGGAAATCTAGCGCCTGTTGTTCAAATCCTTCAAAGGGGCTAAGAAAGAGCCCGTGGGTTTGGAAGAACCTGCACTTCGGTGAAAGAGGAACCTAGAGAATTTTAAGGGAAACAAAATTTTGATACGCCACCCCTTAAAAGAGAACCGAGGGGTCGGGTGTGTTACAAATTGGTATCAGAGCAAGAAAACAACACTTGGCCTTCTTGGGCTCATGCACGAGTCGTATGAAAATATTTCTGGAGGACTTTAAGGGGTAGCACCCTATCTTACCGCATTCCTAAGAGGCTTATAAAACCTCTACTGAAGAGAGGAATGTGATCCTTTACTGTTGATAGATGTTTTGGAAATTGGCACTGTATGTTGCTAATGTTCCCAAATAAAGAAGTTGACTTCACTGTGCAATTGTACGTTTTGTTGTACAATCATAAGATTTGGTTACCAAGGCTAAGATGAGCCTGTGGAGAATATTCCTGCGAAACATAAATCATCTGCATAAGTTCCTTGAGTAGAAGGATGCAAATTTAAAATACAGTTGGGATTTTAACCAACGAGATTGAATCATGCTAAGTTGTGACAAAGGAATCCTAACATTTCTTTGAGAAATGATAGCTGATCCTATAGGAGTGGGATTATGCTGATGGACACTAATCACAAGACTTGGATGTGAACGGATGGAAATGATTCGTACCAGTAATAACTACTTCTTTAATGAAGGGTTAAACCTTGTATATGCATATAATCCCTCACGATCAGAGGAATGAGTTTGGAGACCATTCCCTGAAAAGGGAGAGCATGCACAACTCTCGGGTTTCAAAGTGGATTGAGAAACAAATTTTGTTTATGGGTATAGGAATTGTGGGACATGGTTTTTCTAATCAAGCTAATAAATAGAGTTGTAGAAATATAGAGTGTTTGAGTGAGAAATCACAACAACCTCCCTTGCTTGGTGGATAGGAAACTAATCTACCAGAGTTCTCGTGGGAGGAGGAGAGTGGCCTCCGTCTCTGACTGTGTTGAATAGAAGGAAGAATTCTAGGTGTAATGGTCAAGACCGACATTGACCTAAAGATACTCAGGATTTTTGAACTAGGATACGTGGTAAGTAACATAATTCGAAATTGCATTTGGGCTTTAATGGAATAGTCCAAATGGTATTAGACATCAAATTGTTAAAAATAAGATAAAATGGCTGACTAAATCTTGATCTTGAATGTGGTAAAGGAAGTGTTGGGGCACTTCTAGAAGCCCAATGGGTCAGATTGACATTCAGTGGTGGATGGTAGCCATATAGATATAGTTGGAAGCTAAATTGGTTGATTTTGTTACCTTGGGAATGGTTATAATTGCCCAGATTGTATTTATAAGTTGGGTAATGTTCCATGGAGGTTGATGCAAGAGTGTTTTCTTGCTAGATGTTATCGTATAGAAAGGGAACATAGTTATGACTATGTCTGATTCAACTTCCATGTGAATGTCTTGTGAATGAATGCAAGCTCACAACTGAGAGGGAAGCTCAGTGTGGTGTGTCCCTATGAGACTTGTCATAAGGATGGAAACAATATCCTTGGAGGAGGATATGGAAGTCTGATAGGTACAAGTGTAAATGATGCACATGCATGATGTAAGGATATATGTATACTAAAGGCGCAATATGGTTGCCTTGATGATTGATATGTAAGGCAAGAATTTCACTTCCCAAGATTAAGTGAATACCATGGATACATGGTTGACTCCATTTTGAAGAGTCATGAAAGTTTTGTTTTGAATGATAGCTTAAGGGGGATGTGCTCCATTCCCTCAAGAAAGACTAGTATAAATAAATGAAAGAGTAAATGAGAAATGATGGTCTGTTGTTAGAATAAGAGGCAAATGACTATGCCTTGAGAATCACATGAGAATGATTTTGAACAATTATGAGTTGACTAATTTTAAGGTAGAGATGTATGTAGGCTGTGAAATATACCCATGGAAGCTACACACAGACTTTTGATTATGCATATGGTTAAGTACACCATGGATGTAAGTTAACAAAACCAAAATATGTATGGATACATAATTTGGTGCATGAAAAAGATGCATGTTTATATTCCTTATGAAATATTTGGTAAACAACTAAAGCTAACTCAAGGTTGAGGCCATCACAGATAGTGATGGACATGCAATAAGGAAGTTTCATGCCGAGGGAGTTCCCTGTGGAAGAACTATGTGAAAAATCTGTTAGGAGGACAAAGTCAAAACCTTAATAACTACTGAGAATTAAGCAGTGAGCTACAAACTTATATATATAAGTATCCCAGATTACATTTTTAAAGCATAATATAATAAATAGAAGACTAATGAATGAATACATGAGTATGTTTGATTGAATAGGCTTGGTTGAAGCCATGTTAAGAAAAGACAGTGAGGCCTTTAGAGATAACTCAGCTGGGCCGAAAAGTCCCAGACGATGTAGAAAGAATTGGAAGAAGGGGAGAGACCTCAATTCTTTTCTTGCTGAGTATTATGTTTTCTCTAGGATGAGAGAGATGGTACACGGATGAAAGTAAATGCTTTGGCACCATAGTGATGATGGTCGTATTGCTGTAGAAACAATCGAGATTTGTTTGTGTTGCACTCATGAAAACCTTAAGGATAATGTGATGAAGTGCATAAAGATGTGCTAGGACATGTATGAAAGTGTTTTATTGTCTTAACATTATGTATGAAATTTTTGAAAGGTAGTTGTATGCCACAGATACCCAAGTAGAGTATGATTCAGGAAGAAAACCATGATCGAATCAGGTTAATCAAGAACCTGACAGAGGATATGAATGTGAGTTGTCCATCAGAGGGAAGACCGATCGCAGTCGTCAAATCGACTTCAATATCCACTGGAGTTAACAGATCAAATACCAGTCATTTGATTAGATCGACAGTCGGGGATCATTGTGGGACAAAAAGGAGAAATTAAGTGACATACTAGTTCACGACCCGCAATCAACCCACACCATTGATGTTGTCGGGGTGGATGATCAACGACCACGATTAAAAGAGTCGGGCTAGCACTTTTCAGATTGCGGAGATTGAACTCTCCGATAAAGAGCGAGCATATTGGGGTTCCACAATCGTTGTGAACTGCTGATATTTGAACGATCGGTGGGCGAACCTGCAAGGAAACCACGCGTTAATGTCACACAAAACTTGTACTGTGATTGGGTTATGTGGTTTAATTTATCAAATCGAACCTCTGTTCTCAATCTAAATTCTCTGTCAAACACTTCTATGTTGGAATTATTATTATCTGGAAATCGTGTGGTTTAAAATCGATCGAGGGCTAAGATCGAAAACCCACGATCATTGTGGAGATTGCATATGCACACGAGTTAGCATCGAGACATGTACCCACAATTTAAATTCAATATAGTGTTGTTTGGAGTTTGGGATCCGATCGTAGTTCGGATGGCCTGTATTCATTGCAAAGATCGAGAGGAGAGTTAAACCATGAGTTAGTTGAGGTTCCATAATCCCTTGCATTCGTTGGATCTGGGGGAAGACATATCTACACCGTCGATTTGCAAAAAATGGATTTAGCTAGGATAATAGCGCCTAAACACGAGAGTTGAATGGATAGCGCTTGAAAATAATAGAACTGAGGTCAAAGATCTTGGTCGCATAGAGAGAAAATAGAGTTCCTCCGGGCCAGTCAAGGAAGATAGA
The DNA here is from genome assembly GCA_009831015.1 of Picea engelmannii. NCBI lineage: Eukaryota > Viridiplantae > Streptophyta > Pinopsida > Pinales > Pinaceae > Picea > Picea engelmannii. The sequence continues at coordinate 246,000 of ML782431.1, forward strand.
GTTTAGCACTCTGCGTTAGACTGTGGTTGCGGGGACTGTTACCCATGATTTTGGTCATCATGATGATGTATTGATGATGGTGTATTCAGGCTCTTCATAAGAACTTTCTCCTGAGAAAAAGTTATATTCATCTCTTCCAGAAAACTTATTTTTGAAGACTGTTCGCACGCTGCTAGTATATTTTCCTGCGAGAATGCATGATTCTCGTAGGCTGCCTTAAGCCAGGGTGCGAGAAGTTCGCACTGTGTTGAACTGCTAGGGTGCGAACTCTTTATAAAGCAAGGAAAAAGATGAATTCTCAAAGCTTCTAGAAGGGAATCTTCTAGAAGGATGAGATGGCATTCGAATGGTTATCCTAGTACTGGATTCCATGATATTTTGGGATCATTCTTATCCAAGTAACCAATTCGTTCTCTCCTATATATTGAGTGAATTCTTATGGAAAAAGTTAGAAGCAAAGAGAAGCAAGATTCATTGGAGAATTGGTGAAAGAATTGTATGAAGGACTGATGCTACAACAACTTGGAGACTCCAGCAAGTTCATCCAAAGGAGTTGATTTTTTTCATGCAAGTGAGCAAGTGTGTGTGTCGGAGCTAAGGGCCATCGAAATGAAGTTTGCGACATCAAGGCTCAGGCTGTAATATTTACTTTCCATTAATATGATACAGTAATATGTCCCTTTCCTATAAAGCTAATTCCACTTTAGTGTATAATTCCTTGATCATATACATAGATTGACTATTGAATAAATTGTGCTTTCTTCACTTTGATTGGTTTGTGTTGTCTTGGTCTTGACTGCACGAGAGCATTGGAGCGAAGCGGGAGAAAAAAAGACCATAGGAAGCGATAATAAGGTATGTTATTTGATCTTGCCTCCTATTTAATTCAATGGTTAGAATCTAGGGAAAGAGTCATGTTCTGTCTTTTTTTGTTCTAGATCCAGGTGGATCTAGGGAGATCAGTTTGTGTCCGCACTTACGGATTTATCCAATAACAAAATCGGCGACCATACTGGGGAACATCCCATTTTTTTTGTGGCTTTTGATATTTTTCCGTGGCCATTTGCTCTTGTTTCACTTTTCTCTTGTCCTATCAATCTCTGAGTCTTCAGGATATCCTGATAGACCCTCTGGGTCCAGAGGCCTTTTTAAATTTTGCTTCATTTTCCAAAATTTTGACTATGTTCAGACATTCTTGCACTGTACTTCATTGCAGCCTGCGAGAATAGGTAGAGTTCGCACTCTACCTTTAGGTTTCAGTGCGAGGTTCTCGCACCCTGCTCAAGGGTCACCTGTGAGAATCAGTGATTCTCGCACTGTGTAATATTGCCTGCCCGCGAACTCGATTTTTCAAAAATTTGGATTTGAGTTTTGGTATTTTCAACTGCCCAGATCAGTTTGATTGCCTCATAAGAGTTTCTTGGACCATTGATTGATATCTTTCTTGTTTTCGTTTACGTGCATGAATAGTCTTAGGATTGCAAGGCTCTTCTTGTCATTTTTGTCTTGGCTTTCGTTTCTTGACTTTTCTTGGCAAAACCATTCTCTTTGATTTCAAAATTTGAGTGTGTTTGATTAGTTAAGAACCATTGATTGGTTGAAAGTTGAGTTTCTTGGTCTTTATCAGTTGCTTATTGTTTGAAAGATCACTTTTCTTATGCAATTGAAAAGACAAGTTTGGTTTTCATTGTTTTAACAAAGTTCATTATTGCTTTTAGTGAAAATTTTGAAACAAAAAGATTTACTTTCTTGCTTTATATTAGATTGGGGGCATCTTTGCATTTGAAGTAGCAAAATTGCATGATTCTTGGCATTTTTTGATCTTAAATTATGAAAAATTTTCCCCCTCATGGCCGGGGGGGGGGTGGCGGCGATGAATTGTGCATTGGTGTACAATACCTTTTTCTAATTTTCTTGAGAATCTTGATATTGATGAGTTTAATATATTTTGGGACATCGTGCATATGGGAATGATAAATGTTTTCTCCTTCTCGTAGCATAGCTTTCATCGAAATGAAAAGATTGCATCTTCATATCTTTGCATAATTTTTGAGTCGGTCAAAACACCCTATTGTCCACGCCATCTTCCTTTTGAGTAACAACAACCATAAAATAAAGCGCTTATAAAAAAATTGATTAGACATTTTTTACACTTTCTGGTAGCAAACCTACATTAGATTAGTTGTAGGGCTTTGGAATAGGTGTGAAAGATAACTTTCCAAAGCTGCAAACAAACATAGAATCTTGAGTTAGGGAGCGGTTAAATCCACTTATTACATTTTGTCCTGGGAAGCCCTTCTAACACAAGGGTCAATCACGAGGTCGCATTGAGACTAGTAGAGTTACTCACCCTGCTTTGTTGGTCTTGATGTAGAGATTACGTGTATTATGGGGGTCGCTTGAGAGGTATACCCACAATGACGAGTGGAAGCCTTTTAAGTTGATTTCGGGCTAGATACCCTGCCCTTGCGCGTGGATCGGACTGTGCACTGTTTCCCCAGGAATCACTGTAGTAATTGGTAACCTTAGTGGCCTATCTCTTTAGGGTCTTTACACAAGGTGACTGTGGAGGGGCAAGTCTTCACGGTACCTAGAATCGACGTTGGCCAAACTCACTCGGGCTCCTTGGAGGGTATACCCACGATTATGTGTGGGAGCTTGCACCAGGGTGTAAGCCCGTTAAGCAGGTCGTCAATGTAACTTTTCCACCCGCTCTATCTCAGCCCCTTCTTACTTTGTTCCCACGACGTTCGATTTCATCACCAACTAGTGTGCTCATTATGAGAAGGTTTTGTTTGTTTGCTTGTTTCCTAGATTTTTAGCGTGTGCTGTTTGTTTTCCCTAGTGGATTCTAGATTGGGTTTTTGTTTTTCATGGCGTCAGTTCCCGAAATGACCAATGAAGGAACCTATGCTCCAGGGGAACCTTTTGTTTTTCCTTCTTATGGAAACATTGGTCCTCCTCACATTGCTACTTTGAGCCTTCCAGGTCTCACAAGTAGATTGCCTGTGTGGTTGTTTTCCACTCAGGTAATCCCGAATGCAGTCAGTTCTTTGGTCGTAAGCACTTCCCCCCAAGAGCATCAACCTCATGTTGATCCTTCACCTTCTTCACCAGTAAGTTCTTCTTCACCTTCTTTTCTTGCAAGGTCACCTTCTGTTTCATCTTCTTCGTCGAGTGAAAGTTCTGAAGCTAGTAACCCGGTGAATAAGAAGAAGAAGAAAAGGAAGATTAAGAAACAGAAAGATAAACAAGGGTCAAAGCTTCCAACTACTGCTAAACATGTTGGAAAACAACCAGTTACTGTTAATCGTGCTGGGAGTGTTGATGATGTCTAGATTACCCAAACAAATCGTAAGCCCAAGTACCCTTGCAGGCTTTGTAAGGGTAGCCATCTTCTTAAGGATTGCCCTGGTCCACCCAAGGTTATAGAAGTATGGTCTACACATCCTTGTCAATCCATGTCGTTAGCCTCTGAACAACATGCTGATGACCTCCAGTCAACTAGTCATGATACGGTTGGGAAGAAGAAAATTAGAGTCAAGTTCCCATGTATGTTATGCAAAGGGAGTCATCTAACTCATCTTTTCCCTCACATGAACAAAGCCTCAAAATTACTAGAAGACATGACTGTTTGACAGCCTCAACTTCCAGCCACTTATCGCAAGTTTTCTCTCAACCCACCTGTAGTTGATGGAATGATCACTTCGGTCCCTTCACCGGTCAATCCGGTTGATCATGTCGTCAATCTGGTCACGTCCTTAGTTGAACCAGTTGACACAATGGTTGATCCGATACCATCCTCGGTCAATCCCACTCTCCCATTAGAGAGTGTCACCCAAGTGGTCGATCTGTTTACACCTGTCGACCCCATTCTCCCCTTGGAGAATGAAACCCAAGTGGTCAATCTGATCTCATCATCGGTCGATCCTACTCTCTCGCTAGAGAGTAAAACCGATACTACCCACGTTTTTCTCGTTGATACAGAATCTCCTGTGTCGAGGGGTATTCCTCCTTCTTCTGTAGGACCCCCTCCAAGTAATGAGGCCATCCATTTTGATTGGGGTGTGCTAACTAGACCTCGTCTTCCCCTTTACATTCATTTCCAGATTACAGTACATGTTTGTGGTCGAGACGTTCCTCAAACGTTGATAGATGACGATTCGTCTGTTAGTATTTTGTCCTCTATTGCTTGGCAAGATTTGAGTTGTCCTCCACTTGCGCCGGTTACGCAGAATCTGTTAGCTTTTAACAGAAGAACTAGTCAACCTTTAGGGAACCTTTCTCAATTTCCTGTAACTTTGGGAGGGAAAATTGTCTTCATTGATGTCATGGTAGTCCAAGACCCCTTGGATTTTTCTTTACTCCTTGGGCGAGATTATGTCTATGCCATGAAAGCTATTGTGTCTACTCTTTTTCGTGTGATATCTTTCCCTCACGATGGATGAGTTGTGACTGTTGATCAAATTTCATTCATTGACCTCGACTGGATTGCCTCCCTAAATGGTTCTTATATGCAGACGATATCGCCCCCGCCGCAAGTCAATTATGTGGTGTTGTCTCCTATGGCTTCGACTTCTGATGACTTAGATCCAGTAGTTGACATGGTGATCTCTTCGATAGGGTTGTTAGAGCCGGATCTCTTTACTCCTGTCACGGCCATCGACATGGTGTCCTTCCATAGTGTGTTTCTTCCGTCAAATGAAGACCTCTTGGAAGCCATGACCGAGTTTTTTCCCTTGACATGGTCTCCTTCCGGAGCATTGTCCTCTCGGAATCCATGATCCAGACCACTTCTGAGGATAGTTTTTGCGTCTTTACGGAAAGCTCGTTAAAAAATGAAACAGAGGTTCTGAGGATAGTTTTTGTGTCTCTGAGGCAAAATCGTTAGAAAATGAAACAGAGGTTACGAGCATAGTTCTTTTCCTGTATCAAGCTCGTTAAAAAATGAAATAGTCACCTCTCTTGAACCTTCTCTTCATCCACCCTTCTCCTTTTTCTCATCTCCTAGAGAAATTGGTGACGACCTCAGAGCCGGTGAATGAATCGAAGCTTGGAGGGCATGTTTCCAGCCTTTGATGATCATTCTGGAGCTAAGCCACCAGTTTTCAAGCTGGGGGCATATCGAGCATGGTCTTTGTCCGTTCTTGCGCTCGAAAATACATGAGAACGCGATCGAGCATACTTTTATCATTTTTTCGGGCTAAACAAGGTTATATGAAAAATGAACCTACTGGAGTCCTCTTTAAGCTCTTTTCAGACTCTCTAAACATGAAAAGATCGTTGAGCGACCTTGCTATTTTTACGCTCGATAAAGTATTTGAAGTACGCGTCTGGTGAGCGATAATTTATCTCTTTTTCGGTCTCATCCAGACTATTTTACGAAAAAGGAACTGAGAGAGTTCTCTTTTAAGTGTTTTTCCAAACTATATAATCATGAAAAACCTTCGAGTTTTCTATCTCTGGACTCGTTAAACAAACATTGACAGACCCGTAATGGGACCGAACCACTCCTTCTTAGGGTTCGTTAAACATACTCCGAGGGACTCGTCCGAAGGATGAACTTACATCAACAAGCATATGTTATCCTCCTCAAGCTTGCGTAAAAATAAAGAGGTACTTGCCAGAAATGGTGGGGGAAAATTTGGGAAAGGGATATGTTTTCATCTTCGTATTAATTGGCAGTAAGTGTCGCTCTTGAACATGACACCCCCTATTCATCATTTGAAGCCGGTTTGGGAAATCCCTTTGTCTCTCATTCGATTTGCTACAAGGTCATTCCCTGTGTCGTCTTTGAGTCAATGCTGCCAAATCGTTGGTCGTGTCGTTCATATGTTCAAGAGAAGTACATCTGAAACCTATATTGAGTAGGCCATCTGCAGTTGTCTGTTCTTTCCGTGTCGGCCTTCTCTGTGTCCAGTCCAATTTGCAAAATACTCTGTTTCACCTTCAAAATCTGTTACTCATTTCGTGTCATTGATGGGGGATACATCAAGGCCCTCCTATGACGAGTTTTGTTCCGTTGACTTCAACTCATTATCCGGAATCAAGACTTACAAATTATTTGGTACCTTGGAGCTTGCATGCCTCAATGGCAGGTTTCCTCGCTTTCGACAGTGGGTTTGCATCATTGACCCCTGATCAAAAGATTCCATCGGATGTTCGACTTCAACTCATTTATTCACACTCGATGGATTGTACTATGGTACCTTGGGAGTCATTGACATCAATGGTGATTTCCCTCGCACTTGTTAACGGTTTTATCATTGACCGGTAATCAAGTGGTTTCTACCATGTTTGACTTCAACACATGTAATCACATGGTTAGATTCGTACTTTAGGTGACGAGATTGAAGACCCTGGATATTATCTTTGTGATCCAGGTTGCGATGGAGTATGTATAATTTGCGACACATAGATCCATTGTGTATGTCTCATGGCTATGTCGTCTTGATTTGAAATTTCTCGCATAGATCCACAGTGTATTCCGGTAGCTATGCTATATTTTAACGACATGGATCCACAGTGTATGATTGGTGGCCATGACCCATGTCTATATTGTCATTAGTCTATGATCTGAGTATGGGAATGCCTACCTCAGAATTGATATATATGATATTCTGCAGATACTTGGTTGTTCGTAGGTTTCCGATTAGGTGTGCTCCTGGTTCCCGACACACACATGCAACTTACAAAGTATATCGGCTGTCACTGATTCCAACCTCATACTTTGGGGGGAATTCTGTTACCCATGATTTTGGTCATCATGATGATGTATTGATGATGGTGTATTCAGGCTCTTCATAAGAACTTTCTCCTGAGAAAAATTTATATTCATCTCTTCCAGAAAACTTATTTTTGAAGACTTTTCGCAGGCTGCTAGTATATTTGCTTGCGAGAATGCATGATTCTCGCAGGCTGCCTTAAGCCAGGGTGCGAGAAGTTCGCACTGTGTTGAACTGCTAGGGTGCGAACTCTTTATAAAGCAAGGAAAAAGATGAATTCTCGAAGCTTCTAGAAGGGAATCTTCTAGAAGGATGAGATGGCATTCGAATGGTTATCCTAGTACTGGATTCCCTGATATTTTGGGATCATTCTTATCCAAGTAACCAATTCATTCTCTCCTATATATTGAGTGAATTCTCATGGAAAAAGTTAGAAGCAAAGAGAAGCAAGATTCATTGGAGAGTTGGTGAAATAATTGTGTGAATGACTGATGCTACAACAACTTGGAGACTCTAGCAAGTTCATCCAAAGGAGTTGATTTTCTTCATGCAAGTGAGCAAGTGTGTGTGTTGGAGCTAAGGTCCATCGAAAGGAAGTTTGCGACATCAAGGCTCAGGTTGTAATATTTACTTTCCATTAATATGATACAGTAATATGTCCCTTTCCCATAAAACTAATTCCACTTTAGTGTATAATTCCTTGATGATATACATATATTGACTGTTGAATAAATTGTGCTTTCTTCACTTTGGTCGGTTTGTGTTGTCTTGGTCTTGACTTCACGAGAGCACTGGAGCAAAGCGGGAGCAACAAAGACCATAGGAAGCGATAATAAGGTATGTTATTTGATCTTGCTTCCTATTTAATTCAATGGTTAGAATCTAGGGAAATAAGCATGTTCCGTCTTGATTTGTTCTAGATCCAGGTGGATCTAGGGAGATCGGTTTGTGTCCGAACTTACGGATTTATCCAATAACAGGGACTAGTTCTATGGGAATAAAGTTTCTCATAGCTAGCACATTGCATGGAATTTCTTTGAGGAAATGCATGTTTGGATGAAGGGAAGACGATGGACCTTTCATTGAGGATGGAAGACCTTCCGAAAATTTCACTTACATTGTATGGATGTCAAAGGAAAGAAAATTTGGATGGCCATGAGTGTGGGAACCTTGGTTACTAACGAGGAAATAATTCTTGGGTGCATTCAAGAGAAACTTATAGTTTCATATGTGTCGACCTGGGATCATGACCAACCTGTATAAGGAAGCACAATCCAACTGCAATGATGAACACAAATGAATAAGAGATGTGGTGAAGAGCTTGGTTAAGATCCAACACACCATGGAAGAGTGCTTGTTATAAAGTGTGGAAAACTTGAAATCAATGCAAGGGTGCATTGGGTATGAATGTGGCCACGAATGTTGGCACATTCATTAAAGTTAATTGATACCTGAATTACATTTTGAAAGGTTTGGTAAGGGATGATTTTTTTTCCTCCCATGTTTATATAGATGTGGTGCAACTGTTAGAATGCAGTACAAGATAAGAAAGGATGTGATGAAATTTTAAATGTGGTCAGAATATATATATATATATATATATTGTTTGGCTGTGTAAAGAATGACTTGTAGGAAGAAAGAGTTTTGGATATGGCAATATTGTAATCCCATAAGGAAGACCGATTACCCATTGAGCTAAAATTCCATGGGGATGGAAGTCCCATGCTTGTGAATCCGGTTCCGTGCGAAACAGATATGAAAATAAATGAATAAATTGGAAAATCTGTGGGTGACAGATTTGCAATAAAATTTAGAATTTTAGAATTGTGATGATGTCTCATGAATTCTGTATACCTATGTTATAGGTGAGAAGAAAATATTTGTCCAGAAAGGATGGATGAAGGCTATCCATCTGAAAAGCATGAAGGAGGCCACTGCTGAGCCATGAGAATCCCGTGGTAAGACATGATCGCCTGGAATATGTTGTGTTGAGGTAACACAAGCCGGAGGGATGCCTCGACAGAGAAAATATGAGGGACGCCTCAACTGTAAGGCTCGATAAAGTCTATGGGATTCTTCTTGTGCAAGAAAACCTTGGCAATGAAAGATGGATCACCCGAAGAACTATATAACAGAGAAGGGGATGCCTAAGCTTGGGCTTGGAGGGTGAGTGACCACAAGGAAGATGAGACTCTGATATTTCTTGTAAAGTATTGATTGAGATCATGCACACAATGGGTATGTCAAGAAAAAAACAGTGAGCATGGATAACAAGAAATCCATCTGGATACAAATCCACAAACTGGGTAGATAAGTATTGTGCTAGATTATGAATTTTTCCTAGAAATTTTATGCAAAAGTAAAATGTTTTCACATGAGACTATGATTAATGCACTTGTTGTCCAAGAATTATTGAAGGCAGGTGACGAATATTAAGAGTCTAAAAAAGGACCTTACCGAGAAAGAAGGTCAAGACTTTTGAAGTGGCTGAATGAGAAAGGAATGACAAGTGTTACTGAGAAAGAACACCGAGGAAAATTCTCCTTTTAAGGGGGAGGGGATTGTAACACCCATGTTTCCCCCAAATTGTAATTAATCATTAATTAGGATTACCATGCTCTGGCATGGGAACAATGTAAATGTATTATTTTTTGAATTTTCAATAACTAACTGTGGGGGTGAAGCCTTGAAAGTACTAGCCATGATATCACTAGAGGAAAGAATGTGAAAACTATAAGAGATCAGTTAATAAGAAAATGACTGGTGGTTGAACCATCAACTACCCCATGAATGGAAGCATGGCCTAGCTGCAGAAGGTCAACCCAAAGTACCACAGGGTTATGCAGACCCAGATTGACCCGGGTTTCCTTATGACCAAAGGAACATGATAGGAGGGATGTGCGTGCAAGGCACACCGAAGAATAAAAAGAAGAGTGGAGAATGCGAGGAACTCACTAGCAGAGAACGAGACGAAGGCCAAGAGTTTGATGCTGAGGAAGAATCTGATAAAGCTCATCGAGGCCATGACAGAAAGAGAAATCTCTGAGAGTATGCAGAGAATGGGACCTGAGCATAAGGCCACGAGCTTGATTCTGAGGAAGCACCCGATAAACCTCGCAGAGGATGTAAAAGAGAAAGGATTGTTGAGAATTGGCATAAATTCCATGGTGATATCATGGCTTGGCACGAGGGTGGCCAGAGCACTAAGAATGAATGCCTCTGAGCCTATGGTTTTGTGGAAAGGAAAACACCCACAGTCAACTAGTTGGATACAATCTGTAATAGATAAGTATTCTCATATCCCGTGTATTTAAGCAGTAATTGTGAATTAAAGTTGGATATCCTATGAATGTTGCATGGATGTGCATGTTTTCTCAATGGTTATACTGTATCCATTTAATTCTTCCTAATTGTGTATTTAAGAAAATAAGGAATTCTCTGGCTTGTACACGTAAATGCCTGAGCCCCGTCATGGCTCAAGTTAAAATAAATGAATTGTGAATTTTTTGACCTTGGGCATAGCCTCACGTGTGCATGCCAACACTCCCAGTCGTTCTGAAGGAAGGAATCTTTTAAGCTCATGAGAGGTAGTGCATGTATGCATAGAGTCTCTGCAAGGCGGGTAGAGATCAAGAACCCCCTTAATTTCTAGAGTTGATAAATGAGCGCAAGGGGTGCACGAAATATTTCTCTAAGTGTTAAGTTCAGGAGTAATAGTGCAAAATACCTAAGTACTTAAGGAGCTGACAAAGCTCAGAAAGGATAGTGAGATTCAAGCCCCAAAAGGAGAGATCCTTTCGTTTGGAAGACAAATGGATGAGATTAGTTGGGGAGGAGCCAAAGTTCTTCACGATCGAAGGATCTGTAGAAGGAACACAGGCGTTAACCCTTAGAGCCCGTCGAACTTCGCGGGTCCGACGAATTGAGCATATTCACCGCACATGAGGTGAATCCCCCGAAGTCCCGAAGCCTCGAAGTTAATATGGGCTTTAGATATGAGGATTCCTGGGAACTATCCCGACCGTCGGATCTACGATATAGTCAATCCGACGTTGACCACTTTTGGAGGACAAAGGTTTGGTAACATCAAAACCCCCTAAGTCCTGAAGTCCCTAAGTTAATGTGGACCATGGATATGAGGATCCTTCAGGATCCCTCATGACCGTTTGATTGTGGGGACACGTGTATTATGTCGAGATCATGTGTGAGCCCATGTATCGAGTGACGACGTTGCTAGGTGTCCCTCTCGAAGTGGCACACACTAGAACCCAAGGGACCCTTGAATGGAAGTTACGAGTTGTATATCTCTGGGGTCACGTAGATACCCTCGGACTGTCAGATTGAGACTATCGTCAGCCCAACGCTAACTGAATCCAGGAGAAAAGAGGAGTTTTCATTGTAAGACTCCCGAAGAGCCAGGAGATGAAGCAAATCTGAGCCGTCCAAGACAAAGGGACAGGTGTCGTCAGATTCTGCACTCTGAAGAGAAGTCACTCTGGGACAATCGAAGTGTCAAGAAACGAGGATTTCCGAAGGCCGGAGAGCCAGAGTTCATCTGAGTCATCCATTAGCTGAGGAAAGGTGTCAACAAATATTCCATTTCAGAAGATAGCCACTTTGGAGGAAAGTGGGGTCGCACGACTTGAGAAATCTCGAAGCCCGAACTGCCGAAGTAAATCATGACCGTCGATTTGAAAGGGACATGCGTTAGCAGATTTTGGAGTCCGAAAGTGCGAACTCCGAAAGAAAGGAAGTGGAGCATTGACCAGAAGTCATCCGAAGCTCCAAAGGTAAGGAATCATCCTAGCCATCCATTGTTGTAACATGTGGAGACTGGAGATTTACTCCAGGGGAATTTCACTCTGGAGGAATTGAAGAGTAAAGGCATGAGAACTTCCAAAGGACGGAGCGTCAAAGCTCATTAGAACCGTCCATTGGAATAGGACATGTGGCGTGAGATCTGTTACTTTAGAGGATTGGTACTCCAGAAGAAAGAACACAGAGGAGCGTTGACTGCAAGTCACCCGAAGCGGGGAAAAGGACAGATATCAACCGTTGATCGGGGAAAACACGTGGCGCTCGATCTATAACTCCGGGTAAATAACACTACAGAGGAAAGAGGTGTTTGGAGCATTCAAAACTCCCGAACGCCGAAGTCCCGAAGTAAATCTCAGTCGTTGGTTGTGAAAGAAGTGTGGGCCATAGATCTGGTCCGTGTGTGTTCGCGAGCTCAGATTTTGACGAATTCAGAGTCACTTGTGTCGAGGACACCTGTAGCTCGAATCTCCGAAGAGCCCTTTGAGTTGGCACCTGGGCACAACCCGAGGTCATATGAAGGAAGGAGCCTAGCATGGAAAGCTAGCGCCTGCTGTTCATATCCTTCAAAGGGGTCAGGAAAGAGCCCGCGGGTTTGGAAGAACCTACACTTTGGTGAAAGGGGAACTGAGAGAGAGTTAAGGGAAACAAAATTTTGATACCCCACCCCTTAGAATAGCACCTAGGGGTCGGTTGTGTTACAATGAACAATGAGCAACAATAATTCACGTAGTTCCTAGCACAGTTCATTACCAACATCCAAAACCATGGAGGTTCCAATGGGAACCATTTAGAGGGAAAAAAAATAGGAGGTAAGACTCATGCGGAGGGTAGCAATACCCATACCCCAACTCATAGTGGGAGAAGAAGGATTCCTAGGCCCCTATTACCATAGTTCCTTACAAAGAAATCTATAGGAACATAGTAGCAGCCATATCGAGAGATTGATGTTACCTCCACCTATAGGGAGTATTAGGCGTTAGAGGAATATATCCACGAGGTCTTGTCCTATCAGGAATTATACAACCTCAAGAAGAGGAACATGCCTAGGGAGTGGAACAAAGCAACACTGAACCAACAAAACTTTGATCTCATGCATAAGGTGGGTAGGTTGACTATCCCATATTTTGACAGATATTCCAAGAGCACAACCAGAGCGTGGGTGCAAAAGATGGACACATACTTCCAAATTAACTCAATGACAGAGGCAGAGGCAACCAAATTTTCCACCCTTCACTTGCAGGGATAAACTCATGAGTGGCGGTACCATGGGATAGTGACATTAGGGCACACCAACATCACTTCGTATGTGGACTTCACTAAGATTTTTATGGACAAGTTCGACAAGAAGGATCCTAAGATACACTTCAGGGAGTTGGCATAGTTGAGACAAACATGTACACTAGATGCATACATCATAGATTTTTAGAGGATGGAAATTATGGTGAGAAACATTTCTGAGCAATGGTTGGTGATGCTATTCACAGAAGGTCTAGATGAGCCCTTGAGAGGATGGGTAAATGCATTTAGGCCAACCACATTGTAGGATTCCATCATGAGGTCCCAATATATCGGGGACATAACCTCCAAGACGGTACCAACAAAACCCTTCATCCCTAAGGGGGGTAAGGATATGAAGTTTCCCCAGAAGCCATGGAAAAGGAAAGAGAAGGTGGATGAGGAAACTTGGAGGGAGATAAGGAGGAATAAACTTTTCTTTAGCTACAAAGAACCATGGGATCCGGGTCATCGATGCATGGGAAAGGGAAAAATACACTACATAGAGGTACTTCCCGATGAGGAGGATGATGGTGAGGATGAGATAGTTCATGCACATGATATCGGTCAAAACAATGGTGAGGTAGAGCCATCACACCTTGAGGTCACAATGAAGACATGGTTGTAGGAAGGTGTCAAGAAAGTGACAATTGCCACACTTTTAGGAGTTCCCAAGTATTACATCTTCAAGATCAGAGGAATTTTGCAGGGGTAGAGAGTTACATAATTGATTGATGGTAGGGCCACCCACAACTTCATTGTGCAACACTTGTCACTAGGAGACACATCACTGTAGAGTATTTCGAGGGTTTTGATGTGGTATTTTCATATGGGTACAACATGACATGTACTCAGAGGATCATAGGATTGGATGTGACATTGGGAAACTACACGTTGACTGATGAATTTTATGTTGTATATTTGGCAGACAATCATATGGTACTAGGTGTACAATGGCTATACTTACTGAGATACATGCACATGAACTATCAGGGGATGAGGATGGAGTTCAGGGACAAGGAAGGTCAACGGTTTGTTCCGAGAGGTATGTCCACCAAAGTTCCTAGGATCGTGTCAAACAAACATATGAAGGCAATTTTTAGACACAGGGACGTGGCTTGCGCAATAGAATGTATGATCACCATGCATAATCCATCATAGGACTGTCAACACTATCATGCAGACATTCAAGAGATGCTTGGGAAACATGAAAAAGTGTTTGGGCCACTACTAGTAAGGAGACCGCTTGACAAGGTATTTGAGCATGTCATTGAGTTAGAGGAGGGTGTGAATCCTATGATCACCACACTATACAAGCATATGAATAAGTTTAAGGATGAGATAGAGAAGGCCATACATGAGTTATTGGAGATGGTGAACATTAGGCCTAGCTTTAGTCCCTTTGCTTCTTCTGTGGTATTGGTGAAGAAGAAGGATGACACGATGAGGATGTGCATCGACTATAGGGCATTGAATAAGAAGACCATCAAGAACCGGTACCCGATACTCAATATTGATGACTTTCATGGGGCAATGTACTTCTCAAAGATTGATATTCAATTGGGGTACCATTAGATCCAGGTCAGAGAGGAGGACATCCATAAGAAAAAATTCAGATGTCACTATGAGAATTATGAGTTTCTAGTCATGCCCTTTGGGTTGACTAACACACCAGCCACCTTCCAGTCGTGTATGAACCATATCTTCAACAAGCTGTTAAGGAAGTTCTTACTACTATTCTTTGATGATCTACTAATCTACAACACAACTTGGGAGGAGCACTTGAGGCATGTTGACGAGATTCTCAACATGATGGAGGAGCAGTCACTGTTTGCCAAAGAGGCAAAGTGCGAATTTGGGATGACGAAGATTCTCTATCTAGGCATGTGATCGGTGTTGAAGGGGTAAAGGTACATCAAGAGAATATCTAGGCGATCTTAGGTTGGCCCACACCCAGATCACTTATAGAGCTACAAGGGTTCTTTGTTTTGTGCAACTACTACAAGTGCTTTGTGAAAGAATTCTCACAACTTGCTACACCATTGGTGAACCTTACCAAAAAGGGATCATTTATATTGTTAGAGGAGGCACAAGAAGCATTTGATAGGATGAAGAAGGTGATGAGTACTTTCTCAATGTTAGCACTTCCATATTTCTCGCAGCCATTTGTCTTGGAGTGTGATGCATCAAGAGAGGGGATAGGATCAATGTTGATGCAGAATAGACACCCCATAGATTTCGAGAGAAGAGAGATAAAGGAGCAAGAGAGAATCCATCCTATCTATGATAAGGAGATGTTGGCCATCATGCATGCATTGGCCAAATTTAGATAGTACCTGGTTGGAGGATGCTTTGTGGTGAATACTGACCACAAAAACCTGAGATATTTTTTGGAGCAGAAGGATTTGAACGAGAGACAACTGAAGTGGGTAAGTAAGGTGCAGGTGTATGACTTTGACATCAAGTATGTAAATGGTACGGAGAATGTAGTTGCTGACGCCCTTTCCAAGAGACCTATAACCTTTTCCATGAAAAAGATCTCAACATACTGGAAGTCCATTCTCTTGGTGGAGTACTCCAAGAACACATTCTCCTGTGAGTTGATGGAGGGCATTATTCATAATGACGGGTACAAGGTAGTGGATGAAATCATCTACTACAAGGACTTGATCTATCTTGTCTCGAGTCCACACTCAAGGATAAGATTATGAGGACAATACATGACACACTGATGGCAGGGCACCCCAGATTTTTGAAGACTTACATGCAGGTGAGGGAGAGATTCTCTTGGAAGGGTCTGAAGGAGGACGTGCTGCGATATGTGAGGGAGTGCATGAATTGTCAGCATAACAAGTCATATCTTACACAACCTGCAGGATTACTCCAACCATTACCTATTCGAGAGAATAAATGGGAAAGCATATCCAAGGAATTCATTACAGGGTTACCAAAGGTACAAGGTAGGGACTGTATCTACATGGTCGTGGAAAGGTTGACCAAGTATGCACATTTTTTTTCCATTCCTTTAGAGTATAGCACATATCATGTGGAAAACTTATTCTTCTGGGAGGTATTCAGACTACATGGTCTTCCGAGATATATAGTAAGTGACCGAGACAATAGGTTTCTCAGCGCATTGTGGAAGGATATGTTCATGTTATCAGGAACATAGTTGAAACCTAACACTAGCTATCACCCTCAAACATATGGGCAGATATAGATCGCGAAAAAGTGGATTGAGGGGCACCTGCAAAACTATTGGTTGGGGCAACAGAGGGATTAGATCAAGTGGTTTCATCTTGGGGAGCACTGTAATAATACCACTTATCACATGTCCATTATGATGAGTCCATTTAGAGCCTTGTATGGCTATGATGCTCCATCATTTGTGGATTTGAAATTCGGGGAGAGCAGAGACCCCAAGACCAAATATTAGTTACATCTTGAGAGTCCCGAAGGAGAAATTGTAGGCCACCCAAAATAAACAAAAGATGTATGCAAACATGCATAGGGTGGAATGGAAATTTGAGGTTGGGGATTTTGTATTTATAAGGTTGCATCCCTATATACAATCCTCATTGAAGAGGAGTGGTGCAGAGAAATTGAAGCCTCACTTCTATGGACCATACAAAGTTATCAGGAGAGTCAGAGAGGTGGCGTATGAGTTGGAGTTTCTAGAGGATAGCAGGATACGAAATGTCTTCCATGTATCTTGCCTCAAGAAGGAATTGGGACAACATGTCACCACTTCAATAGATCTTCCTCCACTTGATGATGAAGGATAGTTGGTTTTGAATCCCGAGAGGATTATCGATGTCAGAGAGAGGAGGATGAGGAACAGAGTCATTCGGGAATACCTGGTCAGATGGAGAGATTTTCCCTGAGAGGATGCCACTTGGGAGGGAGAGAAGGTATTACAACATTCGGGTTTGGAGTTGCTTGGGGACAAACAATCTCGGGAAGGGAGGACTGAGATGTCCCCTCCCACTTGATCAACATGGGAGGATGACTTAGTAGCCTATACAACTCCCATAGGATATAATCAATTAAGAAAAGGGAGTCAAGGAGGTTAATTGATGTCACTTGGTTAGGATGTATGATATTTCTAAAAGTGACATTTAAATAAAAAGGTAAATTATTAATTACTTAAACATTAACAATTACTTTTAATGCTTAAGTGAAAAATTAAAAGGGGAAAATGGATTTGGTCAAAAGAGGAAATATCTAGAAAGGGTTTGAAAAGTATAAAGGAAGGGTAGCACCTCACCTTCCTTATTATGTCTTGATATCTTATTGATGTGCTCTTGGAGCCAAGGTTTTTGTTGGAGTTTTGGAAAAACCTTCCACCATTTGATGTTTAGTTTCGGTGGTGAGATATCCACCCTAGTTGGATAAATAGGAGGATCCAACCAAGTTTTTCTTTGGAGCTTCTTCTTGAGATTCATCTGCAAATTATTAGCACAACGATTTGTCTTGGAGGATTACTGGATTTTCTAGTGGCCGATATACCTCCTTGTTGCAGAGACGTGTACATTTGGAGGGTCAATCCTCTTCCTAGAAGAGCTGCGAGGATTTTTGTAGCAAGTTGAGATGATTGTGGGGTTTAGGGAGGTCGTCCTACCCCCTTTTTAGCAAATCTGGGCTGGTAAGGGAGTTGTGAAGGATATTTTATAGAGCCGAACCCTCTCCATTGCATATATGAGGGAATTAGAGGAGATGTGGAGCCATTGTGAGGGCTGATTTGCCCATTTTACAACACATTGGGGGTTTGGGAGGTCCGTGGGTTTGGAGTAGACATATTGGAGTCTTTTGAAGGGGACGATCCCCACTCTTTTGCATATCTAGGTGGTTGGTAGGACCTGTGAGGTCTTATAGGGGTTCTTTGACAAAGTCGTGGGATTTGTAGGAGGTTTGGTGAGGCTAGGAGGGCATTTTAAGAGTTGGAAACATCTCTAAAGGATCCTTTGGCATCATTACTAGCTTGTCTTGAATTATTTTATGTTTAGTGGACATTGAAACTTCGTTGCAACCATTAGACCTGTGTGTTTAGGATTATTTTGCAGTTGTTATTACATCCATTAGAGATCTTTTTATCGTTGTGACTTGAGGTTTCAAACCATAATAAGATGCCATGGTTACCTTCTCTATTTTCTGTGTAATGGATGCATGCAATATGTTTGACAATATTCCTATCCTTGAAATATATGCAAACTATATGTAATAAGTTACCAACAACATTAATGCAAAGTGTTTGATAAATTTACACAAAGAAAAACAACAATTTTTGGACAATAAACATAATATTTCAGCCTAGCCTAGTTGGGGACATTACACTAGTATTCCAATAACTGTCACAAGTGCTCAACATCCAATGAGTGTTTCTCCACTTTTCCTTATATTTGAAGTGACAAATTCATGATTGAAACTTGATCAATCCTAGTAAATGAGATATTAAACTCCACTTTCATAAGAACAACCTGATTTCTAGCTTTCCAGATATTTGAAAGAATTTCAATTCAAAGCATATGCCAAGCCTTATTAAATTTCATTATACATAGCCTATTGTACTTCAACAAATTCATCTTCTAGGGTAGTGATGATCTCAAGAAGTGCTTACAGAGGGTCTTGGACCAATCCCAAGCTTGTTTATCCTTTTGAAAGAACAAAAACATATGCTTAATGGAATCGATTCAATGGAATATATTAACATAAGTTGGTTGAACAATGCTGAAATGTTGAAGCCTTTGTCTTGAAATGAGGCCACTATGAATGAACGACCAGACAAACACAACCTTTTATAGCTCTAAAGGTTCTTTCAAGATTGCCTTATGTTGAGAAACCCATGTGTTGATCATAGAATGAATCCTTTAAATTTCATTGAGCCCAAGATGAATCCTTGAGGTTGTGCTTAACCATTTATAACCATTGATAGGATTGTACACGAGAAATGAATTATTGTACTGGGAAGACATATATTTCCACCAATTTCTTGGGGCCTTGATACCTACTTTAAATAGGACATAGTCAGGGGTCAAGGAATAGACTTTGGAAATTATAAATTTATAAAAATGTGGCCTATATAGGTTGATTAACCAAGGTTGCACTTAATTCCTTTAAAAAATAGTGCAAGAGAAAAGAACCATGCATTTTAGACTAAGAGATTATTCTTAGAAAGGATGAATGGTGACCATGATAAACATTGGTAATTGACCAAGATTTCAAATCTAAAACCCTCCCCCATCCAATGGAGAAAATTCTTGACAACCATCGAATCCTTCCAGGTGCCCTTGCAGACGAAATAACCCTCAATATTAACCATGAAAGAAGAAAGGAGAAAGGATAATGGTTTGGAGGTTAAGCCCTTTTCATTTTCTATTTTTATAAGGTGAGACAAAGAAAATGCAATTATGTATGAGCAATTTCCATGCCTGTTCCCCTCTTAGAGAAAAATAATCCATTTGGCACACAAGGCCAAGTCATGTTTTCATACATTGTCTTATGAACCAACTAGTTCGTTCACTCAAATATTCAAAATAAATAGGATAACCACGAAAAATCCATAAAGGAAAATGATAATTTTTAATATTGAATGTCTTATGCATATTTATTTTATTTTATTTTTCCTTCTCTTGAAGGATATGCTAGGTTATGTTGTTGTTTTTAGGGTTTTTTCCCTGCCATTGCTAAGGCTATAGGAGGGAGTAGCTCTAAAAATAACTTCCTTACTTATTTTACCAAGGATGTTGTAGTCTTCAAGCCACTCTCTTTCTCCACTACTATGAGAGATTCCAAGAATTTGCATTAGGAAGCCTCTAGGGTTGTAAAGAAACTTGACGAGATCCTTGTGGTTGACAAGCCCCCTGAATCTCGAAGAAAAATGATTCAATCTATGTTGAGAGAGATTTGATAGTGAAATTCATAGGGATATGGGCCTCACCTAAGACAATGGAATATTGGTTAGTCAAGAATTGGGTCAAAACATCTTAGATTCGTTTTGTTTTGAGTCATAGGGTATTAAAGTATTAGGTTTTGGGTTATATCACATGTCACAAATCAAATTTTGAGTTTCGCATAAGCATAATCTTGTTTTTAGTCTTGGTCTAGTGCCTTTGGTGTCATGCTATCATTTATCATCATGAAGGAAAAAAAGGTCAAATGGGTCTCAACCCTGGTCTTGAAATCATCATCATCATATGTCATGTCTCAAGGGTTTGTACACAAAATCTCATTATGTCATTTTCCAACCATTTAGAGGTCAAGTTGAATGTCAATTTTTCTTGCTGCCAACTCACCTAAAAGTTCACAGCACACCAAGAAGTACCTTGTGCACTAATTTATCATTATTTCTTTTTGAAACGTGTAAGAGGAGATCTCATTGTCTTCAGTGCATTAAGCTCATTGTGGTTTTTTAAGATTATGTCAAGGAAACATTCTAACAATTTCCATGAAACACACTACTGGAGTTTGAGACTGACGCTGTAGACTGCATTGCAAACTGGCTGTAGTAGTTTGAGGAGAATTATATGCTTTCATTTAAATATAAACTCAAGTTCACAAAGCACCAACCTAATTCAGACATACCAGGTACCCCTTTGACGATTTCATGTTGATAAAGTGGTTGATTGAGAATGTAAACTGTTGTGTATTGTTGATGCTATGAATTGGTGCTTGGCACTGTAAACTGTTAAATGTGCATGCACTGCTAACCCTATTCACCATTAAAACCCACTGTCTGGTGTTTTAAACCATGGCCATTGATCAAGATTGTTATCTCAAGATTATCCTACAACTTGGTTTTGCAAACAAGTTGTATCTCCCACTGATAATTATGCGCTGCGAATTGTCTGTTATAACCCTGCAACACAAATTGCGCGCTGTAGACTGGCGCTGCGATTCCTATGGATTTTGATTGAACGAACCCTTGTCAAATTTGAAATCTGTCTAAGGGCCAGGTTTTAACCAGTTGCTATAGGTTCCCTCTCAGACATGAAAAATATTGTTAGTCCTTCATAAATCCTACTTCAATTACACCACCAATTGCGCGTTGCGAATTGGTGTTGGCACTGCAAACCCTCTATTTTTACAAAATTGTCTCTTTTGCTTGTCTGCATTTTCACTTAGACTGAATTGTTGTCCCTTTTATCATTCCTACTTGCAATTTTCTCCACTCCATACCATTGTTGTGTATAAGTTTGAGACAAGTGAACTCTGAGTATATCGGCTCTGTAATTAAAACCCTAAAAACCCCTGTTTTACTATATATTTCACATAACATTGTCATAAAAGGTTACAAGAGGTTTTTAAGACAGAAATCATGGACAATTAGAAAATCAAGAAAATCCACAATGGGGGAGAGATTGTGATTAATTAACCATATGACATGCAACTCATCAACTCTGAACCTTTTTTCAAAGAAGCCTTTCAGAGGGTGGGTTGCCTTAACTTTTTTCAGAAAATGCAAAGAGGGCATCTTGAAGTGGCCAAACAATTTGCACTTAATTTCAGTGGAACAAAGACTAAGGTGGGTATGATGGAGTTTGAAGTTTCTGAGCATTCTATTTCTGTAGCTATAGAGATACCTGATTGCGGTGAGAAGTGGTTTAAAGAAATGATTTTGAACTCTTCTTTCTCAAAGAAATTCTTTAAACCTGATGTTAGTCTCCATTTTTGCCTATGTTTTTGCCTACATCATACCAAAAAGACCTCTATTTTCATGCCTAGTATCACCCCCTCTTGGCCTTGTTTTTACTCACTTGACATCTTTTAACAACTGAATGGGCTACCCAAGGTATTCTCACAATTCAAGTTATTTTTATGTAATTTGATACTTTAAATTAATGTTGATACTAATGTGGTATGAGTTAGGTACTATTTCTTTGAAACAACACTTACCGGTACCAGGTACCAGCTTGCACCTAGTGGAGCCCGAGGAAGCTGCTAAAGATCCGCACGACATGGCCAGCGTGGTAGACAACACGATTTATGTGATAGACTGAGTCATCACTCGTACGCTGATTCAAAGTGAGATTATAGAACTCAGTGGTTACTACTTTATGATTCACATCTTCTTCACACTTCGTGTCATGAAGATGTGAAGACCGTTTTAACTGTTTATTGAGTTATTTTCGGATCTGGGATCTGTTTGAATTAATACATTTATGTTGTAACTATTTTTGAGGAGGATCTATAAAGACAGAGGATCGCTCCCAATGAAATGTTGGATTATGTTATGCTATGAGATACACATTTCTGCTAATACAATTTACCTTTGCGTTATGTTACTTTGCTGTCATATGAATTGAGTTATTTTCTGAGTAAATAGAGCATGAAGCATGAACAGTGTTTGCATGGAATGATAGCTGAGTAGCTTTGGTTTTCTTTTCAGCGATTGTACCTCTTGGTTGGGCCCGCCAACAGGTGCAAGTCGCTGCCTTTTTCTGTATTAGCATTAGTTTATTTCAATATCTTAGGATTTGCACGCATGTTAGCTTATTTGAGTTTGGAAATTAACTTGCTCAGATTCTTGCTTTGATTCCTGTAGAACTTAAAACATGAACTAGATTTGCTCTGCTTTCAGTTTTCAATTTGAACGTGAATTAAAAGGAATGCAAGTTTGAATTTACTCTGTTTTGGTTAGGATAGTTAGTTTATTCTGTTCTGTTAGGATAGCTAGGTTGCAATTGAATTAGAGGAAGCTTCCAGTACCAGTAGGGTAAATAGGATATTTCTTTATTTTTCCTGTGGATAGATTTAGATTTATTTTCGATGTTTAGATTAAAAGGATTTTAGGAAATAGAAGGTAGGATACATAATGCTTTAGTTAGAATGCTTTTGTTTAAATTAGAATAAATGAAATAGATTAGAGATAACTTAGGCTTAGAGCAGAGTAGACAATTAGGTTCCAGTCCTGCACATACAGTGTTTGTGTCTCAAAGTTTACCTCCCTGGGTTGACATTTTATGTAAGCTATTATAGAGATATAATTAGCCCAACATTTTGGCGCCGTTGCCGGGGAGGCATTAAAATGGACTGGAGGTTAGATGTTGCCAGACCTTCAATAGGTAAGCAGATTTTCATTTTCTTTTCAATTAATGCAAGAGTACTGTAGGAGTGTTTTAGTTTAATAATTTTACTGTTTTAGTTTTGATTTCATAGTGATTCTGTTTGAATATAGGTTAGTTGCACCCATAACACTTAGTCTTAATTAGTTTCTTTACTTTGGAGTTATTTACATTTCTTCAAAAAGGATTTAGATTAGTTTTTAAATTTTTTTTTTTTTTTTTTTTTTTAAATTTTCAAGATCATTTGGGTACTGTAAGACCCTGGTTACTAATCCACCTGTGGAGTAGGACAGCTGA
Source organism: Picea engelmannii (assembly GCA_009831015.1). Taxonomy (NCBI): domain Eukaryota; kingdom Viridiplantae; phylum Streptophyta; class Pinopsida; order Pinales; family Pinaceae; genus Picea; species Picea engelmannii. The sequence continues at coordinate 269,176 of ML782431.1, forward strand.
ACCGGAACAAGTTTAGAGATGTTCAAAAACTTGTTGAGCAGAGAAGGGCTTATTACTACAAGGAGTTTTCATAATCCTTGTCACAACATCAGATCCATGTTTGAAGATGAATCCATCTTTCCAAGTGAGCAACAAATCAATGAATATCCTCACCATGAAGACCTAGACCTATTCAACTATGCTTCCTCATTTGATGAAGGAGCTCAAGAATTATGGGAAGGAGAAGAAGAACACTTAGAACCTGAAATTGCAAAATTTCTTGCTTGCTTGAGACCAGAAGAAGAATATCAGCTTGGCTTGACAAGCCTAGCCAATCAAGGATTTATTCAATTATGGACTGATATAGTTTGTCCATTCCARCCTTTTACTTTTAAGMAACTTTTGAAATCAAGATCATATGAAGAGCTGGTTCTTTATATCTTGATTTTTGTTCATAAACAATGTATGGACAATCATGATTTAGAAGTCTTGATTCGGAGGTGGTTACACTGGAAGTATGCATACACTTGAAGGAACATTTTTACTTCCAGTAGAGTAGGGTAGAATAGGAAATAAAAAAAATAGGAATAAAAAAAGTAAAGAGAAAAATAAGCTTTACTATGAAAACCAGCTTGTCTGGCGTAGTTTAGCAAGAGTCTAGTTAGAAAACTAGGTTACTGGCTAGCTAGACTCCCAAATAAAGTTCGTTGGTGCCTACTTCATTTTTTTTTCACAAATCATGTTCGGTGCTCAGCTGGATGATGGAAGATTCATCAAGGCTTTCCTTCCAGCAAAGTTTCAACCCATTGACTCCAAATCATTTTCTGGGTTTGAAACTCGAGACATTTTTAGATACCTTGGAGCCTGCATGCCTCAATGGCAGGTATCCTTGTCATTTGCCAAGGAAATACATCAATGTTTCTTGGCAAAAGAATTCTACAGTTCATTCGACTTCAACAAATCTATTCATGACTGTTTGAATGTATCTAGTGCCTTGATTCCCATTGACATCAAAGGTGGGACATCTCGCACTAGTTAACAACTTTCCTTATTGGTTGGTAATCCAGTGACTTCTACCTATGTTCGACATCAACAAAATCTATTCACATAGGTAGACCTGCACAAAAAGGAAGTATTTGGATGAAGACTTTGCAGTTTTGGTACTCATGGATAGTTTCATTAGTTTGTAGTTTTGAAGAACAGTCTATTCTTCTGTTTTCTATAGGAGATATAGTAACATTCAACACAGTGGACAACCTATCAGAAGAGAAATCCTCAGTCTTGTAGTAACACAATTTTTGGAGCAAAACAAGAACATAAAATTGTGTTCTGCTACAGAAATTTCATTCTACCATAGTAACTACAACATCCAGCAGAACCCTGACAGTCCAAAGTATTTCTGAAAAATTTGATCCTGAAGGGTAACATTGATCTAAGGACAAAACAAAAGCCAGGTTCAGGGATAATCATCAGATAATTTGCTGTTATAAACAAGAAGTTTTTCTTCTCAACAGGATATTATTGGTTCAAATTTCTCTGCAGATCTCGGATTGTCATCAGTACCAGTCAGTACCGGCACAGGATCCATCAGCTATGGTGGTCATCAGAAATACAAGTGAAGATCACAAATTCAAAAATCTCTACAGCAAGAAATGGTAACAAGGGGATAGGTAATCTAACTCAGGTACGCTTAGTTCATGTTGGTTTAATGTATTTAAATTACATATTAATAGTTTGAACTGAGAATGCTTTGTTTCCCCATAATGTTTCATTATATCCACACTCTGTACCTGATAAACCAATCCGCATCGACATTTCATGTCACCGAGTTCACACGACTCATTTATGATAACACTCCGCACTCATGTACGACTACCATCATTTCCCTACACGCCATCGACCCCCACGACAATTCAAACTGTCTACTATGATTCTTCTCCCGGCTACCCCACACATCACACTCCATTTTCCTATTACCCTCATCTAAGTTTCGCTGCTTGCCTGTAGACCGTTCCTATGATAACAAGTGAAATCATGGTGGCAAATCGTCATGAACCGGAGACATATGCAGACTTAGAGGCCCTTCCGGAGTATGAAGCAACCAGAGACATCTTTCAGAAAGTGGGATGGGAGCCACTTTTCAAAAAATTTGATGGATATGATGACTCCATTACGCTTCAGTTCGCTCTGCGTTTTCAGGATGGGGTCGCTAAAGTGGGGGATTTAGAATTCGAGGTCACCGAAAAATTTATTTATGAGGCAATTCAACTGCCCACCATTGGTCAGAGATGGACAAAGGGTCAGCCTGTTGACAAGAAGCTCTGCACGCAGCTTTTGAAACCACAGTACCGAAAGATGCAATGGTCAGAGGGTACATCACGGACATGGCTAGAACCAAAATGGGCATAGTTGCTGGCTATCCTCCAACGTTACCTCACTTGCGAAGGACGATATACAATCGTATTTCCCTGCCATGCCCGACTCCTGCTACATTTCAAAGGTAATCATTTGCTGAACATACCCTTCTTTTTGTTAAAAAGTTTAAAGAAAATGACAGAACATGTCCGAAAGGCCAAGGATTTTTGAGGAAGTCTATTTCATTTTGGTCTTGTTAAGATATTGATTAAGTCTGCACTGTCCAAGAAACAAGAAACTTGGGATATGTTCGCTGTAAAAGCCCTAGCCTCTGACAAGTCTAAAGATAGAAGTGTTAAGCCTGCTCCCCCACAGAAGAAGCTAAACTCTAGGAAAAAGAGGGTTAAAACCCCGACCAAAATCTGTGATGACCCTAAGAACATACCAGATAGCACAATTGAAGCCAGTGCTGGAAACCCTGATTCAAAACATTCATTTGATGCCCATGGGTTTGATGGAGTGGAAACCAATTATGAAACTGTGAAAAAAACTACTCCTATAGAGGCAAATGTTGAAACTCAGATTCCTTCCCCAGCTGCTATGCATATTATTGACGTGGAAGAACTGGCAGAGTTGACTAACAGACCTAGGAGAAACCCAAAACGGAAATGTAAAAGCACATTGTCAGGAATGGATAGCTCTGTGCCCAGTTACCCACCACAGGAGAAGTTGAAAAGTCGGGATGACCATGAGGAGACTCCAAAACCCTCTGAAATGACTTGGACTCTGTCCCAATTAATTTGAAAAGCCCGTAAAGTGGATCGACAAGCTACTGCACCCAAAGGAATTGGGCAGAATGAGCCAATTCGAGTACCAACAGACACCCCTGCTCATATACATAGAGAGTTCACTCCTGAACATAGCCCAGTGGACAATCCCGATCCAGTTGACATCTATGAACAAAGTCCAGATGAGTTCACTCCTGAACTCAGCCCAGATCATAATCCCGATCCAGTTGATACAAATGATCAGAGTCCAGATGAGTTCACTCATGCATCCAGTCCTCCAACACAGCCAGGACAAGATAAAACATTTGAAACCTACTGTGAGATTTCCTCCAGTAAATTCTTGAGGCCAATGGTAGCCAGATTAGAAAGAAGGAATAATAGGTTGAAGGAGAAGCTACATGAGTACACCATATTGGATCGGCATATCAAAATAGAAAATGAACTCATGAAAGTCAGGGTAACTCATTTCTTGTCCAAAATTGAAAGATTAAAACAGAAGAATAAGGGTCTTTTCCAAAGGAACAGGAGACTACAAAAGACTGCCAGAAAGCATATTATCATCAACCGAGTCCTCAAGAAAGAAATCAGAAATATGAAGAAACATGAGAGGTTACAAATGTTGGTTGCAGCTGCTGCAACGCTCTAATTGATCTTAGTCTTTGACTTTTTGTTGCCTGAGGACAGGCAAAGACTTCAGTTTGGGGGCATGTTAGTCTCCAGTTTTGCCTATGTTTTTGCCTACATCATACCAAAAAGACCTCTATTTTCATGCCTAGTATCACCCCCTCTTGGCCTTGTTTTGACTCACTTGACATCTTTTCACAACTGAATGGGCTACCCAAGGTATTCTCACAATTCAAGTTATTTTTATGTAATTTGATACTTTAAATTAATGTTGATACTAATGTGGTATGAGTTAGGTACTATTTCTTTGAAACATCACTTACCGGTACCAGGTACTAGCTTGCACCTAGTGGAGCCCGAGGAAGATGCTAAAGATCCGCACGACATGGCCAGCGTGGTAGACAACGCGATTTATGTGATAGACTGAGTCATCACTCGTACGCTAATTCAAAGCGAGATTATAGAACTCAGTGGTTACTACTTTATGATTCACATCTTCTTAACACTTCGTGTCATGAAGATGTGAAGACCGTTTTAACTGTTTATTGAGTCATTTTCGGATCTGGGATCCGTTTGAATTAATACATTTCTGTTGTAACTATTTTTGAGGAGGATCTATAAAGACAGACGATCGCTCCCAATGAAATGTTGGATTATGTTATGCTATGAGATACACATTTCTGCTAATACAATTTACCTTTGCGTCATGTTACTTCGCTGTCATATGAATTGAGTTATTTTCTGAGTAAATAGAGCGTGAAGCATGAACAGTGTTTGCATGGAATGATAGCTGAGTAGCTTTGGTTTTCTTTTCAGCGATTGTACCTCTTGGTTGGGCCCACCAACAGGTGCAAGTCGCTGCCTTTTTCTGTATTAGCATTAGTTTATTTCAGTATCTTAGGATTTGCACGCATGTTAGCTTATTTGAGTTTGGAAATTAACTTGCTCAGATTCTTGCTTTGATTCCTGTAGAACTTAAAACATGAACTAGATTTTCTCTGCTTTCATTTTTCAATTTGAACGTGAATTAAAAGGAATGCGAGTTTGAATTTACTCTGTTTTGGTTAGGATAGTTAGTTTATTCTGTTCTGTTAGGATAGCTAGTTTGCAATTGAATTAGAGGAAGCTTCCAGTACCAGTAGGGTAAATAGGATATTTCTTTATTTTTCCTGTGGATAGATTTAGATTTATTTTCGATGTTTAGATTAAAAGGATTTTAGGAAATAGAAGGTAGGATACATAATGCTTTAGTTAGAATGCTTTTGTTTAAATTAGAATAAATGAAATAGATTAGAGATAACTTAGGCTTAGAGCAGAGTAGACAATTAGGTTCCAGTCCTGCACATACAGTGTTTGTGTCTCAAAGTTTACCTCCCTGGGTTGACATTTTATGTAAGCTATTATAGAGATATAATTAGCCCAACACCTGAATATCAAGGAGATAACCTATCCAAAGGAGTGCCCAGAAGCCACGTGATGGAATATTTTGACAAGATGCTCAGGGTCATCCAAAGTTACTTTACATGTGAAGGTAGGTTCAATATGGTATACCAATACCATATCATATTAATCCATGAACCTTCCCTTTTACCTTTGCAGGAGTATTGGAAAGATGTCAAATAGAGTCCAGGAAAAGTCCAAGCAGGTGGACACTAGTGTTTTTCAATCTTGTTTGATCAAGATGCTGGAAGAGTTGAAGAAGACTAAAATTGACTGGGAAAATTTCCTAGCTACATCATATTTTCATTTAGATATTGCTCGTACACCATAGTCCAAAAGAAAAACTCCTACCCCCGTTGAGTAGACTGTGCAGGAAGATTCAAGAAAGAAAAGGATAATGACCATGAGTGATAAGTATTTTGTAGTTACTGATAAAGTAGAAGAAGGTGGTCCCTCACAACCTCCTGACAGAGAAATTTCACCTGTGGAAGAAACTATGCTTGTGGAAATACCATCAATAAAAACATGGAAGTTGAAAGGAAAAAAACTTTTTTTTTAGTGCACCAATTGCTGCAGAAAAAGTCAAAGAAGGAAGACCTTTTACTAGATCAACAACCCAACAACATGCTCCTTTAAATGATGGTACAAAAGAGACTTCAATTCAACAAAAATTCAAAGTTCATATTCTCAATAAGCCCATGGAGGTTATTGATATCAACACTCCTCATGAAGGTAACCCTACTTTCAAAAGACTCAGGAGGCAACTTAAGGATGCAAAAGCTGAAATTGACAAGTTGAAAAAGGAAGAATTGGATTCCATAGTTAAGATGAAAGATATGCTAGATATATATGAAGAGACCATTGATAAAGCTAGGTTCATTTCTAAGATGTCTTTTCCCCTTCACATGCAACTCAAGAATGTATACAGGCAGAAGAGAGCCTGCCAAGATGAGATCAGCAAATTAAAAGCATAGTTACAACCTTTCAGAGAAGAAGTGGCAAAAAGGAATTTAGACATGCTGGCTAAGGTGGCTACTAGAAGAAGTACCAGAACCAAAACATGAATACAATATGATCTTCCACATCAACATTATTTTTTGTCATGGTTTTGTATGCAATTACAACTCTAAGCGGTGATTTTAGATTTTGAGTTAAACCTAACATATTTTATATTTTCTCCAAAGTTATTTCAGGTTGTAAGGAGTTGCAACATCTTTTGGAAGGCCTATCCTACTTCTGGTACAAGTTTTGAAGGGTCAGAATCTTTTTGCAACAAAACAGGCTACTACAGGAAAGTTCGCAACACCTGGATTCACTGGCGCTGCGAATTGGGTGTTTCAGGACAGTTTGCAGCACTAGCACTGCGAACTCATATTATGAATATTTTGAAGGCAAGAGGGATTTCCAGATGTCAATATGAGATTGTACTAGCATTCATAGGTTCCGTTTCACTTTAGAAGGCCACTTTCCTCAAGGAGATGCATGAAGTAAATCCACATCACCAGTTATTAAAGACTTGTTCAATACGTTGCCAACACTTTCCTACAAAATAACAGTTTGTTATTTTCTTGTTGCACACATGTTGCCATGGTTCCCTTAGGCATGTAATCCTATGATGAAGTTAAGGAGAGAATGGTAAAGGTTTCTTTTGATGTTTTGGTTATTTAAGATGGATTGTAATTGACGATGAGGCTCGAATGGTTGCACAAAAAACTCGTATCTTTAGTCTATTATTGTAACATAGTTTTTTCTTGATGTATGGACCATACTTAAGAATCTTTCAATGGTGAAAAATAAGATTTTTCTTACTTTCATCTCTTTTCTGTCTCACTTTGGTATTAATCTCTGGTGAAGGATTCATCATGATGCTTGTTTCCTTATTGCAGTAAATGATTTATTGTGGTATTGTATGAAAGTTGATCAAAGTTATTTTCTCTTTGGATTAAGAAGTTCCGATTCAAATGAGTTTTATTCCATATGTATTCCATAAGTACCTGATGTGATCTGATATACATATTTCAATTTCGTTGCTAAGTCTTCTATCTTCCATTTATATCTTTAACCACTGATTTGGAGCCATTCAAAGTCTTGCTTGCTGATGTGTATTTCATGGAGGGTTTTGTGATTGACATTACAAACCGAGTTTCACATCCATTTTCCACACTTCTAAAACAACTATTATTTACATTCTGATGGGTATTAGTATTACATATACACCAATATAGCTGTGAATTATAGTTCTAACATTTTTGGCACCGTTGTCGAGGAACGAATTGAAGATATTTCCCTGGGATGTACGATAAAGACACTACTGATTTTGTTGGTGTACAAAAATCCGTAAAACAAAAGACTGCATAGTGCACCTGGCGACTACAAAGTTCAGCTGTGGCTTCCAAGCGTAGGCACACGAGGTCTAATCCACAGTCACCTTTGGCTACACTTGAACCTAATCCAGAAAAAATCATAAAGAAGGGAAAAGCTTTGCAAGGATCCTTCTCTTCTATATTTTTCAGGTATTTCTGGAGACCTACCTAACTCTGTTTTCCATACACCAGTTGCTGTTTCTCACGTTTCTCATTTATCTACTACTGAAACTCCTAAAAAATCAGAACTAAGAGATTTTCTTGTAGAATACTCAGCTTTTTCCCCTGATATGAAAGAAGAAAACTTGGAAAGTTTTGATTTTCTTCCATCTCCTGAAATTGTAAAGTGGTTTAGACTTGAAAGTTTGGAATATTTCCCTGTCTTAGGTTCTCCTTCTCCCCATTCTTTTAAATTTCTTGTAATTAAAGAAGAAGGAACCTCAATTTCTGTTGAGATCCACCCAATTCCATTCAAGTCCCAACCACCTTTTGTTAAATATGAATCTTCTCCACCTTATATTCCTTATTTTTCAAAACCACTGGTTATATAGATTGCATATTTACCTATCAAAACACCTTCTACTTCTCCTAAAGGTCATAATCCTTCTTTTCCAAATCAAATGGCATGAATTAATCCTCCTGAGAACAAAATGGATGCCATTGTGGATGCTAGGTATGCACCATTAATGCTTTCTCAGCCCATGAATGCTCTTCCAATAGGATGTTACCTTAAGTACATGCCTAAATTTACAAGAGAGGAAGATATCGTTGTAGAAGAACACCTTGCTGCATTTTACAATTATGTAGACAATTTGAATATTGAAAATGAAGATGTCTGGATGAGGGTTTTTGTGCAAAGTCTAGATGGAGAAGCTAGGAGGTGGTTTAGAAGTTTATCTCCTGGATCAATAGCTAGAATTGAAGCCTTGAATGATGAATTTTTAAGACATTGGGGTGACAAAAAATATTTCTTATATTACATTACAAAATTTGGGGCTCTTAAAAGGAAAGAAGGTGAATCAGTGTCAGATTTTTCAAAAAGATTTAACAAGATGTACAACAAAATTCCTACTGATATTAAACCCACAAAAACCTCTGCTAAAATAACTTATGCAAGTTCTTTTGACCCGGAATTTTGTCTTTTGTTGAGATAAATAAGGTCTAACACATTAGCTCATATGCAAGATGTTGCTCTAGAGGTTGAATCAAACATATTGACAACATATAAGTTGAGGGGTAAATCTGATAGAGATACAAGGAAACAAAAAACATAAGCCTATGGAATTAATCCCCAAGTTGATGAATTGACTAAGTTGGTTAAATCACTTTCTGGAGAAATGGAAAGATTAAAACTTGAAGGGAGAAAAACAAATAGAAACCCTCAAGACTTTGGAAACAAAAATAATTTCAGAAGGCCAAATAACACACCTAAAATTCTATAGAGAGATCAGAGAAATAGAGAAGATCAAAAAGTTCAAACTCCTCTACAAAACAATTTGGTTGATGATGAAGAGGGAAATAATGAGGAAGGAAATCAATAGATTCATTGTTTGGGGGATACAATTGCCTCCCCTCATTTAAGCTAGTTTGCTTATGAAGAATCTTTAATGAGAAATCAACTGAATGAGTTAAGTAAAGGATAAAAAGTAAATGGAACTTAGAACAAATATAATTTGAGGTCAAAAAATAAGGATGGGAAACCAAGTACATCTACTCAGCCTAAAAAATCAGACACCGCTCCCAAGACAATTGTTGCACCAAATAAAGAAAACAGAGAACAAAACAATCAACCCATTTTCAAGGCTCTTGTTCAAGAGACAAAGGAAATTAAAAAATCCCAATCCTATTTTAATTTTGAAAATGAAATTCAGAAAATCAAGATTCCTGTCCCACTCCTAGAATTGATGAAAAATGAAGATTTCAATAAATCTATTTCAAATATGTTGCAACCTGAATCTTTTTCCCATTCAATAGACTCAGTTAACTTGCAGGATGAGAAACCTGCAATTATATTGGGGCCACTGGTAGAAGACATAGATGACTCCTCTCCTCCATTTTATACTTCTTTGAATGTGCATGACAAAATTTTGCACAATTTCCTTATGGACTCAAGTGCATCCCACAACTTGATGCCCAAGGCTATCATGGATGAATTGGTTCTGGAAATTACTAAAACATATCATGATTTGTATTCTTTTGACTCAAGAAAAGTAAAATTCCTTGGAGTTATTAAAGATCTAGTTGCCACTCTTTTTCAACTACCTATGAAGAGAATAGTCATGGATATTGTAGTTGCAGATGTTCCTCCCAAATTTGGGATGTTGTTATCTAAATCATGGATCAAGAGGTTAGGGGGAACATTGAAAATGGATCTTTCTTTTGCTACCATACCATTCTTTGGGGGTGAAAACAGAAGGCTGTATAGAGAAGCACAACTTGCATATATCATAAGTGATGAGGGCAACCCAACAAACCATCCCATATATGCTGTTGATACTGATTTAGGATATGTTATTCTACATCTTACTGATTTTCCTTAGTCACCATTAGAAATAAAAAATTAATCACCAACAACATGTGAGACAACTAGACAAGGTGCTCAAACTTGGAAAATGTATTTTGATGGTGCATCTTCCAAGGATAGTGATGGTGTTAGAGTAGTGTTCATTTATTCTTCTCAAGAAGTCATAACTTTGTCCTTCAAGCTGAAATTTGAGACCACAAACAACATTATAGAATATGAAGCATTAGTTTTGGGGCTTAGGGCTGCAAAGGACATGGAAACTAAAGACTTATAAGTTTTTGGAGATGCAACGCTGATTGTGCATCAAGTCAGAAACATCTATCAAGCAAAGCATCCAAGACTCAAATCTTATATGAATGAGGTTTGGGACCTTATTGATAATTTCTTCTTAGCCTTCAACATATCTTTTGTTCCTAGAGAGGCTAATACATTGGTTGATTCCTTAGCTGTTTCTGCCAATAATTTCAAAATCCCACTACCTCCAAAGCCTAAGTATGATGTTGAGGTGAAATATAGACTTGCCATACCTGATAATGTCAAGCATTGGAAGGTTTTTGAGAATGATCAAGAACTGAAGAGGTTTTTGGAAACAATAGATGAATTTTATGCTCTTCATATTGACCAAGATTCAAATGATGATAAAAATATGCATGTTGATAAAATTTTGAACAAGATTGTATATCATAAAATTGTCTAGTTTCCTAGCAACCACATTCCCAAAGGATTGGTTCCCTTGGAGAGTCTGTTTGATAATAATGATGTTGCTGTGAAAGTGAGTGGTTCTAATGAAAATGAAGATCTGGCATAATGTAATATTGGCACTGAAGAGGAACCCAAATATGTTAAATTGTCCAGTAGTTTGTCAGAAAATCAAAGGGCTGAATATATCAAACTATTGAAAGAGTTTGCTGATGGTTTTGCATGGAAGTATGAATACTTGAAAACTTATGATATTAACATCATTGAGCATAGAATACATTTGAAATATGACACCAAACCTTTCATACTGAAATGAAGGTAGATCAACCCTATGTTATTTCCTATTATGGAGAAAGAGATCAAAAAACTGCTTGATGCTTAGATCATTATACCTCTGAGGTATTCTGATTGGATAGCTAATTTGGTCCCTGTCAGAAAGAAGAATGGTGAGATCAGGATTTGTGTTGATTTCATAAAATTAAACAGGTGGTCCAGAAAAGACAACTACCCTTTACCAAATATGTAGCATATCTTGCAAAGGGTGACATGCTCAGTAAGGATTTCAATGATTGATGGGTTTTCAGGCTACAAACAGATTTCTCTATTACCAGAGGAAAGAGAAAATACAACATTTACTACTCCTTGGGGTACATTCATGTATGCCAAGATGCCTTTCGGTCTCATGGATGCAAGGGAAACTTTACAACGTGCAATGGATATTGCATTTATTTGAGAGAAAGATAAGTTTGTGGTTATTTACTTGGATGATATCATAATGTTTTCAGAGTCCGATCAAGAGCATTACTAGCATTTAGAGAAGGTATTTATGAAGTGCATAAAGTATGGGCTGTCCCTTCATCCCAATAAGTCTCTTTTTTTCCATGAAGGAAGGTAAGCTGTTAGGACATATTGTCTCAACTGAAGGAGTAAAAATTGATCCAAATAGAGTAGAGGATATCCAAACACTTTCTCTTCCAAGGTCCAAGAAATAAATTCAGTCCTTCTAAGATAAGATAAAGTTTTTGAGGAGATTTATATCTAAATTTTTTGAGTTAGTGAAATTTATCGCTTCCATGTTGAGAAAGGGGAATGAAATAAAATGGACACTAGAAGCTAGGAATTATTTTGAGAAAATAAAATAAGCACTAGATGATTCTCCTGTTTTAATCAGTCCCGACTACTCAAAAGAATTTTTGATTTTATCCTTTGCCTCAAATGATACATTAGCTGTTGTCCTTCTTCAGAAGAATTCAAATGGAATGTAACAACCTATTTCTTTTTTCAAAAGGGCCTTGAGATATGCTGAAGTCATATATGACATCATGGAGAAACAAACTTATGATTTAGTCAAAGCTATAAAAGCTTTCAGGGTATATGTTCTTTACTCAAAAAATATTGCTTATGTCCCTTCAAGCTATGTGAAAGAAATTATGATTCAACTTGATATAGATGGGAAAATAAGTAAGTGGATTGCCAAAATTTTGGAGTTTGATCTTGAAGTGAAACCCACCAAGTTTGTGAAGGGTCAAGGTTTAGCTAGATTGCTGGTTGAATAAGATTTTAAGGAACTGGGAGTGAATTTCATGAGTACCAACTCTATAAATCAACAATATGATATTCCTAACAACAACTTGCAAATCAGTTCAAAATTTGCAGAATGCAGTTGGTATAAGGACCTCATCCATTTCTTGCAAAATTTTCAACCTCCCACTGGACTTGAGAAGACCAAGTTAAGGGATTTGAAGCTTAAGGTAGTCATGTATTGCATTGTTGATCAGATTCTATATTGGAAAGATCTTGTAGGGGTTCTTTTAAGATGTTTGGATCCAGAAGAGGAAAAACAAACTATGAATGAATTTCTTGAGAGTCTATGTGGAGGTCATCACTTTTGGAGGACTACAACATACAATATACTTAGAGTTGGGTACTTTTGTCATAGATTATTCACTGATGTGCATGCAAAGATAAAAACTTGTGACAAATGTCATAAATTCTCAGGCAAACAACAACTCAAATATTTGCCTTTGAAACCCGTAGTGGTATATGACCCTTTTCAACAGTGGGGGTTAGACTTTATTGGAGAAATTCATCCATCCTCAAGTGGCCATCATTGTTGGATTCTGACTGCTACTGATTACTTCACCAAGTGGATAGAAGCCATTCCCACCAAAAATGCAACACACAAAGTTGTTATTGGTTTCTTGGAAGATATTATTTCAAGGTTTGGTTGTCCTTATAAAATTGTTACTGATAATGTTGTAGCCATTAAAGCTAAGCCTCTGGTGAAGTTTTGTGAAGAATTTGGGATTTAACTTATCCACTCTACTCCATATTACCCTCAAGGTAATGACTTAGTATAATCCTCCAACAAAATCTTAGTGAATATCATCAGAAAATTGCTGGAAGATAACAAGAAGTCATGGGATTCAAAGTTGAAGTTTTCCCTATGGGAAGACAAAGTAACCACCAAAAGGTCAATTGGAACCACATCATTTCAGCTGGTTTATGGAACCAAAGTTGTTTTCCCTCCTCAATTATCCTTACATGTGGAAAAGTTTCTTCAAGATCAAGAAGGGGAATCAAATGATATAATCAGGAGGATGCATCAACTGGTGGAAGTTCAACAAACTAGGGAGCAACTTTTTGATAAAGCACAGAGTCATCAACAAAAAATCAAAGAAGTTTTTGAAAAGAAAGTGAAGAAGGAGGATTTTCAGCTTGGAGACCTAGTACTCAAGTGGGATGATCAAAGGAAAGACAATGGAAAACATGGAAAATTCGAAACCATTTGGGTTGGTTCTTTTAAAATTTCTAAAGTTTTGCAAAATAATACTTTTAAGTTGCAGAATTTGGAAGATGTTGAAATTTCTGGTGGCCTAATCAATGGGAATTTTCTAAAGAGATACTTTTTCTAAAATCCATGAGTGGCTTCATTTTATTGTAAATACCATATTTTTAGTTTGTTTTGTTTTATTTCAATAATGACTCCTTTCCCAATGGATAAGGCATTGGAACTGCATATTCTTGGAGCCTCACAGGAAGGTCTCCATCCCCCGTGGAGCCAGATGTCAGCACATAGGATGGTAGGGGTCAAAACATCTTAGATTTGTTTTTTTGTTTAGTCATAGAGTCTTAAGTATTAGGTTTTTGGTTATATCACATGTCATAACTCAAATTTTGAGTTTTCCATAAGCATAATCTTGCTTTTAGTCTTGGCTTAGTTCCTTGGTGTCATGCTATAATTTATCATCATGAAGGAAATAAGGGTCAAATGGGTCTCAACCATGGTCTTAAAATCATCATCATCATATGTCATGTCTCAAGGGTTTGTACACAAAATCTCATTATGTCATTTTCCAACCGTTTAGAGGTCAGGTCGGATGTCAGTTTTTCTTGCTTCCAACTCACCTAAAAGTTCACAGTGCACCAAGAAGTACCTTGTGCACTAATTTATCATCATTGATTTTTGAAATGTATAAGGGGAGATCTCATCTTCTTCAGTGCATTGAAATCATTATTATTTTTTAAGATTATGTCAAGTAAACATTCTAACAGTTTCCATGAAGCGCGCTACTGGAGTTTGAAACTAGCGCTGCAGATTGCGTTGCAAACTGGTTGTAGTAGTTTGAGGAGAATTAGATGCTTTCATTTAAAGACCAACTCAAGTTCACAAAGCACCATCCTAATTCAGACATACCAGGTACCCCTTTGACTATTGCATGCTGATAAAGTGGTCGATATAGAATGTAAACTGTTGTGTATTGTTGGCGCTATGAACTGGTGCTTGGCGCTGCAAACTATTAAATGTGCATGTGTTACTAACCCACTGTCTGGTGTTTTAAACCCTGGTCATTGATCAAGATTTTTATCTCAGGATTATCTTAAAACTTTCTTTTGCAAACAAGTTATATCTCCCACTGATAATTCTGCGTTGCGAACTGTCTGTTATAACCTCGCAACACAAATTGCGTGCTGTAGACTGGTGCTGTGAATCCTCTGTATTTTGATTGACTGAACCCTTGTAAAATTTGAAATCTGTCTAAGGCCCAAGTTTTAACCAGTTTCTATAGGTTCCCTCTCAGACATGAAAAATATTGTTAGTCCTTCATAAAGCCTACTTCAATTACACCACCAATTGTGCACTGCGAACTGGTGTTGGCGCTGCAAACCCTTTGTTTTTACAGAATCATCTCTGTTGCTTGTCTGCATTTTCACTCATACTAAATTGATATCACTTTTATCATTCTTACTTGCAATTTTCTCCACTCCATATTGTTAGCACTAGGAATTAGCTTCAGATTGCATGGAAGGCAAGCCCAGTACCCATTAGGCTATATGTGAATGTAAGAGTGTTTTAAAGGGTCAAATGGAAAAAGACTCAAAATGATAATGTTCCAAATCAGAAAACAGGGCTAGCATGCACCAACAATAAAGGTCTTGGCTAACTTCAATAAGTAATTTGAGAGTAAATATGAATAGAGGGGAGACTTGAATGAGAGGAATGTAGGGGCTACTGTAAACATTAGGTCTACAAAATCCTAAGGAAGAAAGTTTCTTAAGTCCAGTCACTTCATCAAAATATTACATTCTAAGGGAGCCTTGCTCAACCATCCGAACCTACTAAAGAATTTGATCTATCTATTTATAACAAAAGGGAGGCAACAATTGGAGGTACGAGCTGGCCTCCTTCCCTTGAAAATCTCTAAACATTTATTTGATCTAACAACTTAGTTAACAACCTATGCTATAAAATAGGAAAATGTTGGTGACTAATCCAACAAATCTTCAAGATGACTTGATTCCTTCTTGCTGCGCGGCTCCTTGTTTTCCATGTGTCTTTCAAAACCATGCGGTTGTCCTCATGATGCCAACTGTTGTTTCTACAATCTTCTCCATCATCAGTTATCCAAAAAGTTGTTAGCTTAGCCCTCCTGAATCCCTGGTGTCTGTTGGTAGCTTCTTTAGGTAGCAGTATGAGTAGCGTACTTCACAACTGGACAAGTAGAAAAGGTAGCACATTTAGGTAGCGCCACTGTGCTGCGTATGTGTGCAAACTTTTTCTCTCTATGAAATATTATGTAGCGAAATTACGTAGTGCCACTGTGTTGTGTATGTGTGCAAACCTTTGTTCTCTGTGAAATATTAGGTAGCGAAATTACGTAGTGCCATTTATGCTACGTCTGTATGCAAGTTTGTTCTTTGCCAGATATTGAGTAGCGAATTTAGGTAACGCCACTGTGCTGCGTCTGTGTGCAAATTTAGGTAGCATTGTCAAAAAACACAACACCACCAATCTTGAACATGTGTAGAGAAAGTAGTGGCCTTGCATAATGTCAAACCCATTATACTTAGGTGACTTGGCAACACTGAAGGTAGTGAATTTCACCACTGAGGGAGTTATCACTTTGCAAAAGCCCAAAACTCTGATAATTAAATGCTTAGAAGCATGTATAGGTGACAGAGGTAATATTTGAATAACAATTTACCCTTTCAAAAAGGAAACATCCTAAAAAATGGGGCTCACCTTTCATCAGCTATTTTGTTACCTTGACACTTAACCTCACACTCTTTCTTGTAGAAGGATGATCTTCATTTGGCACAATCGACTTTTTCTTGTTAGTAATAATAGGCTTATTCTTTTTAGAAATGAAAGACTTCTTGACTGGGGCTATGCTCTCCTTCACTGTTGATGTCTCTTTTTGAATAGCAACTTCAACCAATACCTGCAAGTTTCTCTGAGCTACTTCATCTTGAAAATGCTGCAACTCTGCCTTGAGTTTCCTATTCTGGGATTGGAAACCTCTATTCTGCCTATAGAGATTTTGGAGTTGCCTATGAAGGGGCTGGGCCTTTCTTCCTGCAAACCTTTCCAGGTCAAGGGTATGACTATAACCATCCATGAGCTCTTTCATTTTCACCTTGTCAGACATGGCCTCTGTTTTCAACTGAGCCACCTCTTTTCTTGCATCCCTAAGTTGCTTGATAAGTCTTTTGAAGGTATGACTGCCAGGTGGAGTAGTGACATGCACAGTCTCAATAGGTTTTTTCTCGGTCTCCTCTTCCATCTGCATAGGAATTTCCTTGTCTACTTCATCAGGCTTCTTGGTGGGCTTTTATATTTCTTCTTTTGCATAGGGGTTTCCTATTTTCTTTCCACAAGATTTCCAATGCCTTTACCCTTCTTCTTTTGTACAGGGATTTTTGGTAGAGACTGTTATTCAACAACTTCCCTATGAATTGATGATCTTGTGAAAGGTCTTCTGCCCTTGGTATTGGCTGCTGGAGGAGAATAGGGGAAGTGTAGCTTCTTCCCTTTCTTGGATTTAATTTTGGTAGAAGAAGGAACCTCTTCTAACCCTGGTGGAGGATGTGGTGAAAAATCTCTTTGTGGGGAAGGACAAGATTCCTCCTCAGCTCTTGTGACCTCCTTGCTGACCTCTGAAACTTGAACAGGGGCTCTGCCCTTTCTCTTCCTACTGGTCCCTTTTTTAATAGCACTGGTGGGTGATAAAGGACTTTCATTTAGTGATTGAGGAGTAGATTCTAGATCCAACTTGAAGTGATAAGTAACCACAAAATGCTCCCATGAAATCTCTTTCTTACCCAATTCCTCAGAGACTAGCATTCTGATCAATCCAGAGTGGAAAAAGGATAGAATCCACATCCTTAGACTTGGATTGAATCATGTTTGACATCTTACCTATGCTCCTTAACAAATAATAGGGGATATTCATTTCAACTTTTCCAGTAAAATGAAGCAAAAGCCTTATATGGTACTAGTACAATGTGTTAAATCTCCCTTCACATGTAAAATATCTCTAGATGATCTTCAATATCCTGTCAAACTGTTCAATCAACTGACTCCTTGGCACACTTTTAGACAAATCACTAGCTTGATGTTCAGGTTTAAAGAGATCTTTGGCATAGGCTGAACTCAAAGCCATGGCTTTGAACCACTTTTCACATGTAATAGGGATTCCTGTTGCAGCTGAGATAGAGGCTTCAGTCACCTCAAATTCCAAATCCCCAACCTTGGTTCTCCTGCCATCAAAATGTAATGCAAACTATCTTGTTACCTTTGGATGGCCTCTCTGCATATTCTAGCAGAAAGAGAGGCATCCCACTCTTTGAAAAACCCCTCTTTCGATAGGCTCTATATCAAAAAGATGCATGTCCACAGGTTCTATCCTAACCACCTTGCCCCCTTTGTGTGTCTTATTCGATTGAGGAGTCTCCATGGCTTAGAATGAGAGATTTTAAAGGCTTATGGGATAGTAATAACCAGGAAGAATTAAAATCAGGCTTCAAATGTACAAGGCTGACCTTTTAAAACAGACTGGTGCTAGTAAGCCAAACTTGACTGTGGGAATTACACCCTTAGATTTGTACAAGTATTTGTGAGTGTAGACAGTGAGGGGGTAATCCGTAATTGGCCCTTTGTAACTGAGTAAATATGCTTAACTCCAAAATGAAAGGAAGCAGGGGAGACACATAGGGGTTAATCAACACCTCTGGGTAGCGCAATGTGTATGCAGAGGATAGGCTATTTAGGTGCTTGCAACCTTAATGGCTATTGTAGGCATAAGTAATCAGACCTAGATACAAGCAATGCAGTTCACCGGTTTGAAAAGAGAGGAGACACGGCTATCATGTGAAGATGAGTCCCTTACAACTGTGCAAGCTCGATAAACCAAAACCTTAGCACTAATTCTTTGTGAAAATTAATGTGCAGAGGAGGCAACACGGGATACCTGTGGATTAAACACTTGTTGGAATCTTCAACGAAATATCAGGATGAAGTTACTGTTAGCGATAAAAAATTCCTTGCAATTTATTTTGATATCATATCATAAGATGATAATAAGGTAAAGATTTATTTATAAATCTTTAAGTTTTAAAGTATATAAGATTGGCTTTAAATCTTATTTTCCAATGAAAAAATGATGTGGCATCTCAAAATATACCAAAAAGAAAATTTCATCTTTCACCGGCTAAATGAATTTTTCACAGTGTAGTAAGCCGGTGAAATTCTCCCTTTTCATCGGCTAAATGACTGTTTTCACAGTGTAGTGAGCTGGTGAAAGTGCAGGTTTTTCAGCTGATAAATTGCCTTGGGAAAAATCAAATTTCTGAGTCGTGGAGAGTCTGTTTTAAATGCTCAAATAGTCGATTGACAACTAGACATCCTAATATTTCCAATGGTACTTTCATATCTTCATTTAGATCTTGGGAAGGCAGTCAAAAGTTCCTCACAATATGAGGCATCATTTTCATAAATTTTTCAAAATGTATTATTTTGGTCAAAAGGTCAAATTCGACTTAGTTGAGTTTATTAAGGAGAAGATGATGATGAATAATCATATATATTAACAAATATCATCCATGAGTGTAGGTGGCACTTCATTTGATCAATATAAATATTCTAGAGATCAAATCCTAAAATGTAGGAATATGACTAGATTTGGAAATCTGGATTTTCCTGTTTTAGTCACCTTCTTGGGAGACAGATTCTGATCATCTAGAAGAGTAGTTTTCGAAACCAAAGGATTTATTTAATAAGAAAGGGTGGATCTTCAATAACCTCTCTCATTTTTCCAAGATCTATTGTGATTTGTGAAATATAGGTCAATCTTTGAGCACCATATTTCCAGAAATTAAATACTCCGTTTTTCCTGTTTTAGTCATTGTCTTTAAGGACAGATTATGATGAGTTGGAATACTATTTTTAGAAATTGAAGTAGGTATTTCATAATAACAGACTTATATTCAATAACCTCTCTCATTTTCCCAATATATATTGTGATTTGGAGGATATAGGTGAATCTTGGAGCAACATTTTTCCATAAATTTCTATCTTTTCCAGCCACCTCCCAATTTCGAATTTGAGATAAGAAAAGTGGTTATCAGATCCATCTTTTGAGGATATTGAAAATAATTTTTAAAGCTTATTTAAGCTCATATATGTAAGAGGCAATATGGGGGGGAAACAGTCTGAGGACTGTGGTTCATTTCCTTGAAGACTTGTATTTTTACCCTTTGGAAATAATCATGAGTATATCTTGACATCAAGCTTCTTTCACTTTGTATGTTCAGCTTTCATTTCCTTTCTTTCCAAGTCTATGTATACTCAATGACAAAAGGCTATCATTCCATCTCTTCGTTGGTATATCTGACTTCATACTTTGCTTTTGATGTTTGTCTCAATGCCATATAGTTGTCATCCTATTGGTGCATTCATAAACTTAAATTGCAAGTATTTATTTGTTATATCCGGTCATATGCTTTATGTAATCTTATATATGTTTCTGCTGGTGTGAAGAGTATCTTACATATCATTACTGGCCATACACATGTGATTTTGTATAAGTATGTCTACTGGTATAATGGGTTTTCTCCATCTTTCCACAATTTGATTTAAATCTCCTGAGCAACTTAGTTGAAAGCCTTGGTCTTTCGAGTGAATTATGTATTTCTAAATGGAGGTGGATTTATAATGTCATTCGATTTGATCCTTTTTCCTTCCATATTATTGATATTTTAAGTTACCAAGCTTACACCCTTCTATAGTCAGGGAGTGATTTCTTGGAGTGAAAAAAAATTGCGCCATTGCCAAGGAATGAAAGTGAAAGCATAGTTTCCCTAGGAGAATGACATAGATCTGATTCTTGATGGTAGACAAGAGACAGATATAAAATTCGAATGTAATCATTTGTCTGGCGACTCCACATTAAAGACTACATTGGGGAGGATTCGGTTGAAATAAGATGAAAATGTTTAATCCTAAATCAAGGTGTCAATTCATAAATCTTCTTCATGAATTGTTACTTTTCTTTATTAACTCCTTCATGCTTTTTCCTTTGCATGTCAAGAGAATTATTTTCTGTTTTGTATATTCAGAAAATCATCATTCCTCTTATATATATCCATATTTAGAAGGAGATTTGCAGCCTGATTACATTGTAGATGTTGAATCAGTCTTATTACCTCAGCCTGTCCATATAAATGACCACTGTATTTCAATTCCTTTACAATCTGATCAGCCATGTGATCTTGAAGAAATTGAAACTGATTCAAAACCTATATAGAGCTCAACACTTGTTACCATAACCTCTGAAACTTGTCAACAAATTGTTATTCCTCATGATCAGCCCACGACCTTCCAAATCAAAATCAGGATGAAGATGTTTAAGCCATTAAAGCTGCCCTCTCACCTTCACCCTTATCCTCTTGATTGTTATGAATATCTTCCTTGGTTTTCTGGAGAGAATCAAGCTTCAAATGAGAGACACTTGGAATCTTTTTTTGGATTTTTTTGATCGTTTTCATATTGTTCATGAAGATGTGATCATGAGATAGTTTTCAAAATCTTTGATCAGAGATGCTACTCTTTGGTTTAAGGGTTTAAGAGCTGACTCCATTGGCTCTTGGATAGAATTCTATGATGTTTTTATGAAGTATTGGGGTGAACATAAATTAGCAGATTCTTACCTTGCTGATTTCTATGCTTTGAAGAAGGAACAAAATGAAACTTTGCTTGTCTTCAATCGAAGATTTTGCAACATCTACTATGGTATGCCTTTGGAGATCCGACCGACAGAGAAAGCCACCATGATATACTATGTTAAAGGTCTTCATTCACAACTTGCCCTTCTATTGTTAGAAAGAAATTCTTCATCTTTGAGTAGATTGTTTGAAGATGCTCTAGAAGTGGATGAAAACATTTATGCTTCTAGGAGGATCCGAAAGTAGTATGATTTTGAAAATCAGCATGTACTTGAACCAACAGAAGGCCAGTGTGTTTCAGAATTTAAACTTGAAGATAATGGATGTAAAAAAGTTTTGGAACAACAACAAGAACATGACAGAGGAGAAGATATACATGAACAAAGAGATTATAACTACGAGGCAATTTCAAAACAACAGCAAGCAACTGAAATTGATTCAGATTGTAAATCAAATTATTCAACTTGGGCAGTGTTTTCTAGAGATAAGTATTCATATAAAATTTATGATCAGTTTACAAAGCATGTTGAATCTATGATAACTTATGATGGTACAGACAACTACATTTTTAGAGCTGATCATGATCTCTGTCAATCAAACACTACTCTATCATCATCTTTTGAACATTATTCTAAAGAAAAAGTCATAGTGTTTGATGATTATGAGGTAATCACAAAAGAACAAGAAAGTCATCAACCTTCTGGCACAAAAGAAGTCACTGAGGAGCAATTTTTTCTTGAATACCAACAGGTTCTTGACATCAGTTTTAAAGATCCAGTAGTAGATTTCATAGAATCTTACATTTCAGAAAACTTGAAAGTTTCAGATTTCGTAAGCTTCCACATATTTCCTGTTGAATTTGGTTTTGTGAAAGAGTTTTATTCATTGTTGTTACATTTCAAAAATCAGTTATTAATCAGTAAGAATGACGAGGACATTTTAGTATTAAAATTTCTTGGATGGCTACTATGGAAATCAGCCTTTACTTAGCCAAATTGCAGAGCTGGTTATGATAGAGTAGAATAGGAAATAAGCTCGCTTCCCGAGTATTTATTTTCTTTCATTTTGCAACAGAAGTAGAAGATAAGTTTCCAGACAGGTGAACTCTGAGTATATCAAATCTATAATTAAAACCCTAAAAACCCTTTCTTTACTATATATTTCACATAGCATTGTCATAAGAGGTTACAAGAGGTTTTTAAGAAAAAAATCATGGACAATCAACAAAGCAAGAAAATACACAAGGGGGGAGAGATTGTGAGAACTAAACCATATGACATGCAACTCATCAACTCTGAACCTTTTTCCAAAGAATCCTTTTAGAGAGTGGGTTGCCTTAACTTTTGTCAGAAAATGAAAAGAGGGCATCCTGAAGTGGCCAATCAATTTGAACTTAATTTCAGTGGAACAAAGACTAAGGTGGGTATGATGGAGTTTGAAGTCTCTGAGAATTCTATTTCTGTAGCTATAGAGATACCCATTGTGGTGAGAAGTGGTTTAAAGCCATGACTTTGAACTCTTCTTTCTTCAAGAAATTATTTAAACCTGAATATCAAGGAGATAAGCTGTCCAAAGGAGTGCTTATAAGCCACATGCTGGAATATTTTGTCAAGATGCTCAGGGTCATCCAAAGGTACTTTACATGTGAAGGGAGGTTCAATATGGTATACCAATACCATATCGGATTATTACTACACTTCACTAGGAAAGAATCCATGAACCTTCCCTTTTACCTTTTCAGGAGTATTGGCAAGATGTCAAATAGAGTCCAGGTAAAGTCCAAGCAGGTGGACACTAGTGTTTTTCACTATGGTATGATCAAGATGTTAGTGCTGGAAGAGTTGAAGAAAACTAACACTAATTGAGAAACTTTCCTAGCCACATCAAATTTTCAGTTAGATATTTCTCCTACACCACAGTTCAACATACAAACTCCTACCCCTGTTGAATAGACTGTGAAGGAAGATTCAAGCAAGAAGAGGAGAATGATTAGGAGTGATAAGTATTTTCAATTTACTGATAAAGAAGAAGAAGGTGGTCTGTTACAACCTCATGACAGAGAAATTTCACTTGTGGTAGAACCTATGCATGTGGAAATACCATCAAGCAAAACAGGGAAGTTGAAAGGCAAAAAAATTGTTTTCAACCCACTAGTTGCTGCAGAAAAAGTCAAAGAAAGAAGACCTTTTACTAGATCGAAAACCCAACAACATGCTCCTATAAAGGATGGTACAACATAGACTTCAGCTCAATAAAAAGATAAAGTTCATATTCCCAAGAATCCCATGGAGGTTATTGATATCAACACTCCTCTTCATGAAGGTAACCCTACTTTCAAAAGACTCAGTAGGCAGCTTAAGGATGCAAAATATGAAATTGACAAGTTGAAAAAGGAACAATTGGATTCCAGAATTAAGCTGAAAGAGATGCTCGATCTATATGAAGATACCATTGATAAATCTAGGTTCATGGATAAGAGGTCTTTTCCCCTTCACATGCAACTCAAGAATGTATATGGGCAAAAGAGAACCTGCCAAGCTGAGATCAAAAAATTAAAAGCAGAGTTACATCCTTTAAGAGAAGAAGTGGAAAAAAGGAATTGAGACATGCTGGATAAGGTGGCTACTAGAAGGAGTACCAGAACCAAAATATGAATACAAGATGATCTTCCACATCAACATCATTTTTTGTCATGGTTTTGTATGCAGTTACAACACTAAGTGGTGATTTTGGATTTTGAGTTAAGCCTAACATCTTTTATATTTTCTCCAAATTTATTTAAGGTTCTAAGGATTTGCAACATCTTTTGGAAGGTCTATCCTACTTCTGGTACAAGTTTTGAAGGGTGAGAATCTTTTTGCAACAAAACATGTTTCTATAGGAAAGTTCGTAGCGCCTGGATTCACTGGTGCTGTGGACTGGGTGTTTCAGGACAGTTTGCAGCACTGGCGTTGCGAACTCATATTATGAATATTTTGAAGGCAAGAGGGATTTCCATATGTCAAGATGATCCCGTACCAACATTAGGAGGTTAGGTTTCACTTTATAAGGCCACCTGCCTCAAGGAGATGCATGAAGTAAAGCCACATCACTAGTTATTAAAGACTTGTTCAATACGTTGCCAACACTTTCCTACAAAATGGTAGTTTGTTATTTTCTTGTTGTACACCTATTGCCATGCTTCCCATAGGCATGGAATCCTATGAGGAAGTTAAGGAGAGAATGGTAAAGGTTTATTTTGATGTTTTGGTTATTTAAGATGGATTGTAATTGAAGATGAGGTTCAAATGGTTGCATAAAAAACTCTTATCTTTAGTCTATTATTGTAACACAGTTTTTTCCTAATGTATGGACCAAACTTAAGAACCTTTCAATGGTGAAAAATCATATTTTTCTTACTGTCATATTTTTTCTATCTCACTTTGGTATTAATATTTGGTGAAGGATTCATCATGATTCTTGTTTCCTTATTGCAGTAAATGCTTTATTATGGTATTGTATGCAAGTTGATCAAAGCGCTTTTCTCTTTGGATTAAGAAGTTCTGTTTCAAATGAGTTTTCTTCCATATGTATTCCAGAAGTACCTGATGTGATCTGATATACATATTTCAATTTTCTTGATAAGTCTTCTATCTTCCATTTATATCTTTAACCACTGATTTGGAGTCATTCAAAGCCTTACTTGCTGGTGTGTATTTCATGGAGGGTTTTGTGATTGAAATTACAAATTGAGTTTCACATCCATTTTCCACACTTTAAAAAAAAATATTATTTACATTCTGATGGGTATTAGGTTTACATATACAACAGTCTAGGTGTGACTTCTAGTGCTAACATGGTTTTGCTTATCAAGGGCTCTTTGGATTTCTACTTATGTGAGAGAGGCTTCTTTTCCTTCCTCTTAAAGCACAAGGAATATAAGGAATTAATCTTTAGGTTTGACACTTATTCCATGGGTCCAAGGGGAATGTACCTAATCAAACCATTGAACCCTCAAACTCAATCCAGAAGCATACCTCCCATTGACAGTGCCTACATGGTGTGACTCTCTCGATTGCAATTTTCTAGGATGACAAGTCCATTGAAGCTGTTGAAAACCAACTATACACATGCATACATTTGTGTTAAAGAGGAACTAAAAAAGGGTATGTTGGAAGCAATGACACTGATATTAGAAGATGGAATCATGTATGGACCATTGACTACAAGCAACTACACTTTAAATGTAACCAATTCCATGAACATATGGACACAGAAGAATCAAGAAGCATAGCCAATCTCCCCTTTTGAGTCACCCTTTAAAATAATCAATTTAGGTAAGAATCACTCCCCTTTAAAAATAAATCCTTTATCACTCAAAATCCCTCTACCCCTCCCTCCCCTCTCCACAATCCTCCTTCCCATAACAGGTTCTATATCCTCAATGAATGTGTGTTTAAGGAATGTGATATCCCTCATGCGGGGTATTACAAATTATTTTGGTCACCCCCGTGATCACCGATGATAAGTGTATTGCTTACTCCTCTGTTCCTTGAAGCTACTAAAGAAATAAGACTTTCTCCCCGAGAAATAGAATCATCTTTCATTTATTGAAAACCCTACCAAAGAAGAGCATCGCACCTTGCCAAATGTTTAGGGTGCGACGATCCCTGGTCGTCGCATGTTGCACCACAGTGGACTGCGACGTCGTCACAAGCTACTTGTGTTTAGGGTGTGACGATGCTCAAGAAAAGGAAAAAGGAGAAATTCTCGAAGGTTATAGAATGGAATATTCAAAAGGATGAGGTGGCCTTCGATCGGTTTGGATCTCACTTGCTTCTCTGATTTAGTGGGATTGTCCTAATCTCTTCATCCATCCCTCTTCAATCTATATAAAGAGGGATCTCTCATGGGAAAAGTTAGGATCACTTATGCATGAATAATTTGACTCAATATTATACTTGTGATAGCTTTGCTTTATCTTTCCAAGTTAGGTTGTGAATACTCTTCATCAAAAGCATTGGAGCAAAGGTGTGTGTGTTGAAGCAAAGGGCCATTGGAAGGGACTTTGCAACATCAAGGCATAGGTTGTATTCTCCACTTTCATCAATATAATGCAGTGATACATTTCTTCCCTACAAAAATGTCTCCATTTTTATTGTATAACTCCTTGATCTTATGCATAGGATTCATTGAAATATATACATCATTTCTCTCTCTCTTTATTGGTTTGTGCTTCTTAACAAGTCCAACATCCCAAAAATCCAAGGAAGGAGCAAAGACGACACTAGAGAGGATCAAACGACGTTTAAACGGTATGTCATTTGTCCCTCATTGAACTAGTTTACATTACAATGAAATCTAAGGAGAAGCTTGTATTCTGCTATGTTTTGTTCTAATTTCTTGTTGAAGTTAGGGAGATTAGTTTGTGTCAACACTTATCGATTTTTCCGATAACAAAATTGGCAACCATACTAGGGATCATCATCTTTTGGTATTTGCTTCATTTTTATCTTTTGGATTTCCTTCTTTTGGTTGATTTTTCGTTCTCTGAGTCATTGGGTGATTCATGTTGACTCTCAGGTCTTGAAATTTCATTGAAAAATATTGTCCTCTGTTGATTTTCCCTTCATTTTCAGTTTTCGTCACACCCTGCTGTGAAAACCAGTGTGACGACGTCACACTGTGTATTTATAACTGCCTGTGATGATCCATGATCGCTGCACTATGTCCTTCTGATGCCTGTGATGATTTATGAATAAAGTTTTTGAGTGACAGTTAATTTTTCTCTTTTCCCATAGTTTTGATCATTTTTTGGAATGAATTTTTGGTCGTATTGAATGATTATTCACCGCTTGGTTTGCAAATTTTAAACTGAATTTGATCATTTCTCAAGTGTTGAGATTCTTTTTCATAAGCTTCAAATTTCTATCTTTCACTTATTGCTGCAAGGTTATAATCTCCGGGTTTCATCCTTGAGTGCTTGTCAGATAAGTTGTTAATGTTTTTTTTGTGAGTTTTGGATTGTTGTTGATTAGAAAACGATTTTTGATTTCATTAGACAAATGGTTTTTTTTGCTTTTGCATTTTTGGTTTCATTATGAGTTAAGTTTGGGGAATTGCGTAGTGAGTGTATTCATTTTTTTGAACGAATTTTTGTTTTTCCTTGATTCAGATCTCTATTTTTATTTGAAAAGAAAAATAATTGAAATTTGTTTTTTCTATTTCGTAGTGTTTACAAGAAACTTTTTTCATTCAAGTGTTTGTTTAAAAAGAGAAATTGGAAAATTTGATACCTTTTATTGTTTGGCATCAAGATTGTTCAAAACTTTGAAGGAATTGTATTTTGCAACTTGTTGTATTCTGGAAAAAGAAAACCTTCTCTCTTATGTAATTAGAGTTCATCGAACAAAAATATTGCATCTCATATCTCTTTGCATATTGTTGAGTCAAGGTCAAGCACTTAATCCGTTTAATCTCTTCTTCCTTTTTGAGTTAAATAATAGCCATTAAAATTCAACGTAATTTTAAAATCTATCTAGTAACTTTTATTTTCTAGAAATCTTATACACCAACATTAGCTAGGGATAATGCTTTGGAATAGGTTGTGAGGGATACTCTCAAAAGAATCAAAACACACAATAGTATCTTGTGATAGGGAGAGTTAAATCCACTTGCTATATTTTGTCTTGGGAAGACCTTCTAACACAAGGGTCAATAATGAGGTCGCATTAAGGCCAACATAGTTACTCACCCGACTTTGTTGGTCATAATGTAGTGAATGTGCGTATTATTGGGGGTCACTTGAGAATAAAATCCTATGCGGAACTTGTTGGGCCTAAGACATGATCATTTTCATGATGTTATTATACACTTTTTGCCATATGTACAATATGCGTTTTTATCTTTCAAAGGAGCTTTTTGAAGAATTTTATGATAAAATGATATAATCGGCATGAGGTACGTATAATTCGTGTTTTGTGATTCAATCAAGTTTAATTTATCACATTTTATGGTTTCCAAGAGTTAATTCATGTTTTTCTGCTATTACAGGGAAAAACGCACCATGTTTCTTGGTTTGACACTCGTTCCGACACTTGATCCAGCAATTGTTCCGGTACTTGATCCGACACTCGTTCCGGCACCCAGTATTGCACAAAAACGCAATGCAAGTTGGTGGTTATGGTATTGGCGGCTAGTGGTGGACAAATCGAGCACATGGGTTTTGTTTATCATCGCCCCCTCTAGCTACTAAGCTCCAGACAACTCAGTTTCAGTTGTCCAAAGAAGACGATTATTGGCTCACTCTGTTTTGTTAGTTAGGGCATCATTTATTGTAATTTGCCGAAATTAGAAGTGGTTCGACACTCCTGAGGTCGACCACTTGGGTTGTAAGATTATAAATACTGATAGGATTCTCAGCATATTGTTACCCAAGTAGAAGAGCCATTAGATTAGAGACAAATTCGTTTTTCTCTGTTTTGGTATTTTACATTGCGAAAATTGTGCCAGAACTGTGTTTTCATGTTTTCATGGTGAGTTCGGCCTGTTGAAGTTCATGGTGTGCTTGTAGGAAGTAGCCACGACTTGTTGGGGGGCCCACCAGCAGTCTGGTGACTATCTTTGTGTTCTTTTATGCATTTCATAATTTAATTAGTTTGCTGTAATTTTCTGTACATGCATATTTTGTTAACTAGTTTGCTATAGCTTAATTGTTTAAATTGTTTTGTAGGTTAGATGATGATATATATTAACATGCAGTGATTTTGTAGAGTAGGAAAAGACTTGCAAGTCTCTTTACTAACCCTCATGTGCATTTAGATGTTAAATTATGCTTTCTTTTATATTTTATAAATAAGTTTAAAATATAATTTTAATTAGATAGAACAGAGTTTTAATTTGGGTTTCTTTGACAAGGATTGATGGATAGATAGAATTAGTTCCAGTTTCTAGTCATAGCTTGCTTACTTCAGTTTATATAGATTTCATTTAATTAGTTGTTGGTTAAATTAGATTGTCAATTTACTTTTTAATATCATGCTTTAAATTTCTGTCTTTAATTATTTCTTTATTTTAGTTTGAATGGTTAGAATAGACATAGTGTAGTTTCCTTTCACGCAATTTCCTTTCCTAGAATTAAAATGCAATTACATTTCTTAGTTAATGGTTGAATCTAGTTTTTCTTACATAGTATAGATATAGAATGATGATCTTGTTATGTTGTTGATGGTTTATACATGATGCAGGGTATTTAAACATTGTTCTTGTCATGGCTAAATTCTTGTTGGATTGTCTGATACCTACCTTTCCATTTTGCCATTGAGATTAGTGTCGAGTTTATACCGTTGGAATTGTCCTTTGTTGTCAAATGTCATCAAGATATCATCCGTTACCACCAAAGGCATTCACACAACCACCAACATTACATTTGAGTGTTTCATAGATTAAAGATAGTTTCTTGTTTTTATAAGTTAAGAATTAGTTGGTAGCCTTTCTTGCTTTCAATAAAATAGGTTTCCTTTCATGCATTGCAATGAGCATTTAGATTTCCTTTCACGCATTAGAAATAGTTTTGCATTAGGAATTTAGTCCACTTGCCTCTTAGGCTAGATAGTTGTTCAATGAGAAGTCTTTGCTTACTTGTCCATTTGCTTTAGTAGGTTAGTTAGGTGTCTTTGCTTACTTGTTTATCTTCTTTAATAGGTTAGATAGGTGTTTTTGCATACTTGCTTATTTAATTGCTTTCATAGGGTAGTTGCTCATTGAATGTAGGTTGGCAAGTTAAAAGTAGTTTTCTTTCATCATTTGCTTAGTATGGTTAGTAGTTTACCTTTGCTTATTGTCATGAACTAGTTTGCTTTAAATAGGGGTTTTACTTGCTTTCTTAGGAACTATCCATCAGTCCTTGGCCCAAAAGTACTTAGGTTACCTAGTTTCAAGTTGCTTAGTAGGATTTTCTCATTAGATAGTTTTGCTTGAGTATATTAGCCTTAGATAACTGCCTTCCTTAGTTAGACTATACTCCTACCAACCTTCTACCTCTGGTATATATTTTGCTACAAATCTAAGTTTACTTACCCCGGGTTGACAATTTAATTGAGGGTAGTTTAGTGTCTTTTTTAGTACATATAAATCACCTAATTTGGCGCCGTTGCCAGGGAGTTGTCTCAAGGTAAGAAGTAGTTAGGAATTAGATCATTTCTAGACCTTAGCATTAGTTTGGAGGTGGGGGAACTTTAAGATGAGAGGTAAGAACCTACGCACATGCTATAGTAGGTTCCCCCAAACCCAATGGTAGTTTTTCCTTTTGTTTTTGTTTAATTTCATGAATAGACCTAGAAACCCACTGTAGATTTTTCTTTTTGCTTTTATGAATAGACCTAGAGACCTAAAAAGGGATATACATTAAATCTAGATCAGACCTTTCAACCAAGGTTCCTTTTGATCTTTTCGGGGGAAGGAGCGTTCCACTTATAAAATCCACAGACCGATACCGAAAAACAGGAGCTAGCTCAACCCAAAGAGATAAAATAGTCTCTGAAGAGACTAACACATGGAGCACTATAGAACAATAAATTGAAACATCAATCATATTAGGACAGGAGGCAAGACCACTCGAGCCTTCCGTAGAACCAAAAAATACAACCTTTGTTTTCTTACCACCATCAGGAGATCCTAACTTTGTGGACATCATCTTTGTGTGAACCAAGTTTTATCAAATGACAAGATGAATTCAAAGGTGACCATTAGTTTGGAAGAACTCTCTCAAATCCTAGCAACAACTGAGATCTCTTCTTTTTAGGAGGAACACATCTTGACAATAGTCAAGAACTTATCTACCTCTCCAGAAATATTAGAAGAATCAAGGTCCTATGAGCTACAAAATGATCTTTCTTGCCAAACTGTGAAGGAAGTTGAAAACTTATGGACTACCTCTGGTGGAGAGAAATCACTAAGACCTAAGATTAAGGAGTTCTCAACATCCATCTCAACAGATCCTTTATGTACTTCAGAAATCAATCATCCAAAAGAAGAGGATCTGCATAGCATGATGAAGGAGAGCATATAAATTATTGTTGATAAACATCAAGATTACATTGAAAGTTGGTTTCAAGAGGTCATCATGCCACAATACTATTCTCTTCTTCAACATCTTCTGATGCCCAAACAAGTAGGTTGGTTGGTTCTTCATATCCAGGTAATCACTGCGGTAACTTTTTCGTACATGGATATGAGTATGTTTCTTATCTTGCTCCGCACATGGTTACATTGGAAGAGTTCTTACACTTGAATAAAGATTTTCCCTTTCTTTTTAGGTAGGGTAGGATAGTAAATAAAAGCTGCATGTTGTTAGTTTAGCTTAGA
>ML782431.1:300844-321356 GCA_009831015.1 Picea engelmannii
TGAGTATGTTTCTTATCTTGCTCCGCACATGGTTACATTGGAAGAGTTCTTACACTTGAATAAAGATTTTCCCTTTCTTTTTAGGTAGGGTAGGATAGTAAATAAAAGCTGCATGTTGTTAGTTTAGCTTAGAGTCTAATGCATCCTCATTTTACATTTTCTTTTAATAAAATAACTATGAGATACATGTTCCAGTGACTTGATCTCATTAGTCTTTGATATTTTAGAGTGTGTTTTATTTTAGAGACTTCTGTAGGTATTTATTTCACCAGGAATAGACAGTTTCAAGGAAATATAAAAGAAGGATTTGTCTTCGAAACATTGCTATACTTGGACCTTGTTGTCTGCTAAGCATCAAATGAATAATGACTTGTTGTAGTTAACCATGTTTTTGCAAATATTTTCATCTTCTTGTTCTTAAGGCATTTTAAAAAGCAGTTGCTCTTGAAACTCTTCACCACTATATAAGGAAGTGATACTGTAACCATCAAGCTTAGAGGTCTCTCGTATAGTTTTTCCAAGAAACATGAGTAAGTGAGTAAAGTATCTTTATTAAAGAGTAACAAGGAGGTCTGATTAGCGATTAGTCATGGAAACATCACAATAACTTACAAAAGAAGAAAGTGAGTTGAGCCTAGAGATACCTTTCTGTTCTTTCTCAATGGTACCATCCACTACACACTAAATAGCTTGATTACATCATATCTTTAGATAGGCCATGTCCACTTAAGTACCCCTTACATCAGGACAATTACTAAGGAATATAACGAAAAGTCATCCTCTAACACAAATACCATCCCAATTGAAAAAAAAGAGAAAGAAAAAGTTGTTTTCAGAGTTGTTCCCCCATCTTCTTGCATAAGCAATCTTATACTAAAATATTAAAGGATGGAGGGCCAGTCTATGAGGGTTTAAGAGGCTAACCCGTCAGGATACTGAACAGGTCTGCTAGTAGCAAGTACCAGTCTGTGGTATGACTAGGTAAACCCGTCAGAGTACTGAACAGGCTTGCTGGTAGCGGGGCATTCTACCTAGCAAGGATGGTAATCTGCCAAAAATAAATAATAAATTTAAACTTGTCCTGATGTACGACATTACTTGCAGACAAAGCTGACATGAAGTATGTATTGTTAAGCTAAGGTTAATGAACTCCATAAATTGCCACTAGGAACTAAATCTGAGACTATCTTGAAACTCTCTTGCCTACCTCTTCTTATCTATATATAGGATCTCTTATCCTATAGGTGGGGCCATCTTCTAACCGTCTTATCAGACCAATCTGTGAAATTTATCTTTACACTTTACAAACTGTAAATCTTCGGTTATCGGGAGAACTGTCTGGTTTCCTATATTTTTTATTGTGAGGTGTCATAATACTTAGGTGTGGGGGAGGGGTTCATGAGTTGACAAATGATAACATTGCCTAGAAGAAATAAATCTTTGTAAAAATTCATGTATTGTTTTCATGATACGGGTTATTACATCAACAATCATTTTATATTGAAGTGCTAAACTCCTGTGTGCTATAAATTGTTGTATATGTCCTTAACAGACCACTTCGTTGGTTTATTTTTATTACAGGTTGTTCATTGTAGGTTTGACATTACATATGCAAGTGGATTGAGTGAGCATGGTGGAAAAATCAACAACAATGGAACACTCTTAGCCTGCCTCAACTCCTATTCACTATGTTCGTGGCCCTTGAGGAATCATTGCCTCAACCACAAATCTCCCAAGAGTTGGAGACTGTTGATTTAAGCACCACCAGTTGCCAAGAGCAAGATATAACAGGGTTTTCAAAACCGAATTTCAGAACATCTCTGGAGCTAAGGGATACTCCAAGGAGTGGATAAAAGAGGAGCTAATCAACCCTCTCATAGTCATCACCATATTGATTACATGTGAAGGTAGATATTCTGTCTTTAAAGCCTGTCAATTTCGATTATTAGCTCACTTTCAGTTCCATAAACCATTGTAACTTTCCCTTTTACTTCTTAAAGAGTCTTGAGAAGATGTCTTCCCAAGTGAGGAAGGCTGTAACCAATCCCAAAGAAGCCTATTGCTAATTCATGGCATGAGGACGTGCCATATCTTCGATCTCGGGGGAGTTTCCTGAGCTTATGAAAAGAGGGTCAGTTGTTTGAATTGTTACATATTGATGATAGGAAATAAAAATTCTCCTATTCACCATGCCTACTAGTACAAACCAATTCTTTTGTTAGTATCTATCAGTCACCGATGATCAAATTTACTCTTTCATGTGATTGATAAGGTTATTAGGTCAAATTGTTATATTTTCAAAATAAAATTCTCAAATACAATTTGACATATATTGGTTGTAAAATTGTCATTAGTGTGTCTAGGCGTCATTACTACTCCCTCCACTCATCCAAGGTCAAAACTTTTCATCATGGTCATGTCATCATTCCTTGTCATAAATTTTCCAATGATTGTCTTGGTCAAAGTTCTACTTCAAAATTTGTTTTTGAATTAAGGAAGATGAATTTGACAAAAGAGAAAGAGGTTTTTGTCAATAATAGACCAAGAAACAAAAGCCTCCTTCATTTTATGCACAAGTGTTATTATTTGATAAAACTCCCCCAAATACATTCGCTATAGGAGGGTTTCTACACATTTGGACAACTTGACTTCAAAACAGTTTTTCAGAGGTTTGGAGAAGGAATTTGCAGTTCTTGATGGTTCCATTGTGTAGAAGACATCATAAAATTTCCACCCATACCACTTTCATCCCAAAAATCCTCTGGGAAGGCCTCCAAAATCCCTATCAAAGACCATGCTGCGCTTCTACAAGTTTTGAGTAACCAACTTCAAGCTGGGATTCTGAACAAATGGGAAAGTAATTTTGAAATGTGGAAGAGGGTTTTGTTTATAACATACCAAAACACAATAAACTCTCATTTTTTGAATATAATTTATGGTTTGGGTTATATTCTATCATCTTAGAGGCCTATTCTTTCAGAAAATAAAATACTCTGTTTTTTTCCTGTTATAGTCATATTTTATTTTTGTGTTTTACTAACAATAGAGAATGAATTTTTGAAACAAAAGAGAGGTTTTTATCAAGGACATATTAGAAAACAATAACCTCTCTTAGTTTCTAAATATAAGTTATGGTTTTGGATATATTCATTTCTCTTAGAGGCCTAGTTTTTCAGAAAATAAAACACTCTGTTTTTCTTGTTTTAGTCATATTTTTGTTTTGTGTTTTTCTAATAATGGAAAGTGAATTTTTGAAACCAAGAGAGGTTTTTGTCAAGGAAATATTCAAAAACAAAAACCTCTCTCATTTTTTACACAGGTTTTACTACCTTATAATTATAGGTGTCACTTTGATACCTATTTTTCACAAGTTGGCTAGGCCAGAATTGTTGCGTTTATGGGAAGTCACTTTTGGAACTAATTTTGCAGAGGTAAAATTGTTGTTTTTCATGGTTTAAAGGATCAAGGGTATACTATACATCTCAAGTCTTCCTTACATGTCATCAGCAGCCTCCAGAAACTCCAAACCCTCCAGTTCAAACTTAGAGAGCATGAAACATTGAGTTGTCATTTACGGCATGATAATGTTGTCTTACAACCCAAGATGAATTCTCTACAGTGTTAGGTTGATGATATTTCTTCCACCAATAATAGTCCCTGGATGCAATTGAAACACCACAAAAATCCTAAGTCAAAATCCCCCGGGCAAGAGGGAGAATCTTCTAAAGCTAATCCACCCCCTCCTTCGCAAGTTTAGTCATGAAAAGCAATTTCTTTTTGTTTGCAGTGGGACCTGCAAAATATTAGGTGTGGGGGTATGTTGGGCCCGAGATATGATCATCTTCATGACGTTATTATACACTTTTTTCCATATGTACATATGCGTTTTTATCTTTCAAAGGAGCTTTTTGAAGAATTTTATGATAAAATGATATAATCGGCACGAGGTACGTATAATTCGTGTTTTGTGATTCAATCAAGTTTAATTTATCATATTTTATGGTTTCCAAGAGTTAATTCATGTTTTTCTGCTATTACAGGGAAAAACACACCATGTTTCTTGGTCCGACACTCGTTCCGACACTTGATCCAACACTCGTTCCGGTACTTGATCCGACACTCGTTCTGGCACCCAGTATTGCACAAAAACGCAAGGCAAGTTGGCGGTTATGGTATTGGCGGCCAGTGGTGGACAAATAGAGCACATGGGTTTTGTTTATCATCGCCCCCTGCAGCTACTAAGCTCTAGACAACTCAGTTTCAGTTGTCCAAAGAAGGCGATTATTGGCTCACTCTGTTTTGTTAGTTAGGGTATCATTTAGTGTAATTTGTCGAAATTAGAAGTGGTTCGACCCTCCTGAGGTTGACCACTTGGGTTGTAAGATTATATATACTGATAGGATTCTCATCAGATTGTTACCCAAGTAGAAGAGCCATTAGATTAGAGACAAATTCGTTTTTCTCTGTTTTGGTATTTTACATTGCCAAAATTGTGCTAGAATTGCGTTTTCATGTTTTCATGGTGAATTCGGCTTGCTAAAGTTCGTGGTGTTCTTGTAGGAAGTAGCCACGACTTGCTGGGGGGCCCACCAACAGTCTGGTGACTATCTTTGTGTTCTTTTATGCATTTCATAATTTAATTAGTTTGTTGTAATTTTCTGTACATGCATATTTTGTTAACTAGTTTGTTGTAGCTTAATTGTTTTAATTGTTTTGCATGTTAGATGATGATATATATTAACATGCATTGATTTTGTAGAGTAGGAAAAGACTTGCAAGTCTCTTTACTAACCCTCATGTGCATTTAGATGTTAAATTATGCTTTCTTTTATAATTTTATAAATAAGTTTAAAATAGAATTTTAATTAGATAGAATAGAGTTTTAATTTGGGTTTCTTTGACAAGGATTGATGGATAGATAGAATTAGTTCCAGTTTCTAGTCATAGCTTGCTTACTTCAGTTTATATAGATTTCATTTAATTAGTTGTTGGTTAAATTAGATTGTCAATTTACTTTTTAATATCATGCTTTAAATTTCAGTTTTTAATTATTTCTTTATTTTAGTTTGAATGGTTAGAATAGACAGTGTGTAGTTTTCTTTCACTCAATTTCCTTTCCTAGAATTAAAATGCAATTACATTTCTTAGTTAATGGTCGAATCTAGTTTTTCTTACATAGTATAGATATAGAATGATGATATCGTTATGTTGTTGATGGTTTATACATGATGCAGGGTATTTAAACATTGTTCTTGTCATGGCTAAATTCTCGTTGGATTGTCTGATACATACCTTTACATTTTGCCATTGAGATTAGTGTTGAGTTTATACCGTTGGAATTGTCCTTTGTTGTCAAATGTCATCGAGATATCATCCGTCACCACCAAAGGCATTCACACAACCACCAGCATTACATTTGAGTGTTTCATAGATTAAAGATAGTTTCTTGTTTTTATAAGTTAAGAGTTAGTTGGTAGCCTTTCTTGCTTTCAATAAAATAGATTTCCTTTCATGTATTGCATTGGGCATTTATATTTCCTTTCACACATTAGAAATAGTTTTGCATTAGGCATTTAGTCCACTTGCCTCTTAGGCTAGATAGTTGTTCAATGCGAAGTCTTTGCTTACTTGTCCATTTGCTTTAGTAGGTTAGTTAGGTGTCTTTGCTTACTTGTCTATCTTCTTTAATAGGTTAGATAGGTGTTTTTGCTTACTTGCTTATTTAATTGCTTTCATAGGGTAGTTGCTCATTGAATGTAGGTTGGCAAGTTAAAAGTAGTTTGTTTTCATCATTTTCTTAGTATGCTTAGTAGTTTACCTTTGCTTATTGTCATGAACTAGTTTGCTTTGAATAGGGTTTATACTTTCTTTCTTAGGAACTATCCATCAGTCCTTGGCCCAAAAGTACTTAGGTTACCTAGTTTCAAGTTGCTTAGTAGGATTTTCTCATTAGATAGTTTTGCTTGAGTAGATACCCTACCCTTGCGTGTATATTGGACTGTCGACTACTTCCCCAGGTATCATTGTCATAATTGGTAACCTTAGTATCCTATCTCTTTAGGGGGTTCACACGAGGTGACTGTGGATGGGAAAGTCTTCACGGTACCTGGAATCGACGTTGGCTAAACTCACTCGGGCTCCTTGGAGATTATACCCATGATTATGTGTGGGAGCTTGCACCATGGAATAAGTCTGTTAAATAGGCTGTCAAAGTAACGTTTCCACCCGCTTTATCCCAGCCCCTTCTTGTCTTTATCTCACGATGTTGGATTTCATCACCAACTAGTGATTTTGAAATAAGAAGTTTTGTTTGTATGCTTGATATTTATATTTTATTAGTGAAGTGATGTTTGTTTTCTCTAGTTGGCCATAGATAATTTTTTATTCTTTGTTGGGTGTGGCCAATATCGACCCTCCCCGTTCATGTAGGATGTAGGGATTTCCTCCAAAAGAACTGGAAGAATATGCCCCCTTGATTCCTAATTCCCTAAAGGGTCCTTCTCCTGAAGGAGTAGTCAATAACGACGTATCCTCTGAGATCGGGAGTTATACTCCATTGGTTGAATCATCACTCCCTGTAAATCCGTTATTGAATGTTATACAAGACTCGATTTTGATCTGAATTAACTCTTCGGGTGACGTTGTTGCTGAAGACTATACTAGAATACCTTTGAGACCTTTCGTAGAGTCTGGTGTGGATGATCCACCATTTCAGATTGAATCATTTAGAACCCTGATTCACACTTCTGGAATTTTTAATCCTAGTTTAGTCCCAGTCCTTTCTTTTTGGAGGACTGCCTCGAGACACAATATTTTTGATAAACTAGGTATGAGTCCAAACAAACCTACGTCATCACACATACCCATTACTTATATTGCTTATACAGTACCTATGAATCATTTTACTTGCACGAAAAGTAATGTTGTTACAGTTTTAGACCTGTTGTTGGTTGGTACACATACAATTATTCCTCTCCATCTCACTAGCTCTACCACAACCCCACAAGTTACACATGTTTTTGCTGGAAGTTCGGTAACAACTCAAGCTCCTATTGGAACACCACTTCCTCTTAGATTGAATCCATCACTCCCACCTGGGTATAATTCTCTTATTAGTTCTATTTCTAATCCTACCCAGGGTCCATTCGGAGGACCTAGTCTTTTTGTTCCACCTAGGTATAATGTCGCTAGAGGTTTTATTCCCACTCCTACCCAGGTTCTATCTAGAGGGCCTAACATTCCTCCAACCACCTGGAGGATCTAATCGTTCTGGCCTAAGTATCTCCAATTTGCATGGAGGCACAATTCATTATGTTACTTATGGTTTTCAACTTCCCATTGGAGGTCAACCTCAAGTTGGGAGACAACCCCAATTTGGGGGTCATAACTCGGTTTTCGGGCAATATACACCTGGATTACAAACCCAACCTTTGAATTTTTCTTTCCAAGAAAATAAAAAACTGCCTGGTGGGAAAAATCCTCAATCAAATTCTTTTGTACCCTCTAATCCCGGCTAGCCTTATCCAGGCACTGTAAAATCTACCTGGGGTCAATATTTTCAATCTAATTCTCCTTTCCAAGGTGCCATGCCAAATCAACAACAAATGTTGGCTACTTGACTCAAAATCCTCCTCAACCGAATTTTACTAGACCTTATACCTATTTACAAACTGCTTATGGTCCTACTGGTATACCTACCAGATTGCCTCCCCAAAATTACCAGTTTCCTCAGGTAAACAGACAATTTCCATTTCTAGCTACTTTGGATTTACTAGGTTTATCTAGGATTTTGAATGATCCCATCTTGCATTCTCCTTATTCACTGGTTATACCTGCCAAATTACCTTCAGACATTCCCAAGTTTGATGGTTGATCGGAAGAAGACCCAAACAATCACATCATGACATTTCATCTTTGGTGTTCATCCAACTCCTTGATGGATGACTCCATTCGATTACGTCTTTTCCAACACACTCTTACGGTTTCGGCTGCCAAATGGTATATCGAATTTCCAAGAGGATTATTCAATGATTTAAACACCTTAGCCATGGCTTTCTTGACACACTACCAATTACTGATACAGTATGAGATAAGAATGAAAATTTTAAGTTCATTTAAACAATCCTCTTCTACTCACATGTCAGATCATATTCATGAGTGGAGGTGGAGACGACGATTAATAAAAGTTCCTCTTCCTGATCAATTATTGGCTAAGTGGTTTACCAAATC
Source organism: Picea engelmannii (assembly GCA_009831015.1). Taxonomy (NCBI): domain Eukaryota; kingdom Viridiplantae; phylum Streptophyta; class Pinopsida; order Pinales; family Pinaceae; genus Picea; species Picea engelmannii. The sequence goes on from ML782431.1 coordinate 309,074, forward strand.
ACTTATTGGTCCTATAGCTCTTGATTTCTCCATGGGGGGTGTTTTAATTGAAGAGTAGGTGATCAGTCGTGCTCAATACTTGGATCTTGTTTATTCTCAAATGGACATGTTATATGATTTGATCCATGATGCTCCTCGCCCATCTACCAATCCAAATCCAACACTTCCAGTAGCATCTCATGTTGTTGATGGTGTGATTGGCACTTTTCATGCTGAGACTCAGTCAAAACAAGTTAATCATTCCAATCCCAAACCTACTACTACTAGTGTACAAAATGATACACCTCCTGCTCCCTCTCCCGGTAAAACCTCTGAGGTCAATACGGTCCAGTCTACGACTACCGGTAAATCTCAAAATAAAAAGAAAGGGAAGGGTAAGAATAAAGAGGATAAAAATAATAATCAACAAATAGATAAAATAAAAACTCAACCTACTGATGATAAATAAAAACAAAAACCTCGTTATCCTTGTCTTATCTATGGCGAGGACCATTACACAAAAGATTGTCCAAGATGTGCAGAAGTTACTAAGTTCCTCCAAGGAACCGGGACTCCCCCTACACCTATCGTTTTGTCACAACCTTTTCCTTCTCAACAACAGGCCCAACTAGTTATTCATGACCAACCCTCTCCCTCTACCAGCTCTTATGTACTTATGTGTACTGGTGACTCCAAGAAAAATGAAGTTGCAGTCGCTACTCAAACCAAATATTATTCTCCTGCTAAAGAGAAAGTTGATGATCCACCTTCTCTGTTGGATCAACCTCCTCCATCGGCTCCATCCCCTATTGGTCTTGTTAATCTCGAACAACCTAATCTTGATACAATTATTTGTCCACCTCCTAAGGGAATCGTTCATAAGTCGCCATTTAACCCACATGCACATGCCACTCAAAACTACAATATTGTATAAGATCTTGCACATGCGCCTTCTGCGATGTCGATTCTTGAAGTCCTTCAAAGTTTTCCTACTCAATGGAAGGACCTGTTAAAGGATATTGGTGGAATCGATCCTACTGATAAAAATTTGATAATATTTGACTTGGAAGATCACATTCCAAGACTTCCTCATCAATTAGCTTTTCAAATACAAGTAATTGTGGAAAATAAGAATATTTTTCGAAAAGTTGTTGATGAAGGATCTTCGACTTGCGTCATGTCCGTCACTTTTTGGAAATCCATTGGCTCTCTTGCCCTTACTGAGTCACACAACACTTTAAAATATTTTAATGGTACAGGGTTTAAACCTTATGGTGTTCTTCCTGCGTTAAATATTGCGTTAGATGGAAAATTGGTTACTGTTGAAGTTGAAGTGTTTGATGCAACTCTCGATTACAACCTTTTACTTGGACGTGGTTGGATCGATGTTATGAGAGCAATTGTTTCTACTCTTTTCCATGTGATACAACTCCCTCACCAAGGTAAAGTTGTTACGGTAGATCAACTCGCCTTTTTTAGTTCCAATTCGCGCACTAGTAACGTTCCATTCATAGAAAAAACACCTCATGGTTACGAGAATGTCAGTGTGGGTCTTTTAAAGGATTCCTTGTTAATGGGTACTTTCCCCATTCCACCACCCGATGTTCCTCCTCTTTTTTTCGCTTCTATTAACATGGTTTCGACCAATGTTGGTGAAATCCCTGAGTCCTATGACCCTTGGATAGTACCTAGCTTGGAAGAATGTCTTCGTTATGGAGACCAAATGCCATTAAGTCTGATGGAATTGGCTTATCAAGCTATTCAATTGACATATCCTTCTCCTCATTCTCTCTTTGATACATCTCCTGATCCATTTCACACGATATTTCCAACTGAAGAAATGATCATGGAAATTATGTCTGTGGAAGACACACCTTGGGATGATGGGCATCATCGTTCTATCCTCTTCCTCGAACCTGATACTATTGAGAGTTATCAACGGATTCCAAATCCATCCACAATTCTTAATTTCCCCCCAAATTCTGAACCAACACATGATGTTTTGTATGAAGGGAACTTGGGAAATATTTCATCCACCATCCCTCTAGATATTTCAATTAAGCCTGAAATTGTGGAAAATGTTCATATAGGTGCCTCATGTTCTCCCGATGAGATCCAAACTTACAAGGCCCTTTTCCAAGAATTACGTGACGTTTTTTCATGTAGTTACAAAGAGATGCCTGAAATTGATCCAGATATCATTGTACATGAAATTAAGACATATCCCAACGCTAAACCCGTTCGACAACGACTTCTCCCAGTTCATCCACGAAAAGCTGCTGCGATCAAACTCAAAGTTGAAAAACTTCTTAAAGATGGTTTTGTCTACCCTTTAACGTTGACTGATTGGGTGTCCAATCTTGTTCTGATCATGAAGAAACAAGGAACGATCCATGTTTCTGTTGATTATAGGGATATTTACAAGGCTTGTCCTAAAGATAATTATCCAACCCCTTTCGTCGATCAAATTTTTGATGATTGTGCCGTAAGTGAAATATTCTCTCTGATGGATGGATTTTTCGGCTATAATCCGACTATAATCAAATCAATATTTTTCCCACAGATCAACATAATACCACTTTTATTTTCCCTTGGGGTACCTTCGCGTACCGTAAACTCCCTTTCGGTCTCAATAATGTTTGTGCGACTTTTCAATGTGCTATGTCTTATGCCTTTCATGATATTAAGCATATTGTACAACCCTACCTTAATGATTTACCGACGCATTCCATGCATCATCAAGATCACCCGACACACTTACGAGCCATTTTCCTCCGATGTTGATATTACCGCATATGATTGAATCCACATAAATGTGTTTTTTGTGTGGAGTCTAGAAGACTTCTAGGATTTATTGTTTCCATGCATGGGATCAGGGTGGATCCATTGAAGGTTGAATCCATTATCAATTTGCCTCCTCCTTCTACCTTATGCCAACTCCAAAGTTTGCAAGGGAAGACAAACTTTCTACGACAATTCATTCTCAATTATCCGAGATAGCGAAAGGTTTCACTCGACTTCTTAAGAAGGGTCATGATTTTGTGTGGGATGACACTGCCAACAAAGGCTTTGATGCTTTGAAACTTGCATTAACCCGCACACCACTATTATTTCCCCCCAATTATAGTCGAGATTATTTCTTATACTTGGCTTCCTCGGATCATACCATCACCATGGTTATAGTCCAAGAGGATGGTTCGCACGATGAGCATGCCATTTACTATTTAAGTCAACATCTTACGACCAAATCAAATACATGCATGTGGAGAAATTGGAATTGGCAGTTGTTCAATCTCTCCAATGTTTTCATCACTATATCTTATTGTACAAAACCACGATTATTTCTGATTCCAACCCTATGCAACATATTCTTACACAACAATTGATAGGGGGAGAATACTCCAAATGGATTGTGATTCTCCAGGAGTTTGATTTGGAGTTTGAGAGAGACAAGTCAAATAAATATTTGGTCTTTTCTTAGTTGATATGTGATCTTCCCTCCGATGATACAAGCAACGTGGCAGAAGATTATTTTCCTGATGAATCTCTCTTTCTGATTAGTTCAAATGATATCCGGTATGGAGAAATTATTGTTTATTTCCAAACCCAAACTTTTCGACCTGATATATCTCGTGTAGATCGTCGTCGTATTAGGTATCAAGCCCATCAATATATTATTCTTGGTGATACCCTTTACCATCGTGGTATTGACTCCATATTTCGACGATGTTTGACATATGATGAAGTTGATAAAGAACTAAATGACTGTCATTATGGATCATTTGGTGGTCATATGTCTGGGTATGCCACTTCCCAAAAGATCCTCTGAGCTAGTTACTTCTGGCCTTTGCTTTTCAAAGATTGCATTCTCGCGGTTAAGAAATGCCACACTTATCTCATCCTGCTCCTCTTTATCCTATATTTTCCGTGGTTCCATTCGCTAAATGGGGCATTGACTTCATGAGATGTAACCCTCACTCGGCCGAGGGGCATGGATACATCAATGTAGCTGTGGATTATTTCACTAAATGGAATGAGGCGATGCCTAAATTTGATAACACTGGGAAAAATGCAACACTGTTCATATTCAATCATATCGTCACTAGGTTTGGTGTCCCTCAAGCCATCGTCACTGACAATGGCACCCATTTTTACGATTTTATGATGTCTGAGCTTACCGATAACTTGGGTTTACGACATGAAAAATCAACCCCTTATTATCCATAGACCAATGGCCAAGTTGAAGCAATCAACAAAGTTTTAACTACTATGCTTCGACAGATGGTAGAGATTCATAAGTCAAGTTGGAACACAATGCGTTTTTCGACATTATGGGCTTATCGAACATCATTTAAATCTACTACAGGGTTCACGCCTTTCCAATTAGTGTGTGGGATCAAAGTCTTTTTACCGATTGAATGTGAAATTCCATCTCTGAAACTAGCCGCCAAACTTCTCCCCAACACTACGATCGAATAAGAACATCTCTTGTATTTAATGCAATTAGATGAGACTCATCATGATGTTGCGTTAGTAATAGAAACCCAAAAGAAATTCCTCAAGGCTTAATACGACAAACATGTTAAACCTCGTGTTTTTTCTGAAGGCGATTTGGTTCTTCTATATGACCAAGATCGTGATTTTTTGGGGGCAGGTAAATTTGAGCCCATGTGGCGTGACCCTTATATCGTTAAATGAGTGTTAGATAAAGGGGCTTACGAGATGGTTTATTACGATGGAATTCCTTTGGGTGAACCCAAAAATGGTATTTACCTAAATAAGTATTATGCTTAAAGTGTTTTTGCATGAGTTCTTTGTACTTTAATGTATCATACTCTAGTGTGCTTTTTTTCATTTCTTTTTCTGCCCTCAAATTGCTTACCTTTCCTTGTGGTTGGTTTATAGATGTCGATGTTCTCGCTACCCTATATTGGATTTTCTGATGGTGCTAGTTGTAGTACTCAAAATCTAGCGTCTGTTGCATGGGAAATGTATGCATGTATGAATGAGTTGATCAGTCTACATGGTATTTTCCTTGGTCGTGCAACTAATAACATTACAGAATATAGTGTGGTCATTGAGTTATTAACTGACACCATTTCATTTGGCATATGTCATCTAATTGTATGTCTTGATTCTCAACCTAAGGTGCTACAATTAAGCAACGTTTATTCCATCCGAAGTCCTACACTATTACGGGTATACTTGAGAATTCGCCTCTTGGAAAGAAATTTTGATTACATTGAATATCAACACATTCCTAGATATCTAAATACATTAGCAGATGCATTATCCAATTATGTTTTAGATAGACATTTACGCCATTTATAAATCCAACACACACACATAAAGATAAGTAATCTGATAGAAGTTTTGTATTATAACGTCAAAAGTTACAAAAATGTGTGTCCTGAGACCAAAATGTTTAAGAACATGGATTCATATACATATGCATCATGGATGTTGCTCATGATAACAAATCATTGCCCGTGCTACACGACGGAGCAGTCGACCAATGGATGTTGAAACGCCAACAATATGGCGTTGGTAACGTTGAGGTAACTCATCCATAGTGATGTCAGGCATGTCCATAGTCAACCCCTAGAGGTTGTGTTATATCTCCTCGAGATCCTCAACTGCTACTCCTTGACCTGCCACTGCTCCGATCTCTCCACGCTTCTGGATTGGAGATGATCCCGGAGCTTGAAAGATGCCACATCTGCATTTTTGAGAGCTCTTGATTAGTCTCGAATACATAACATAAAATTTTCATAATTAAAATTCCAAAAACAACATATAATGAAAAAGAGTCCTTTTTACCTATATCTCCCCATTGTGAACCCTCGGGTAGTGCCAAGTCAGGATCACCATGAAAATCAGTCCCGACATATGCGTAATCCTCGATCACGATGAGATTATCTCTCAACCATTGGAAGAAGACATAACCATATCTAATGGTTGGAACGCCACCATGGCGTGCCATCAAGTCTACCCATCTCTTCATCCGAGGATCTTGTGGAGCGGGTACACCCCAATCCACATGATGTAGGCGCAAAACTGGGACCCTTTCTAGGAAAAAGGATACCAAAATCGATCCATATCCAAATTTCTTTAGCTGACCGGTCCTGCACTTTGTTAATTGTTTCTTCATGTTTTTGAGGAGGCCCTCACACCAGTTGAAAACTCGGGGCTCCATGCACTTGATAGCATACTGAAAATGGCTCTACAAGGCCATGTGTGGAGCTACACTCCCTGCCACATGAGTAACGATATAGAGAATTGATCCAAATGGATCTTGAAAGACTCAAAAATCAAATTTCTCAAATGATCAAGAAAATGACATGATCGTGAAGTCCTCATCGTAATATTTTAAGCGACACAAACGGATCGAAAAACAGAGTCTATATGCAAAGTTAAAAAGTCAAACAGGTAAAAATTCAACTGGTCAAGGGATACGTGGCATATTCAGCATGTGACATGTGGAAGCTTCTAAATTTGACAAGTGGCAGCCATCAAGTGATGACATGTGGTATCACTAGGTCATAACAAGTGGCAAGGGTTCATGATGACAAGTGTAAAAGTTTTGATAGTCCATGTGGCAAAAGATTGGCGAACCATGGGCTGACACATGGTCCAATCCAAGGGTGACACATGTCACCATGGTTAAGGCCTTAACAAGGTAAAATTTATATTGTTGGACTCCATGGAATTCTATCCCATGACCTACCTCTTCAAATGACTTAAGCACTATGAGCTAGCCACAAAGGGTGAATTACTACTTTAGCGAAAAAACCCACTTTTCATAAATTTAAACTTAAGCACCTTTTCCAGCTAAGCCAGGTGCACCCCTTAGCACTAGGCCACATGGCCCTCATATGACCATAGAAGGGGGGCGCACACCCTAATTAGGAGCTTAAGTAGTTTTTTTGCCAAATTTTGGGTTTTGACCTTATTTTAGTGGATTTTTAGTGATTTTTGAGGATTTTTGGCCCTCTAAAGGGGATCTGAGCCCAATCCGAGGCCAAAATGTTGGGGGGAAGTTGGATTTCGATCCCCAACTCAGAATGTTTATAAACCAAAGGTTTTTGATAATCCAAACATGTTCATAACAAGGAAAATGTTGTAGAATTGTGAAGCCAAAGACATTTTTTTATGCAGGAAAGCCATTGAGGAGGGGAACTTTGCGGGCTAATTCCGGGAGCTACGCTCAATTGTTTTCAGTGCCATCAGTTGTGTTGGGTTCTTGAGGTTGAGAAGAACATAGCCAACACATTTTTTAATCCACTTGCCCATTTTCTGATGTAATTTTGAAGCTTTGAAGAGAAATAAGAAAGCCTCACCCATTGAGACAAAGGCCTGGAGATGTAGACGATATTGCCGAACTCCGTTAACAAATTTGTTGTTATGGTTTGCTGATTCTTTGTGCTTATTTCCAGATATGTATATATTATTATGGATTCCATGTTACATCATTAATTCTTCCTCTTTCTTCAATTCCTAAATGGTTAATGAACTCATGTTTTAAAACTCAACCATAGTCTTTAAAAGATGTTTTCGTATCAAGTGGTATCGGAGCAGGTTAATGGTTGGTTTTTGAGTTTGCATGATTACCAGGGAAAAGATGAATCATGGTGAAGGAAATATTTTTGAAGAGAATCCTGAGATTGGATCAAGAAAGAGGACTTCTCAAAGTGAGAAGATGGCATCAAAAGAGGGACTTTCTCATAACAAGATAGAGTTTCAAAGGACCTTCTTCGCCATGTTGGAGATGATAAAGGTTTTATATGATGATTACTTGGAGTGGAAGAGACCGATTCTAGGTGAATATTCAAAGGCCAAAAGTGGAGAAGGAGAGGATCCTCCTAAACCTCCTCCTTCACCTCCTTCTTCTCCATCAACTTCTTCTTCTTCAAGTACAAGTTCTAAGTCCACCGCAAGAAAAAATTCCCGTAAACATAAACATGCTATGCCTTTACTTAAGATTGATGTGAAGTTTGAATTACCTATGTATGATGGTGAAGTCAATGCAGATGTTACACATTATTTTGGTCACCCCAGTGATCCATTGACAACATGTGTTCATGTTCTCATGAAAAGCTAAAAAGAGTCTTTCTCCATGAGGAAAGTGATTGGCTTTCTCTTCTCAAAAACTTGATTAAGGAAGGCCGTCGTAGCCTGCAAAATGCATGGGGTACAACGATGATTGATCATCACATCCTGCTCTAGAGATGGACTGTGATGTCTCTGCAGGCTACACTATACCTAGGTTGCGATGATGTCGAAAGCTAGGGAAAGGTCAAGTTTCATGAATGTTCTAGAAGGGGAACTTCTAGAAGATGAGGTGGCCTCCGAACAGTTTAGATCTTACTTGCTTCTTTGATTTGGTGGGATCATCCTAATCTCCTCAACCATCTCTCTTTCACATTATATAAAGAGGGATCTCTCATGGCAAAGGATAAGGTTGAATAGGCTAAAATTGTATGGAGAGTTCTGCATTAGATCATGCTTGAGAGCCTTATTTCAGTTCATCAAGTCATTGTGGATCTTCTTCATTCAAGATTGGAGAAAGTGCATGTGTTGGAGAAAAGGGCCATCGAAAGGGGATCTTGTGACATCAAGGATTTTGGTTGTAATCTCCACTTTCATTTTAATATGATACAACAATATGTTTCTTTTCCATAAAACTAGTCTTGTTTTATTGTATGATTCCTTGATCACATACATAGGTTCTTGTTGAGTATATTATATTGCTTTAACTTTGGTTGGCTTCTGTTCCCTTGAAAATTCAATATCACAGGGGCACCAGAGTGGAGCTAGGATGGCAATGGCAAGAGGAAACGACATTTAAACAATATGTTGTCTATCTCTTGTTAACTAGTAAACTCAATAGTTATAGCTTAGGGAAAGCATCATATTTTGTTCTTTTTTTTCTAATTTCGGGTGGATCTAGGGAGATATGTTTATGTCTGCATTTACCGATTAATCTTATAACAAAATTGGCAGCCATACTAGGGATACGACTTCCTTTTGATTCTTTTCTTCCCATTTTCTTTTATCCTGCCTTATTATGATTAAATTCATTCTCTGAGTCTGTGGGTGATCCATCTAGACTCTATGGGTTTGAAAGTTCAATTAGATTTTTTGTCTTTCTTACATTTTTTCCTCATTTACAAAGATCGTCGCACTGTACCACATTGGCATTCTGTGACGACCCTCAGACGTCACACCCTGCTTGTCCAATACAATGCGACGATGTCACACTGTGCTCAATTGGTAGCCTGCGACGACCTTAGCTTGTCGCACTGTGTCCGACACCCAGCCTGTGACGACTCCTGTAGGATTTGTTGGAGGGAGTCAATTTGTCTTTTTTCACCTAGTTTTGCCTTAGTTTCCTGGGGTGAACTTCTGATTCCAGTATTTGATTGATTCATGAGTTTAAAACTTTCCTTTGATTAGTTTTTAGGGATTGAAAGTTGGTCTTTGTAATTTTTCAAGTTTTTGGGTTTTGATCTTTGTCGCAAGGATATAATCTTGGGATCCTAATCTGAGTGCTTGATTGACAAAGGATTTTTAATTTATTTGAGGTTTTGGATTGATTTCACTTGCCAGATTGTTTTTTGATTGATAAATTTTTTTGTTTGCATTTGACAAAAGGCTTTCCAATCATCTTCATTTTGTCTACATTACGAGTTTCATTTGGGAATTATGTTGAATGTGTTGATTTTCTTGGATTACACTTTCCTTTCTTCGTTATATCTTTGATTTGATTTGCGAAAGGAAGAACTGAAATCATTTATTCTTTCTAGTAATCTTTCATAAGAAAATTATTGCATTCAAAATTTTTATTAAAGGAAAAAGTTGGAATTTTTTTATAGTCTATGATTATTTGGAAATGTGTTCATTCAAGAAATGAGAAATTGTATTTCGTAGCGTTTGCACTTCAAGAAAATACCTTCTCCCTACTGTAATTATAGTTCATTGAATTGAAAGATTGCATATTCATCTCTTCTTGCATTTTATTGGGTCAAGGTCACAACATCATCAGTTTCATCTTCATCTCCCTTTTGAGTAAACAACAACTTTTAAAATACAACGTAATTTAAAATTTATTAGTAACTTTTATTTTCTAGAAATTATCTTCACCAACATTAGCTAGGATAGCGCTTTGGAACAGGTTGTAAGGCACACTCTCCAAAGAATCAAAACACACAGTAGTATCTTTTAATAGGAAGAGTTCAAATCCAATTGCTACATTTTGTCCTCAGAATCCCTTCTCACACAAGGGTCAAACCTGAGGTCGCATTAAGACTGGTGGAGTTACTCACCCTGCTTTGTTGGTCTTGGTGTAAATATTGTGCGTATTATTGGGGGTCACTTGAGGGTATACCCACGATTATGTGTGGGAGCCTCTTAAGTTGATTTCGGGCTAGATACCCTGCCTTTGCGCGTGGATCAGACTGTCGAATGTTTCCCTAGGAATCATTGTCGTAATTGGTAACCTTAATAGCCTATCTCTTTAGGGCCTTTACACAAGGTGACTGTGGAGGGGCAAGTCTGTTGGATTAATGAGAGGGGGGGTGAATCAGTAATAGAGAAATTTAATCCTTTTTAACCATATAATCCAAGTGTTATATCAATGAAGCATTATCATCCAATAACTACAGAGTAAATAAGCAATGAACAAATGAACAATAATACACATACACATTACACCAGTGTTGTACGTGGAAACCCAAATCGGGAGAAAACCACATAATGCTTTTTCTTATATGTCTTGAAGAATTACATTCATTGGAAGCACCAACTTCCTTTGTTTTCCAGCTGCAATTGGAAGGAGGCTCCAACCCCCTAGTTTCTCAGGATACAACCTAAAGGAAGCTCCAACTCCCCAATTATCTGGCTACAACCAGAAGGAGGCTACAACCCCCTATGTTCTCCGGCTACAACCCGAAGGTGGCTACAACCACCTGTCCTTGCCCCGTCTAACCGCCCTGAAGTAGAAGTAGAATGATGGAACCATTTTCACACTATCATTGTGAGATATACTGCTGTAAACCTGTACCAATAAATCTAAACCATGCATCAACCTGTACCTCAACCTGTAATCAACTTGTACCATAAACAAGTGCATCAACCATGCACCAACCCGTACCAAACAACTTGTAATCAACCTGTACCATAAACAAGTGCATCCAACCATGTACCAAGTATGTACCAATCATGTGTCAACTACTCATCAACTATGACTCATCAATATGTACCAACATCATCAACTATACACCTCATGTATGTGCCAACTCATCAACTACTTGTCTCAACCATGTACTCAACATGTCCCTCAACCAAAAGCCCTCATCAATTTCATCATCCAAATCTGATTTGTAGCTCTGTAATAGACCTGGTGTATATGATCACATTCCTGAAAACCTTCCTTAACTTTAACAACAAGAGACTAGCATTTTCATCAAACTTTTCTTTAGTCTCACATGCCTAGTTTTGGATTAGTCAACAACCCTACCTTGAAGTAATCATAAATTTTAACCTGTAATGTATAAATATCTGAAACTGATCTACAATGTTCTTCAGTGTGTTTTATGCAATTACTCCAGGTGTCACTACTTGTAACTTCTCAAAAAAAGAGTTATAGCAAAAATGGCATACCTTTCTGAATTTTGGCTTATTCTAGAGAGCGACCTTGTAGAGCGTGCCCTACACGAAATATTAATTGAATTGATATGAAACTATTACATAGAATACTAAAGACTGTACCATAACCAAAACATTTTGTCTCATTGAATTTGGATCTTTTATGAAGAAGTTATGATGTTTTTACCCGAAACACCTATTTTTGACTAGTTTCAGGACTAGCCACAAATCCTATTTTCCACAGAGTGTAACTCCAAAAATAAAACGACCCACAAGCTGAAGTTTTTACCACAGATACTTGGGTATGTTTTCTCAATGGAATAGCAATTTCACGATCTGAATCATTATAGAAAAAAATTTACAACAAAAATGGTGAGATGACCTGTAAATAACATACCTTAGAAAGCACAATCAAAAGAATTTATCCTTCCTTGCATTTCAGCCTTCTTTTCTTCAGCTTCCCTCAGAAATTCGGCTTAGATATCCTTGGTTACCTCAAACACCTATAGATATTAAATATTCTCAAGTGTAATTAAAATGAGAGATCCTTGCCTCTTATTTATACTCTCCAAGTAGCTTCCTTAAAAACATCTTCTAGGTCACTTGGCCCACTTTCCTTATTTTAGGGTTAACCCACTTCTAATTTCTCCATTAAATT
>ML782431.1:321406-350174 GCA_009831015.1 Picea engelmannii
TTATAATACACTCATCACTTCACTTTATTATTTACCTTTTAAAATCTCTTAAACCACTTTGACTACTTTGACCTTTTGGGGCTTCTAGATGACATATGAGGGTCCTCCAACTTCGTAAGGCCATATAACTCTCAAACCGTGAGGAGTTATGTGACATTCCACATACCACCAGAAATGGAATGACATGTACTATCCATATGGAATAGTATTACCTTCAAATATAGCAAAAATCATACCGTTATCCATCAAACAAACTTGTGTCCATTACCCAAACCTGGGTTCTCCAACTTCACATGGTCATAACTCTCTAACCGTGAGGAGTTATGTGACATTCTACATACCACCAGAAATGGCATGAAAAACACTATCCATATAGGATAGTTTCCCTGACAAATTCACTGTCCTTCATCTCATTATTCCACAATTAAACATGGGTTCTCTTACTCTGGAAAGCGTCTTCTTGTGAGGGCTTTCACCATAAGGGAACCACTTTGGAGTTCATCCATATTTACTTCTTATCAACCATGAAAAAAAAATAATGAGTCATATTTACATCAAACAATCTTGGGTCCATTACCCAAACCTTTGTGCTACGGGGCTTTCTTCAAGGGTTGACATCAATGACAACCAACCTTAATCAACAAAGTCTTCATGGTACTTGGAATCGATGTTGGCCAAACTCACTAGGGCTCCTTGGAGGGTATACCCACGATTATGTGTGGGATCTTGCACCAGGGTGTAAGTCCATTAAGAAGGTCGTCAACATAAATTTTCCACCCGCTTTATCCCAGCCCCTTCCATGATGTTGGATTTCATCACCAACTAGTGACTTCAAAATAAGAAGGTTTGTTTGCTTGGTTTGATTTCTAGATTTTATTAGCGAGTGATGTTTGTTTCCTTAGTTGGCCATAGATTTTTTTCGTTCTTTATTTGGTTTGGCCAACATTGGCCTTTGTCGTTCATGTAGGATGCAAGGGATACCTCTGGAGGATCCAGAAGGTTACCTTCCTTTGCCTCTCAACTCACCAGAAGGCTCTCTTGAGGGAGAAGTCAATAATAAAGTATCCTCACAGGTTGGAAGTTCGCACTCTTTAGAGGGATTCCGAATTGTTTTAGATTCCTTAGAGGCATTCATACTTCCCCTAAATCCATTATCGAGTACTAGAAATGATCCACACTTGCTCCGAATGAATTCATCGGGATAAATTGTTGTTGTTGACAACATTGAAGTGCCTACTGGACCTAATGCAGGATCTGGAGTAGACAATCCACTTTTTCAAAGTGAATCATTTAGAACCCCATCTCACACTGTTGGAATTTTTAATCCTATCTCTGCTCCTATGTCAGTGCATGATCTTTATGACAACCTAGGAGTGACTCCTGATCAACCTATGGCATTGCAAATGCCTGAGAGGTCTATTACCTATATGGTACCTTTAGACAATTTTACTGGTACTACCAGTAGTGTCACCGCCGTTTCAGACCAATTTTTGGTTGTTTCTCACTCAATTCTTCCTCTCCAGATGGCCCATTCTATTGTGGTCCCACAGGCTACCATGGTTTCTACCAGAAATGTGGTTATCACTCAAGATCGTATTGGAACACCACTTTTGCTTAGACCAAATCCATCACTTCCCCCTAGGTATAAATCTTTGAATACTTCCATTGCTATCCCTACCCAGAATCCATTCGGAGGGTCTGGACTTTTCATTCCTCTTGGTCGGTATAATGCTGCGAGTCAGTTTGTTCCTACACCTGCTCAGGTTCTCTCCGGAGGGCCTTACATTCCTCCTCCACCTTTGTTAGGAGGATCTAATCGTTTTGGCCCTAGTGGCCCCAATCCGGTTGGGGGCACCAGTCATTCTGTCACTTCTGGTTTTCGGATTCCTGTTGGAGGTCAACCTCAAGTTGGGGGGCAACCTCAATTTGGGGGACAACCTCAGATTGGGGGACAACCTCAACTTGGGGGGCAAGCTGAAGTTGGATTCCGTAACGCAGTTTATGGACAAAACATACCTGTGTTACAATATCAACCTTCGAATCTTCCTTTCCAAGGGAATCAACAACTGGCTGGGGGTAAAAATCCACAAGTTATTTATTTTGTACCTCCCAATTTCTGTCAACCATACCTAGGTTCTCTGAATCCTACTTGGGGTTAGAATTTTCAATCTAATGTTCCTTTCCAAGGGAACATACCTAATCAACCCAAACTTGTTGGCTATTTTCATCAAAATCCTCCACAACCGAATCTTTCAGGACTATCTAATTATTTGTAGACTGCTTACGGTCCTACTGGTATACCTACAGGTCTTCCTCTCCAAAACTACCGGTTTCCTCAAGTGAACAGACAGTTGCATTTTCTCGCCACTTTGGATCTATCAGATTTGTCTAGGATCTTGAATGATTCTATTTTACACTCTCCTTATTGGCCTATCATCCCAACCAAACTACCTTATGACATTCCTAAGTTTGACGGTCGATCGAGAGAGGAATAATCATGTTTTGACTTTCCATCTTTTGTGTTAATCCAACTCATTGATGGACGACTCCATTAGATTACGAATTTTCCAACGAACTCTCACGGGTTCGTTAACCAAATGGTACATCGAGTTACCACGAGAATTATTTAATGACTTTAACACCCTAGACATGGCCTTTTTAACACATTACCAGTTTCCAATTTGATACGAGACATGAACCGAAATTTTGAGTTCTTTTAAACAATCCTCGTCCACTAATATTTCTGATCACATCCATGAGTGGAGGAGGAGAAAATGCTTAATCAAAGTTCCTCTTCCTGATCAACTATTGGCTGAGTGGTTTACCAAATTACTCATTGGACCTATTGCTCATGATTTTTCCATGGGTGCTGTTGTCACTGAAGAGCGGACGATTAGTTATGCTCAATATATAGATCTCGTTTATTCGCAAACAAGAACACTTTACGATTTGATCCCCGACGCTCCTCGTCCTTCCAAAAATCCTAGCCCAACACCTCCAACAGATTCTCATGTTGCTGATGGTGTGATTGCACCTTTCATGTTGAGACTCAGTCTACACATGCCAGTCACACCAATCCCAAATCTATTTCTTTGAATGTACAAAATACTCTTACTCCTACTCCCACCGATAAGACTTCTGAAGTTAATTCGGTTCAATCCACACCTACCAGAAATAATAAAAATAAAAATAAAGGGAAGGGTAAGAATAAGGAGGAAAAAAATAACAATCAACAATTTGACAAAGCCAAAATGAAACCCGTTGATGAGAAAGATAAACGTAAGCCTCGTTACCCTTGCCTTATTTGTGGTGACAATCATTACATGAAATATTGTCCAAGACGCGTTGAGGTTACTAATTTCCTCCAAGGGAACGAGAAGCCTTCTACACCTTCCATCTTGTCACAACCATTTCCTTCTCAAAAGCAAGCCCAATTGGTCATTCATGACCAAGCTTCTACTTCTACCACATCCTATGTTCTTATGTGTACTGGTGACTCTAAAAAGAACGAATTTGCAGTCCCAACTCGAGCCAAAGATTATTATCCGTCGAAGGAGAAAGTTGATGATATACCACCTTCGTTGGTTCAACCTCCTCCCCCAACTTCACCTCCGAACAATCCTCTTCATCTTGAAAGACCGAGCCTCAATATGGTTCTTCATCCTCCTCCCAAGGGCGTTGTTTGAAAGTCTATGTTTAATCCTCATGCACTTGCTGCCCAAAACTACAGTATTGTAGAAGACCTTGCACAATCACTCTCTACAATGTCATCTCTCGAAGTCCTTCAAAGTTGTCCCACTCAACGGAAGGAAATGTCAAAGGCAATTGGTGGAATTGTTCCCATAGATACTAATTTGATAATATTTGACTTGGAAGATCACATTCCAAGGCTTCCTCCTCAATTAGCGTTTCAGATCCAAGTTGTTGTTGAAAACAAGAATATCTGTAGAACTGTTATTGATGAAGGATCCTCGACTTGCGTTATGTCCGTTACTTGTTGGAAAGCTATTGGCTCTCCTTCTCTTATAGAGTCACACAACACACTTAAGGCCTTCAATGGTACAGGTTTTAAACCCTACAATGTTCTTCCTTCATTGTCTATTACGTTGGAAGGTAAATCGGTCAATGTAGAGGTTGAGGTCTTCGATGCACCTCTTGATTATAACCTTCTACTTGGCCGTAGCAGTTGTGTCTACCCTTTTTTATGTGTTATGTTTCCCACACCAAGGAAAGGTTGTTACTGTCGACCAACTGACCTTCTTTAATTTTGATTCCCGTACTAGCAATGTACCCTTTATCTCGAAGATGCCTCCTAGTTACGAGAATGTTGGCGTGGGTATTTTGAAAGATTCAACTTTGATGGGTACATTTCCAATCCCACCACCTGATATTCTGTCTCCTTTTGTTGCCTCTATTAACATGATATCCACCACTATTCATGAAATCCTCACATCATATGACCCATGGATAGTACTTGACTCTGGTGATTATCTTCGTTACGACAACCGTATGCCTTCAAGTCCGGTCGAATCAGCTTATCAAGCTATTCAATTGACAACTCCCTCTCCTCCTTCTCTCTGTGATACATCTCCGGATATGTTTCACATGATTTTTCCTACCGATGAGATGATCATGTCAGTCATGTCTATGGAAGATACTCCATGGGACAATGGGAATCATCACTCCATTCTCTTCCTAGAACGTGATACCTTAGAGAACTACCAAAGTATTTAAATTCCGTCGACCGTTGTTGTTATTTCTTATGTTCCTGAGTCAACACACGATGTGTTGTATGAAGGGAACTTGAGTAACATTTTCCTTACCGTTCCTCTTGACATATCAATTAAACCCAGAGTCATGGAAAATGTTCATGTCGGTGCCTCATGTTCTATTGATGAGGTACACACCTATAAAGCCTTTTTTCAAGAATTATGTGACGTTATTGCCTGGAGTTATGAAGAAATTCCAGGTATTGATCTTGATATCGTTGTGCATGAGATTAAGACATACCCAAATGCTAAACCCGTTTGATAGAGACTTCACCCAATCCATCCACGTAAAGCTGCTACTATCAAGCTTGAAGTTGAAAAACTTCTTAAAGCTGGCTTTGTATATCCCGTGGCTTTGACCGATTGGGTATCCAATCTTGTTCTGGTAAATAAGAAGCAAGGTACAATCCATGTTTGCGTAGATTATAGGGATATAAATAAATCTTGTCCTAAGGACAATTATCCTACCCCTTTCATTGACCAAATTGTTGATGACTGTGCTCGGAGTGAAATCTTCTCTTTTATGGATGGTTTCTCTAGCTATAATAAAATTAATATTTTACCCGTGGATCAACACACGACTGCTTTTATTTTCTCTTGGGGAACCTTTGCCTACCGGAAATTACCCTTTGGTCTCAAAAATGCTAGTGCAACCTTTCAACACGCTATGTCTTACGCTTTTCATGATATTAAGCACATTGTACAACCCTATCTAGACGATCTACCGGCACATTCCATGCGCTGTCAAGATCACTCGGCACATTTAAGGGCCATTTTCCTTCGCTGTCGTTATTGTCGCATACGTTTGAATCCACACAAATGTGTTTTTTGTGTGGAATCCGACCGACTTCTCAGTTTTATTATGTCTATACATGGGATTTGGGTAGACCCCTTGAAGGTTGAGGCTATTCTTAATCTACCTCCTCCTTCCATGCTACGCTAACTCCAAAGTTTGCAAGGGAAGGAAAACTTCTTGCGTTGATTCATCCCCAATTATGTTGAATTAACGAAAGGATTCACTCAGATCCTCAAGAAAGGTTACGAGTTTGTATGGGACGATACTGCAAACAAATCCTTTGAAGCTTTGAAACTAGCCTTAACCCGTACACCACTGTTGTTTCCCCCTGACTATATCCGGGATTATTTTCTGTGCTTAGCCGCTTTGGAATCTACCATTTATATGGTATTAGTCCAAGAGGATGATTCACATGATTCACATGTGATATATTATTTGAGTCAGAGTCTCACAACTACCGAAACCAAATACCTACATGTGGAGAAACTAGCCTTGACAGTTGTTCAAGATGTCCAACGTTTTCGTCACTATATCTTATTACGCAGAACCACTGTCATTTCCGATTGCAACCCCATGCAACATATCCTTACTCAACAATTGCTGGGGGAAAATTTCTCCAAATGGATAGTTATTCTCCAGGAGTTTGACTTGGAATTTGAACGCGCTAAGTCGAAGAAATCTTTGGTTTTTACCGAATTGATCTGTGACCTCCTCTCTACTGAGACAAAAAATGTGGCAGAGGATTCCTTACCTGATGAATCCCTCTTTTTGATCAGTTCTGATGACGCATGGTATAGAGATATTATCATTTATCTCCAGACTCAAACTTTCCGGCCTGATGTTTCTAGTACAGATCGTCATCGTATACGACATCAATCCTGTCAATACATCATCCTTGGTGATAACATTTACAGCCATGGTATTGATTCCATTTTTCGACGATGTCTCACTTACGATAAAGCTGAGAAAGATTTGAATGACTGTCACTCTAGAGCGTGTGGAGGTCATATTTCTGGGTATGCCACTGCCCAAAAGATCTTACGAGTTGGTTATTTTTGGCCTTCTTTGTTTAAGTATTTCATTACTGTCGTCCATAAATTCCATGCTTGTCAAACTTATAGTCATAAGATCCGATCTCACCCTGCTCCTCTCCACCCTGTAGTTTCCGTTGGTCCATTCGCTAAATGGGGCATTGACTTCATGACATGTAACCCTCACTTGGACGAGGGGCATGGGTAAATTATTGTAGCTGTGGATTATTTCACTAAATGGGCCAAGGCGATGCCTACATTTGATAACACCGAGAAAACTGCAATGTTGTTCATATTCAATCATAACATTACTAGATTTGGTGTCCCTCAAGCCATCGTTACTGATCATGGTAGTCATTTTCGGAATTTTATGATGTCTAAAATTATTGAAAAGTTGGGTCTTCACCATGAAAACTCAACCCCGTATTATCCAGAGGCCAATGGCCATGTTGAAGATATCAACAAGGTTCTCATTACTATGCTTTGATAGATGATAGGTATTCATAAGACAAATTGGCACATGATGTTTTTCTCAGCATTATGGGTCTATCGGACATCCGTCAATTCTAGAACAAGATTCACACCTTTCCAGTTAGTATATGGCATCGAAGCAATTTTTTCGATTGAATGTGAGATACCATCTTTGAAACTAGCTGTTGAACTTCTCCCCAACACCTATGTTGAAGAGGAATGTATGTTGTATTTGATGCAATTAGACGAAATCCATTGTCATGTCGCCTTAGTTATTGAAACTCAGAAGAAACGTGTCAAAGCCCAATATGACAAGCATGTCAAGCCACATGTTTTTTTATGAAGGAGATCTAGTTCTTCTTTACGAGCAAGATCGTGATTTGCTAAGGGCCGATAAATTCGAGCCCATGTGGCGGGGTCCTTATATTGTCAAACAAGTGTTGGAGAAGGGAGCTGATGAGATGGTGGATTATGATGGAGTTCCTTTGAGTGAACTCAAAAATGGGCTTTACTTAAAGAAGTACTATGCTTACATCATTTTTTCATGAGTGTTGTGTATTTTAGTGTCTAATACTCTTGTGTGATTTTTCAATGTTTGGTTTCAACCTTTATCCGCTTACCTTGCGTTGTGGTTGGTTTTCAAATGTTGGTGTCTTTGCTACCCTACATTGGCTTCGCCGATGGCGCTAGTCGCAATACTCAAAACTTAGCATCTATTGCTTGGGCAATCTATGCACCTACGAATGAATTGATCAGTCTACATGGTGTATGCCTTGGTCGTGCAACCAACAATATTGTGGAATACAGTGCAGTCATCTAATTATTGACTAATGTTGTTTCACTTGGAATCTATCATCTTATTGTATGACTCGATTCACAGTTAGTAGTCCTATAGTTAAGTAATGTTTACTCCATTCGAAGTCCTATGTTGTTAAGGGTATATCTACGAATTTGCCTCTTGGAACATCATTTCGATTAAATTGAATATCAACACATTCCTAGATGTCTAAATACATTAAAAGATGAATTGGATAATTATGTGTTAGACATACATTTGAGACATTTATAAAATCCAATCACACTTTGTACATACAAACAAGTAAGTCGGTAGAAGCCTCATATATATATATATAATGATAAAAATTTACAAAAAGTGTTTTTGTCTGAAGACCAAAATATAAAAAATGTGAAGCACATGGATTCATATACAATAGAGCATCAAGGATGCTACTCGCTATAACATGCGATCGCCCGTGCTACTTTACAGAGAAATCGACCGATGGAAGCAGACATGCCCACTGTGTGGCGTTGGTAATGCCTCGGGACATCATCTATAGAGGCATTTGGGATGTTCATTGTGAGTCCCTCTAGATTTTATTCTAGGGTCTCTAAGTCAGCAACAACTACTCCCGCTACGTCACCTCTCTCCCCTCGCCTTTGGACAGGGGATGAACCTGGGGGACGATAAGGTTCCACATCTGCATCATCAAACAACAATTGATTAGTCATCGTATAAACAACATAAAAAACATTTTATATCTTGAAAAATAACAAAAACATGATATAAACAAAATTTCCTTCTTACCTATGTCCCCCCATTGGGAGCCTTCGGGAAGAGATAGGTCCGGATATCCACGAAAGTCTATCCCAACATATGAATAATCATCGACCATGAGCATTTGAGTTCTAAACCAGTCGAAGAAGACATCGTTATATCTGACGATGGGACCGACTGCATGCCGTGCCATGAGGTCGACCCACCTCTTCATTCTTGGATCTTGTGGGGAAGGTATACCCCACTCTACCTGCAAGTGAAAAACTGGGACCCTCTCAAGGAAGAAGGATACCAAAATCGACCCGTATCCAAACTGTTTAAATCCGCCACTCCTGCACTTGGGCAGTTGTTTTTTCATACTTTTGAGAACCCCTTTGCACCAGTTGAAGACTCAAGGCTCCATACACTCTAGTGCATACTGAAAATAGCTCTAAAGAGACATATGGGGAGCTACGCTCCCTGGCATGCGTGTTATGGTAGAGAGGATGGTCCATAGAGGCAAGTCTCGGACATCTCTAATAGCGACTTTACCACTATGTTTTTGGGTACCCAACACACAATGTTCACTGATGTAGTGTTTCATAGGCTCACCACCACCTCTGCTACCTGTAAGTGTTACTCGAGATCCACGGCGAGACATTCCTGTCAAGAAGTAGATATCCTTGATATCTATGGTAAGAGTGTGAGAACCCACATGAAACACTTGCTCGTTCACATCCCACATATGAACTATGTACTCAAGCAGTCTCAGCTGAGCCCTCATACCCTGGATCTTAAATAATTTCAACAACCCACATTGTCGGAGAGCCATCACCATTCTCGAGTCATTCCCGACAAATTAGTCTTCCTCCTTGTTCTCTCTTTCACTCCATTCCAACATTTTGACCGTGGAAGAACCACCAAGGAACAATAAAAGGAGATTAGCATCATAATTTTCTTCCTTGGAGAATTTTTATTGGCAAATTTATCTTTAAAATATTTTGGGGCTGCACACGTCACAGGCCTGGGAATTTTCACAATGCGACATCATCGCAGGATGGCTATAGAGCCACCTGTGACGATCCTAGATCATCTCAGGGCTCGATATAGGATGCCTGCGACAACCTCCGTGCATGGGTACCACCAAAACATTAACCAAAAAGTCTATTTTTAACCAATAAAAATCAAATTTTAATCCATGGAAAGATGAAGGAAATGAAGATTACCTTTTCTGTGGAGAAAATTTGTTGAATGATCAGGCCGTACACTCCATAGTTGAAAATCAAGGTAGAAAGAGGGTTTGGAGCAAATGTTTGGGTGAAGTTGTTGAGTACATTTTTATGCTTCCTTTTTACTCTATAAACTACACTTTTGCCTCTATAACCATCCATTTTGCCTCCATTTCATTCCATATTTTCCATAAAACAACTTATGCAAGGTATATTTATCATTCTTCAGTTTAAGAATTGAGTTTTCTAATTTTTGGCATTAAAATTGAAAATTTATCAGAAATTACAGGATTTGACTAAATCCCGTAATTGATCCTAGGTTCGTGTACTTGCAGGACACCTGTGCGAAATATGAGAATTGGGTCATGATCCTTGATGTACAAGTATGGATGATGAGCTATCATCTTTGAGATCTGAGCCTTCCAGGTGTCTGGTCAACGCTGGTCAAACAGGGCCACTTCAGCAGAAAATACCCTGTTTTAGCCTTAAATCATGGACAGTTTTAGATTTTCGTGGGATTTGGTCATATATTATGGATATGAAGGGGGCATTCGACCTTCCTAGAATATATTATGGATCTGATCATGATCTTTAGGAGATTTATTAGCATTATCAGTTTTAAAACTCTTGTATAAATACTCTAAAACATAGACTAGTATGACAACCTTGAATGTGAATGAAGAAACTTTGGAATTTGCAATCTTGAGATCAGTTCTGTGTTTTGTTCTTGATAATGCCTATGATATGATGATGTGAATGTTGCTGGAGCTCTTTCTTAGTTGAGACAACTCAAGTGTACAAGTGAAGCATTGGAGGGCCCCCTTTGCCAAACTAGTACACTCTTCCTTTATGTTCTTTTCAAGTAATCCTTGATACATGTTTTAGATTAGATCTTGTTGTAGATGAGTTTATTCTTTGTTGTAGTTATATGAATTCCATAGTTAAGTAGAATGCTTAATGTTTCTAAGCCTTACTCATGTTGTGAATGATTTTTTGAATAAGAATTCAATGTGTAGTTTTCTTTCAAGCATTAGGATAATCATGAATGCTTTTTGAGTTATTTACGCTTTCAGTGCTTTTGGATTTAATAAGAATTGATGATAATTGCTAATGAATGAAAGAAGACAATGAATGCATCTATTGAATAAGAGTTTTGTCTTTCTAGAGTTGATAAGCCTTAGAACTAGTTCAACATCTCTCGAATGCTTACTGTTGATACACTTTAGGAAAACAATTGCTGATTACTGTTATGAGATCTATGAATAGGACTTCTGAACAAAAGCTTAGCATCTCTTCCATATTCATCTCTTAGAATAGGTTTTGGTTTATTCTTATTAAAGAATACAAGTTATCTCTAAATCCATATATTTTGGATGTGCCTCTAAGTCTTACAAACACCGGATTGACAATCATTTGCACTCTAATTTACATCAGTAGATTGGAGCCTAACAGAAGTTACAAATGAAATAGTGAAACATGGGTTTTTACCCATTTTATTGATTTATTACTTTTTCATTTGTATATTATATTATTTTATATGCTTCATCTAAACCCTAAAGTCCTAACAGCTTTACAAGTGGTTGATTTTTGCAGATAAAAAGTCTATAGGTGAAATTTTGGAACAAGGGTCCACCTTTTTGGTTTGTTTTTATAGGTTTGTCGCATGTATAGATCCTTTTAGGGTTTTTCAGGAAAAACTCCGAGCTTAGTATTTGTTCGTTCTCATGCTCGTAAATCGATGAGAATGTAACAGAGTATAATTTTATCACCTTTTCAGACTCGTAAAGGTTATACGAAAAATGAACCCCCTGGAGCTCCCTTTAAGCTCTTTTCAAAATCTCTAAACATGAAAATATTGTCGAGCGACCTTGTTCTTTTCACGTTCGTAAAAGTATTTGAAGAAAACATCTGATGACCGATAGATTATCAATTTTTCGGTCTCGTCAGATTAACTTATGAAAAATGACCATGTGGAGTTCTCTTTAAGTGTTTTTCAAACTCCGTAAAATTGAAAAACCCCTAAGTTTTCTCTCTTTGGAATCATTAAACAAACATTTAAAGTCCCATATGGGATCGAACCACTCCTTCTTAGGGTTCGTTAAACATAATCTAAGGGACTCGTTCGATGGATGATCTTACATCAACAAGCATATGTTATCCTCCTCAAGCTTGTGTAAAAATAAAGAGGTACTTGCCAGAAATGGCGGGGGAAAATTGGGAAAGAAATGTGTCTCTGTATTTGTGTTAGTGGCAGTAATAGCTGCTCTTGAACATGACACCCCCCTTCATCATTGTATCCAGGTTGGGAAATCCATTTGTCTCTCGTTTGAACATATGCATGTCCATATGTTGGGTCCTCTTTGAGTCAATGTTGCCAATACCATTGTCGTGTCGTTCATATGTTCAAGAGAAGTCCAACCTAAACAAGCCTTCTATTGAGTCGACCATTTGCAATTATAAATTTTCTACCATGTCGGCCTTCCCTGAGTCAGTTTCAAATCACCTTATACTCTAATCTACTTCAAATCTGTTACTTATTTCATGTCATTGATGGGGGATACATTAAGGCCCTCCTGTGATGAGTCTTTTCCTGTCGACTTCAACTCATTATCCAGGAACGAGACTTAGAAATCATTTATTACCTTAGATCCTGCATGCCTCAATGGTAGGTCTCTTCGCTTCCAACAGTGGGTTCACATCATTGACCCCTGATTGGGAGATTCCATCAAGTGTTTGACTTCAACTCATTTAATCACATTCGTTGGATTGTACTAGGGTACCTTGGGAGTCATTGACATCAATGGTGATTTCCCTCGCACTTGTTAACAATTTTCATTAATGACCGGTAATCAAATGGTTTCTACCATGTTCAACTTCAACATCTGTAATCACATGGTTAGATTCGTACGTAGGGACGATGGAAGTGAAGACCCTGGATCTTATCATTTTGATCCAGTTTGTGACAAATTATTCATGATTTGTATTGACACATGGATCCACTTTGTATGTCTCGTGGCTATGTCCAAAT
Organism: Picea engelmannii; assembly: GCA_009831015.1. NCBI lineage: Eukaryota > Viridiplantae > Streptophyta > Pinopsida > Pinales > Pinaceae > Picea > Picea engelmannii. Next base: position 334,265 of record ML782431.1, read on the forward strand.
TTGAGTTCTTTAGATCATAGATCCATAGTGTATTCTTGGTGGTTATGACGATTTATAATGACATGGATCCACAGTGTATCTTTAGTGGCCATGACTCACTTGACATTTTTTAATTTGAGTATGGGAATGCCTACCTCAGACATTGGTATATTATTATGCAGATGCTTGATTGTTTGCAGGTTCCCGATCAGTGCGCTCCTTGTTTCCAACACACACATTCTACAAAGTATTTCAACTGTCACGATTTATAGCTTCATACTTTGGAGGGCATTATGTTACACATTATTTTGGTCACCTCGGTGATCCATTGACAACATGTGTTCATGTTCCCATGAAAATATAAAAAAGAGTCTTTCTCCATGAGTAAAGTGATTGGCTTTCTCTTCTCAGAAACCCTATTAAGGAAGGTCGTCGCACCCTACAAAATGCATGGGGTGTGACGATGCCTGATCGTTGCATCCTGCTCTAGAGCTGGACTGCGACGTCTCCAAAGGCTGCACTATACCTAGGGTGAGACGATGTCGAAAGCTAAGGAAAGGTCAAGTTTCACAAATGTTCTAGAAGGGGATATTCTAGAAGACGAGGTGGCCTCCGAACGATTTGGATCTTACTCGTTTCTCTGATTTGGTGGGATCATCCTAATCTCCTCAACCATATCTCTTTCACATTATATAAAAAGGGATATCTCATGGCAAAGGATAAGGTTGAATAGGCTAAGATTGTATGGAGAGTTATGCATTAGATCATGCTTGAGAGCCTCATTTCGGTTCATCAAGTCATTGTGGATCTTCTTCATTCAATATTGGAGCAAGTGTGTGTGTTGGAGCAAAGGGCCATCGAAAGGGGACCTTGTGACATCAAGGCTTTTGGTTTTAATCTACACTTTCATTTTAATATGATACAATAATATGTTTCTTTCCCATAAAACTAGTCTTGTTTTATTGTATGATTCCTTGATCACATACATAGGTTCTTTTTGATTATATTATATTGCTTTCACTTTGTTTGGCTTGTGTTCCCTTGCAGATTCAATATCATAGGGGAACTAGAGTGGAGCTAGGATGGAAATGGAAAGAGGAAATGACATTTAAACGATATGTTGTCTATCTCTTGTTAACTAGTAAACTCAATAGTTAGATCTTAGGGAAAGCATCATATTCTGTTCTGTTTTGTTCTAGTTCCGGGTGGATCTAGGGAGATTTGTTTATGTCCGCATTTACCGATTAATCCTATAACAACAAAGAGGCTTGATAACTGGGTTATATAGATGGAATTTTATTGCAGTGTGCAACAAATCAAGGATGAGGCAACTCAAATCAAATTGGCATCACTTCAACTTGCAGGCACATCACTCATCTGGTGGCAAAGCAAGTTGCAAAATGGCACGCAACAAGTGGGTAATGTATTTCCATCATGGCAAGTTTTTGTTTCTTCACTTAAAAAACAATTGTATCCTTTGGGTTATAAAGAGAAGGCTTTAATTGAATGGAAAGGTCTAAAACTAAGAAAGGGACAAACAATGCAATAATACACAGATGAATTTCGTAAGATGGCATTAATGTTAGACATTCCATTACATACCCAAGAAACTCTTATGAAGTATATAGGAGGTTTACCTGCACATATTCATAACATTGTATTTATGTTTGGAACTACTAATCTTGATGAGGTTTCTGTTCAAGCAACATACATTGAGGCAGGGAAAATAAGAGTTGGTGTATCAGGGGAATTGTCTTCGATAAATTAGGACAAAAGGAAGGGGAATGGAAAGAAAGAAAATTCAATGACAAAAGGGAAGAGAAGATCTCTTGCAATCATTTCAAGAAAGAAGGGCATGATGATGACCATTTCTGGCAATTTCATCCCGAGAAGAGACCGAAGTGGTTCAAAGAAAGGAAAGGGAGGCAAACAACTGTAGCAACAACATGAGCAACAGACTTGGGATCAAATTCGAGTGATGAGTTTAAAATCACATCAGTTGGTTTGACAGGTAAAATTGATGATGGATATGATTCTAGAAGTAAATTGTTTCACATAAGGGTCATAGTGAAGCACACTAAGATCGATACATTGATAGATAGTGGATCTCAATCTAACTTGATTTCAGAGGACGTGGTTAAAAAATTGGGATTAAACACTCAGATGAATCATAAACCTTACTCACTTAAATGGATAAGCAACAATCATAAATTGCACATAACAAAGCAATGCACTTTAAAGTTTGCAATTTCATCAAAGTTTGTGGATGAGGTAACGTGTGATGTGGTGCCACTCAATGAATGTGGAATGGTCTTAGGAAGTCCTTATTTGTATGATCACAAAGAAATATTCTACAGGGAACATAATCAATATCACTTAATCAAAGAAGGCAATGAATATGTTGTACATGCTCATCATTTAAAATCAAATCAATCTCTACAAACAATGGAACAATTAAGGAAGGTAGCTTATGAAAGAAACACACCTATAATTGTGCCAAATCAAACAATTGATCTTAAGAATGAACATGCGATGATTGTAGAATGGAAGTTCAATTATACTTTGCTTCAAGATAAGCTAATGTCATACAAGTACTACAAACATATTAGCTCATTTGCAGTCATATTTCTGATGTTATCATTGATAATGTTTTCAACATGGATGGTAGTGGCTTCAGTAAGATGTGAAAGAGTACAAGTGGCTAACAATATGATGTCATTTGTCATGGTTGTTTTGCAATTGATCTTGCTGAGATAGGTGCATAGGACAGAGTTTAAAGACAAAGAACAAGTGGGGCGGCCTATCCCGCACTTGATTTCTGGTTAATACCCTTTTGGAGGACCAAAAGGTCTTAGTGGGGAGGTGTGATTCAAATGGATCTTGAAAGAATCAAAAATAAAATTTCTCAAATGATCAAGAAAACGACATGATCGCGAATTCCTCGTCGTAATCTTTTCGGCGACACAAACGGATCGAAAAACAGAGTCCGTATGCAAAAGTTATCGCAATCTAAAGTTTGGGTCAAACAGGTAAAAAGTCCACTGGTCAAGGGACATGCGTCATCTTCAGCATGCGACACGTGGAAACTTCTAAATTCGACAAGTGGAAGCCATCATGTGATGACATGTGGTATCACTAGGTCATAACAAGTGGCAAGGGTTCATGGTGACAAGTGTCAAATTTTTGATAGTCCATGTGGCAAAAGATTGGCCAACCATGGGCTAACACATGGTCCAATCCAAGGGTGACACATGTCACCATGGTAAAGGATTTAGAAAGGTAAAATTTATATTGTTGGACTCCATGGGATTCAATCCCATGACCTACCTCTTCAAACGACTTAAGCACTATGAGCTAGCCACAAAGGGTGAATTACTACTTTAGAGAAACAACCCACTTTTCATAAATTTAAACTTAAGCACCTTTTCCAGCTAAGGGAGGTGCGCCCATTAGCACTAGGCCACATGGCCCTCATATGAACATATAAGGGGGGTGTTCTCCCTAACTAGGGGGTTAAGCATATGTTTTTCCAAATTTTGGGTTTTGACCTTATTTTAGTGGATTTTAAGCTGATTTTTGAGGATTTTTGGCCCTCTAAAGGAGATCTGAGCCCAATATGAGGCCAGAAAGTTGGGGGGAAGTTGGATTTCGACCCCCAACTTAGAATATATATAAACTAGAGGTTTTTGACAGTCCAAACAGGTTCAGAACAGGATAAATGTTGTAGAATTGTGAAGCCAAAGACATTTTTTATGCAGGGAAGCCATTGAGGAGGGGAACTTTGCGGGCTAATTCTAGAAGCTATGCTCAACCATTTTCCATGTCGTCAATTGTGTTGGGTTCTTGAGGTCGAGAAGAACACAGCCAGACTAGTTTGTAATCCATTTGACACTTTTTTGATGTACTTTTGAAGCTTTGAAGAGAATTAAGAAAGCCTCACCCACTGAGACAAAGGCCCGAAGATGTAGGAGATATTGTCAAACTCCGTTAATTTTTTTTTTATTATGGTTTGCTGATTCTTTGTGATTGTTTCTAGATCTATATATATTATTATGGCTTCCATGTTACATCATTAATTATTCCTCTTTCTTCAATTCCTAAATGGTTAATGAACTCATGTTTTAAAACTCAACCATAGTATTTAAAATATCTTTTCGGATCAAGAATTGTCCTCAAAGATAAATCCTGAACATCGTTTATGGAAACCTTGCCACTATGTTTCTCTGTACTGATTGTGTAGTGATGTGCTACATAATAATCCATTGGTTCACCTCCTCCTCTGCTTCCCAATAGTGACACTCGAGACCCATGACGAGATAATCCAGTCAAAAAATAGATGTCATCAATCTCTAGAGTGAGTGTATGTACCCCGACATGAAAGGATTGTTCGTTTACATCCCACATTTAGACTAAGTGCTACAATAGAACTAATTGGGCCCTCATGCCCTGCACTTTGAAAAACTTAAGCAAGACACACTCCCAGAGTGCCATGACGGTGTTGGGATCATTCCCGACAATGTAATCTTCCTCTTCATGCTCTCTTTCCTGCCATTCCAGCATGATGAACTGTGGAAATTTTGCCAAAAAACAATTAAATAGGAATTAGTTCATCAAAAATCCAAAATTGGGAGCTTCCCTAGTTCTTTCTCTCTTTTTATTTTTTGAGTTGCGGTCGTCACAGGGGCCAATTTTACAACAGTTCAGCGTCGTCGCACCCCATTAGTGAAACCCCTACAACAATCCTAGATCGTCGCAGTTCCCGATATGGAGAGCTTGCGACGATCTAGAGGTGTCTCTCCTCTGAAATTCACCCATAAATTCAAAAATTTAACCATAAAAACTAAAAAAAATTGCTATAGAAAGAGAGAGGGGAGGAAGAGAACCTACCTCACAGAAACATCTCGATAAATCATCCACAGAGCGCTCTGGAATCGTCACTGGAAGATCAGAGGAAAATGAGGGTTTTTGGCACTAGTTTGGTGAAAATACAAATGGACTGGTAAAATGAACTTGTTTTGACCTATTTAACCTATTTTACCATTTTAAAATTAAAAGTAAATTATTTTTTAATATTTTTCACCTATGTTAAAAACCTAATGAACTTTTCAAAGTGTCAATATTGCAGGATATAGGTCTGGTGATTGGATTTTTGATATGGATCACCCCTGTTATCACTGAAATTTCGTCCGCAAATGGTTACAGGAATCCAACATTGTCAAACAGTTATGACGTCACCCATGGACCAAAATTACCACAAAATAATTTCCAAAAGGTCCAAGACTATACAACCAGTGATAAAATTAAGATGTGCTATGACTACACAAGGCGTGCGCGCACATGCGTGATCCAGAAACGYACAAAAAGTGCACATGCGCACAATGCACGACTGTGGTCGCTAAAAGCCGCGCACATCTGAGAACGATGCATTTATGAGATTGGTCGGCCTCCCACCCACTTCTGGTTCATCTTCCAAGTTGATTTGACACCCAAATCTCGGCTGAATCCGACTGGGTGGCTGGTCAAAGACCTAAAAATGCCCTAAATAGCCTCTTTTCACACTATAAGCTGGTTGCACAATACCTCAAAGTGGTGCTATAAAACAAAGCCATGGGTGCACTTCATTTTCAAGGAATTCATTTCAAGGTTATGTTGCTGCTATTCTCTTGGGGAATCCTCTTTTCTCATCAAGAGTATACTAGCATCATTACATTGGGCAATCCATCTCACCTCTTGAGTGGATTAGCTTGGGATTCTTTCACCATTTCTTTCAAAGTTGTAAGAAGAGCTTAGTTGTGGGGGTCCAAGATCCCTCCCTTGGAGGAAGAAGGGATCCAAAGTCCTCTTTCTTCTTGGTGTTTTCTTTCACTAATATAATCCTCGCCATTGGTGACATGAGTCTTATTGGTTTTTTGTTCTTATGTCCTTATGCTCAATAGTTTAGCTGTTCTTTTATTTCTTAGTTTAATTCTTAGATTGTTCTTTTATGTTTCTTTCTCTAACCCTTTCCTTTACTACTGTCTTGCTTAGCTAACCCAACTAAGCTTGTAAGCACCTTTGTTTTGCTCATTTAGGTGACAAAAGAGGTGCAACAGATTGGCGACTCCACTGGGGAAAGGTATCAATTTCCTACCCCATTTGGATTTTTCTAGCTCTTCTTTTGGTTTATTTAACCTGCAAGTACCTTAACTGGCCCAAGCCGACCTGAAAAACATCCAATTCAAAGCTGAATTAAGAGAATTCCATCCGAAATTTTCTTCACGGCCATGTGTCATTTGTGCACGGGTTTATTGGCCCATAGTCACGCATCGTGCACACGTGCACCAAATTTACTATGTTGTTCTGCACACCTGTGCCCAAAAGACTGTTTTGATTTGAGCACAGGCACTCAGTGTGCCTCTGTCTACTCTGAGACCCGTGCACCTGTGTAGAAAAATACACATTGTAAGCTTGTTTGTGATTTGGGGAAAGCCCCTAGCCTTCTTAAAAATGATTTCATGCATGTTGTAGTCTGCACCACACTTAGTTCCCTCTCCATATAAAGAGATTAGTCAAAACACATAGGCACTTGGGGGGTTTAAAATCATTATTTCCTCTTTTGCTTTCATTTTGCCACATGGATGGATTTCTTTGACTAAAAGTATAAGTTGGAATCATTTGTAATCACATAAAATTTGCATTGGGACCAGAAGTTGGACAACAATCGTTTAGTATGCTCTTCTCTCGCACTTCAAAGCGACCTTGAGAATCAGAAAAAGGTTGTAGGACAATTTCATCTCCCTTAAAAAAGACTATAACCTTTAGGAGAGGATAACAACCCCCTCGGGACTCCTTTTAGTTTATTTTTCAAACACATCTCAAGATTGTAACAGGCCCGTACATGCCCACATGCTACAAAGATAGGATAGTGTTGAAATTTACTTTCTTAGATTAAATCACTAGGGAATTTTAAAGTTTTTGTAACAGGCCCATACATGCCCACATGATCACAATCTAGGATAGTTTCAAAGATTTCTTAGATTAAATCACAATAGGGAGTTAAAGGAATAGTAAAGGACCCATATGTCCACATGCTATCTTCATAGAGACTTTTGAATTACGCAAGGTTGTACCAAAGACATTTAGTTAATTAGGTAATCAACACTTGTAAGGACCAAGCGAAGTCCACATGCAGCAAGGTGACACCTAATTCATTAAAACATTGGCACACTTTCACTCATTCACACACAAAAGTCACTTATCACTCACATAGTTTTCATCTCGAAACATGGAGGTCAAAGTAAGTTTCCTCCAAAGGGATTCCGAAACACCCCACCCTTTTCTTGACGAAACTATCCACTCCCATTTAATTTCAAACGAGATTGGCTCACACCCCCAATCTCTCAAACAAACCACATCTAAATTTTTTCTAAAAACTCACTAAGTTTTCCTCCACAGGAGGTGCCAAAAGAAATTTTTTAGTCTAGGTAGGATTTCAGGGATGGGCATCCAAATAACTCCCCGTTATCTGGTTCTCACATTGTCAAAACAATAGAAGTTGTCAAATAGGGAACTGGAAATCCTCCAAGTCAAGTGTTCCTAACACCATAAGGCAGGTAGATACCCGTGAAGGGTCGAAGGCCGAGGTCCGGTTGTTCTGTGCGTCCCCCCTTGAGGCACCCACCTCTTGGACGTGATCGAGCTTGTGACCCATTTCTTAGGCCAAAAATCTAAATGCCGCACTTTGACCGAGGTACCTAGTGACCAAACTTTAGGACATCTACCCAGGTGGCAATTGTGGGCTGCAATTGCACCTTGATCGGATTTTGTGTGGCTATTGGGAAATATCGCCAGCTCTTTCGGGATATGCCCCCTTTACCCCTCATTATAACTGATTACTTCATCCTTCACTAGTTTCTCTTCCGGTGACTTCAGACCCCACTATTGAGTACTATTGGAAGGTCCAGTGCTATTTGAGAGGAAGGACATTACATATTTTATGACACAAGCATTTGTTTTCTTTGATCCCCCACATGGAAAAAACCCACTTATCCACATATATGCTTCTTTTTCAAAATATTGTATGTATGATGCACTTCTAATTACATTTTGATTTAGATATATATCGTGTAAAGTTCAAAAATTGCAACAAAAGGCTCTTGCTTATTTATTACTCTCACCACAATTCGCACACATTCACTCAGCTAGTCGGACATCATAGGGGACCCACAGAACCCCCGTCGTTCCAGACGCTTGCTAAACCTCCCTCCTATTTTAGGGGGAGTTACTAGTCTTGCCAACTCATCGGCCCCACCTTCTCACACTCCTGTGAGTGCCACTGTCTTAGGATAAACTTTGCTTGGTTCCACCTTACTTAGGTCCAATTCTTGAGGTCCACCGTCCACTTGCTATCCTTTACACGGAAGCGGGGGGCCAACTTCCTCTCAAGGGGGAAGTACCAACCCACCTAGCCCCCCTCAAGGGTCAGGTTCACAGAACACTCACACCATGGCTAGAACTAATCCTCTTCCACCACTCCAGATGCCATATTTGGTCTCTCTCAAAATACCCGATTTAAGCAAACTCACAAATGATCCTATATTGCATGACCCCACATGGCCTGCAATGCCTACCAAACTACCTTCATATATCCCCAAGTTTGAAGGAAAGGCAGGGGATGACCCTGCCAACCATGTCATGACTTTCCACTTATGGTGCTCTTCCAACAACATTATGGATGATTCCATCCAACTACGATTATTTCAACACACGCTCATTGGCCCATCAGCCAAATGGTATGTAGACGAAAAATCGGGGTCCCATGCGACTTTCGAGTCCTTGGCCAAAGCATTTTTGACCTTCTTCAAATTACCAATCCGCCATGAAAATGGTCTTGAACTACTCTCTAATTTTAAACAAACCTCAGCCACACATATCGCTGATCACATTCACGAGTGGCATATATGACTTAGCTTGTGAAAAGATGAAACCACCAAACAACAGTGTCTTGACTAGTTTCTCAGATCACTTGTCTCTCTCCTTGGTAAAGATGTGGCTTCCACCTTCCCTCAATCAGAAGAAGAAGCCATCAGTAAGGCTCAACAATACGACCTCATCTATTCATAATCAGGGTACTTGTACACAGTACTTCCCGACCTCCCAAAACCTGTGCCATTTGGCCAAGACAAACCTAGGATGTCTCACTCAGCAAACATATTGATTGGTAATACCACGCACCACAGTCCACAACCCCAACAACCACCAATGTATGTCACACCTCAATATCCGCTGACATATGGAGGAACCCCTTATTATCCTCCACCCCCTTATCAACAACCATATTCTGTTGCTCTTCCCCCACCCACCAGTGGGCCACCGCCAACACCCACAATACACCCACCAATCCAAACAAGTTCTGGTACTCCCTCTACCTCAGCTTATACTCTAAGTACTAGTGAAAGCGCCGCGCCTTCCTATGTACCTTACGGATCAATACCCCCACAAAATCTATACTTTCCATTCCCTGGTCCTCCACAGCCCATGGCTCCCCCACACCCTCACGTTGGGGTGAATTTTGTTCAACCCTCTCCCCTTCAGCGATATCAAAATTTTGAACAACTAAATACGAAAAATCCGACCCATTAGTCGAATAATGCCAAAAATAAAGGAAAAAACAGGAACAATAGCAACCCAAGTCAAGGCGGGAATCATCCCCAATAGAACCAACCTACTGGGGGCAACCAGAATCAAGGGAATCAGAACCCCTAGGGGGGAAATAACAACATGTGTCAAGGGAGAAATAACAATACTATTAGAACCACCTTCCCTTGTGCCCTTTGCAGTGAGTTCGGTCATTATACTCATCATTGCCCCCAAATCACTGATTTTAAACGGATGAAAGACTCAGGAAGTGTACCACACCCTCCAACACTGCCTGCCCCTCAGCAGGCCCCACAACAATACGTGCAACAACCTACCCTAGCCGTGCTGCAGAATCCCATTCCGCACCAGGGTGTGATGAACACCCAACATGACATACATCCTACCCCACCACAGTTGGGACAGTATCTCAATCCAAACAATCCCGCATATCGTACTATCCTCCTCACCAGTGAGGAAGAAATCCTTCTGCAAACACGTAGTCGTCAATACCATGCACCCACTGAATCTCCTCCCATTCCCCCAGAAACAATCCCAACACCAATGGGATCCCCATCGGTGATTCCTCGCCCTAATGGAGAAACACCTCTTCGCATCCCTCACATCCCATTGCGCAGGAATGTCCACAACCCGTAGGCTAGGGAAACTCATAATTACAGTTTGGTTGATGACTTAGCACAATCCCTAGCTTCCATGTCAGTCTTAGAAGTCCTTCAAACTTGTCACACTCAGCGGAAATCATTACTTTCCTCCTTGGGGGCAGTCGACCCCGCATATACTCAACTCATCACATTTGATCTCGACAGCAGAGAACATCTCCTCCCCGCTCTAATCGCTTTTCAAATCCCAGTGAAAATTCAGAACATTACAGTTTATCGGTGCATCATTGATGAAGGCGCATCCACATGCATTATGTCCAAGTTTGTATGGCAGAAACTTGGTTCCCCCGAACTCATACCGTCTGCCATTACCTTAAGAGCTTATGATGGATGACCATATTCTCCTGAAGGGCTCTTCCAAAATGTCCCTGTAGAACTCGAGGGCAAGACCATTCTCATTGACATTGAAGTTATCGATGCCCTACTCGATTATAATATCTTGTTCGGTCGTAGCTACATGTACACTATGAAGGCAGTTGCCTCTTCCATCTTTTGAACCATGATGTTCCCCCATAATGGGAAGATCATTACCATTGACCAAGTCTCGCATTATGAGCCTACCCTTCTACCAACATCGATAACATTCTCCCTCTCATCCACACGAATCCTGAAGCATACCCACTCATCGAAATGGCCCCCGGGATTTTCAAAGACCCATCATTGTTAGGAACTTACCATGGTGCACCACCGCTCCTTCATCCTTCCAATCGGGTATGCGTCGTATCATCCAAAGGAACTGACATGGAGGATACCCTTCCTCCCAAGGAGGCTTCTATCATATCTGACATCCCACTAGTCGTAGAGCTCCTCCCTCATGAGCTTCCTGCGAACTCGTCGACTCCACCAGTTCATGATTTCACCTCTCCCCAAGGCCATATCTCAGTTTGGGAGACAGTTCACCAAGCCATTACTCAAATCCCCTTATTTTACCCTCCACCAGGTGTACAAGATTTTCAAGTAGTCGCAATGCTTACCCTCCCTAATATGGTGTTGGCAATTCTAGTTTGGAATTTACATCCACCAGAGATGGTTCCTCAACCATCCCTCCCCCCCCCCNGGAAGGAATCCCAATGACGATTCCCATACTCACTCCCACCATACCCTCTACACCCCCACTCACTAACCTCCCTGCCATAGCTGGGGGCAGGCGAAAGAATAAGGAGCCCACAGCTCCACTTCCCCCACGCGTCCAACCTCCTTGCGCGTTATGTGAGAAAGATGGACACCCAACCAACAAATGCCCATCTCTACCCGAGTTACGTAACCTAATTCAACCCAATCAAACACCATCACCGCTCGCCACTGTAGCAAGTACTGCCGCTATCTCCCCTAACACAAGTAGAAAAGGGTTGTGAACTAAATTCGCTTGCACTATATGTTCAGAATATGGCCATTATACACACCATTGCCCAACACTACCTCACTTCCGGCAGGCATTAGTCGCAGTACGCCAAAGCTTCCAGAATGAACCCAATCCAGCTACATCATCCCTACCAAACATCATTGACATCCATTATGTCACGACTTCATTCAATGAACGTATGATATGCCCTTGCTCTCTATGCGAATCCTTAGATCATTTTACATACCAATGTCCTATGATCATCGAATACAGGCAACGCCAATCGACCTTGATTCAAACCCCTGCTCCCCCTATAGAATTGATGGTTGACCTTACCTCATCACTAGAGATTATTCATATCATTTCTCCTAAACCAAAGGCAATCCCTATTCCTCCGTGGTTCTTGGATGACTTATCTGAGGATTTACCCCCAAATCCCCCCAATTCTCCCATTCATTTCCCTACGAAAATTTTACATCCAACTACCACTGGTACTCCTCAATACCTCGATATTTGGTTTATGTCGAGCGAACCATCGCAATCTCATTGCATCATTCCCCCTGCTTCTTCATCACCAGAGGACAACCCCACGGTGACAGTCACTGATATCACTCTTGACGATCCCTTGTATTCTCACCAATTCCACTGTGACGAGGACATACTCGAAGAGTTAAACACCCCCGACTACCCATGGGATGCACTACACCACAAAACACTCTTCTTTCCACATGAAGCCTCCACGCCTCCTAACCAACACCCCATATACGCAGTTGAAACCAAGGATTTTATCCCATCAGGGCATATCGACTGGTTCAACAACCCCATTCTTGCCCCTGATGCTTTTGAAGAAGGCAACATGGCCAACATTTTCCCGACCATCAAAAACGATATTTCCATAAAAAATGGAGTCGTCGAGGAAATCACCATTGGTGCCGCATGCACTCCTCAAGAAATCACCACCTATAAAACCCTCTTCCAAGAATATCGGGATATTTTCTCCTGGTCATACACAGAAATGCCTGGCCTTGATCCCTCTATTGTAGAACATCACATCGACACCTGGCCTGATATTACACCGGTTCGTCAAAAACAACGACCACTACACCCATCCAAAGCTGTGGCTATCAAAGTCGAGATTGACAAATTACGTACGGTTGGGTTCATCTACCCCATCGCCTATACCTCATGGGTTTCCAACCCTGTACCTGTTAAAAAAAAATAGGGCACTATTCGTGTATTCACGGACTTTCGCGATCTCAATCGCGCCTGTCCCAAAGACAAATTTCCAATGCCTTTCATCGATCAAATTATCGATGACTGCGCAGGACACGAGGCTCTGTCCTTCATGGACGGTTTCTCTGGTTATAATCAAATCCAAATCCACCCATCCGATCAATACAAAACCGCATTCACCAACCCTTGGGGTACTTTTGCATATTGTGTCATGCCTTTTGGCCTAAAGAATACTGGCGCAGCTTTCCAATGGGCTATGCCATACATTTTTCACGATCTGGCTCATATCATCCTCACATACTTGGACTATCTCACAACTCGATCCAAAAAATGCACCCAACATCTTGATGATTTACGGATCATCTTCCAATGGTGTCGTCAGTACAACATCCGCTTGAACCCCCTCAAGTGTATGTTCTACGTCACTGCTAGGCACCTCCTCGGATTCATCGTTTCCCAAAGCGGTATTACCGTGGACCCCCTCAAAGTCCAATCCATCACAGAAATTCCACCCCCTCGAAATTTACGTCAACTCCAGAGCCTACAAGGAAAAGCTAACTTTCTACAGTGATTTGTCCCAGACTATGCCACTCGAGCACACAGTTTCCTTCGCTTACTATGCCACGACATCCCATTTCACTGGGATGAACATGCCCAAAAAGAGTTCGGCGATCTTAAAACGATGCTCTCTAACCCCAGGCCATTTTTTATCCCTAGCCCCCGTGGCGCCATTTTTTCATACCCGTCCAGGTACTGATGCTCATGTTCAAAATTATCAAATCAATGCTTGTATGTTTGATTCTCTTCAGATATTGTTCACGTTGTGTATTTTGTTTTTTATGTATGTAGGTACTTGGTCATCATCCATTAGTGCCACCCCTTCAGGTATATAATCAACACTGGCATGTAATCATTCCCTCTGAATCTCAATTGCATCTCCAGTCACACGCGTTGACATTTTCCTTTAGGATCCCCATCTATGGCTCTGCAGTACCAACATCTCCATTGCATTTTGGGTACTGTCACTCGGTAGGACTCTCCCCCACATGAGTTGTCCCATTCATAGCACCCTTTGGCACTTTGACACTCATGCTGTTTTTCAACCCTTTAGGGATGGGAGTCCCAATAGTCTTACATCATGTCGTGAATCAGCCACATACTCCTTCTCCTCATTTTGCTAGCTTTCCCAATGGACTCCCAGGTTATCTCTTCAAGGTTCTATTTTGACTACGCCTCCGCAGTATCATTAACCCTCCATTTCATCCACAATCAGTTTTTCCCTCCGCAAATTTCCCTCCATACCATCTACCTCATACAAAAACCCACCCATGGGGCCCCCAACCTCCACCAGTTCTCCAAGCACATTGCGCCCTCACCGGCTCAACCATATTACATTGGGGCACCCGTTTTTGTATTTGTACACTCATCCCAAATTATTCTTTATAAATTGTAAAAAGCCTTTGTTTCCAGCATTTACATATCTTTTTGTCGTCACCTTTGGCGACCTTCTTCCCTTTTTTGGCAAATGCAACCCATGTTGCCCTTATTTGGGGCACTCCTTATCATCTACTCCTATTGACATCGTCCATATACTTTGAGTATACCACCGGCCACTTATCCCTGCTCTCTGAGTTTGTCCACTTTGTCCCGCCTCTGGCACAACTTATCCCATGTCTTGTTGTCCCCCTGATACTCGACCTAGTTGAACGGTTGTAGCCACTTATACTTCGCATATACCCCCAACCAAGGGCAGTCTTGAGTCTTCATACATCTTGATTTCGTCCTTGTACCTCCTTAGTTCCTAACCTCACCTAGTAGATTTCATGAAGCCCTTTGCTTCTTGGAGTCGTGTCCCCCTTTTGTGGACATCAACACAGTTTCCAGAAGGGCGACAATATCTTGACTCTCATTACCTTTCCAATGAGAGGCCTCGGATGGCACAAGGATAACCACAATTGCTCCCTGTTGTCGTTGGCCCCTGTAACATTCGACTTCAACACTTTCTCATGTTACGGTGGGTCTTACTTTGCGACTATTGCAGTTATTTCTTATATTTGCCGAAGACCTCTGAACTTGGCTGGGTTATCAATGCCTGCAAAATACGTGATACTTCTTACAGGTGTCATTGCCTACTATTCAGAGTATGTTCCTCCTCAGAATTGTCTTCTGCCTTTATCACGACCGCCCCCGAGGGCGTTGCAGTTGTCTACATCAACACACTGTTTCAATTACTATACAACACCATTATTTTTTGAGTTACATGACACGAGCATGGGGCATGCCCGCCTCATTTGTATACAATTTTTTTTTACACACCTTATGGAAGGTTGGGTCCTACAGGCTCCCTTCTCCCTCCAATGGGTCACTCTTGATACTCTCACTATCATTCTCTCTTACAATGACATTCTCAGTAGAAGAAACATTGATGAATTTTGGCTATACGTATGCTCCTAACCTCATCCATCGGGGGGCATCTGTTATCACTGAAATTTTGTTCATAAATGGTTACAGGAATCCAACATCATCAAATAATTATGAGGTCACCCATGGACCAAAATTACCACAAAATCATTTCCAAAAGGTCCAAAACTATACAACCAGTGATAAAATTAAGATGCGCTATGACTACACAAGGCGCGCGCACACATGCGCGATCAAGAAATGCACGAAAAGCGCACATGCGCACGATGCGTGGCTGTGGTCGCTAAAAGCTGTGCACATCTGAGAATGACGCATTTATGAGATTGGTCGGCCTCCCACCCACTTTTGGTTCAACTTACAAGTTGATTTGACACCCAAATATTGGTTGAATCCGACTGGGTGGCTGGTCAAAGACCTAAAAATGCCCTAAATAGCCTCTTTTCACACTATAAGCTAGTTGCACAATACCTCAAAGTGGTGCTATAAAACAAAGCCATGGGTGCACTTCATTTTCAAGGAATTCATTTGCAAGGTTATGCTGCTACTATTCTCTTGGGGAATCCTCTTTTCTCATCAAGAGTATACTAGCATCATTACATTGGGCAATCCATCTCACCTCTTGAGTGGATTAGCTTGGGAT
>ML782431.1:350224-380986 GCA_009831015.1 Picea engelmannii
GCAAGGTTATGCTGCTACTATTCTCTTGGGGAATCCTCTTTTCTCATCAAGAGTATACTAGCATCATTACATTGGGCAATCCATCTCACCTCTTGAGTGGATTAGCTTGGGATTCTTTCACCATTTCTTTCAAAGTTGTAAGAGGAGCTTAGTTGTGGGGGTCCAAGAGCCCTCCCTTGGAGGAAGAAGGGACCCAAAGTCCTCTTTCTTCTTTGTGTTTTCTTTCACTAATATAATCCTTTCCATTGGTGACATGAGTCTTATTGGTTTTTTGTTCTTATGTCCTTATGCTCAATAGTTTAGTTGTTCTTTTATTTCTTAGTTTAATTCTTAGCTTGTTATTTTATGTTTCTTTCTCTAACGCTTTCCTTTACTGCTGTCTTTCTTAGCTAACCCAACTAAGCTTGTAAGCACCTCTGTTTTGCTCATTTAGGTGACAAAAGAGGCACAACAACCCCTTTTTGGTCGTTTTTGCTTGCAAAATCCTTTGATGTATAGTTGCTTTTGCGTTTTTCAGTAAAAACGCCGAGAATGGTCTTTATTCTTTCTCACACTCGTAAAAATATGAGATTGTAATTGAGTAAACTTTTATCACTTTTTTGGACTCATAATGGGAATACGAAAAAGGAACCCCCTTAGAGTCCCCTTTAAGCTCTTTTCAAACTCCCTAAACATGAAAATATATCCGAGCGACCTTGTTCTTTTCACGCTCGTAAAAGTATTTGAAGAAAATGTTCGATGAGTGGTAGATTATCTCTTTTTTTGTCTCATCAGACTAATTTATGAAAAAAGACATTTTGGAGTTTTCTTTAAGTGTTTTTTAGACTCTCTAAACATGAAAAAACCCCTGAGTTTTCTTTCTTTGGACTCATAAAACAAGCATCGAAAGACCCATATGGGACCAAACCACTCCTTCCTAGGGTTCGTTAAACATACTCCGAGGGACTCGTCCGAAGGATGAGCTTACATTTCAAGAATATGTTATCCTCCTCAATATTACATAAAACTAAATAGGTACTCGCCAGAAATTGTGGGGGGAAATTGGGAAATAAATGTATATCTGTATCTGTGTTAGTGGTAGTAAGACGCTCTTGAACATGACACTCCTCTTCATTATTGTATTTGGGTTGGGAAATCCATTTGTCTCACGTTTGATCATCCACAAGTTTGAATGTTGGGTCCTCCTTGAGTCAATGCTGCCAAGACAATTGTCGTGTCGTTCATATGTTCAAGAGAAGTCCGACCTAAACAAACCTTCTATCGAGTCGACCATCTACAATCCTCAAAATATTACCATGTCGACCTTCCCTAAGTCATTTCTGAATCACCTTATACTATGATCTACTTCAAATCTGTTACATATTTCATGTCATTGACGAGGGATACATTAATTCCCTCCTGTGACGAGTCTTTTCCTGTCGACTTCAGCTCATTATCTGAGAATTAGACTTAGAAATAATTTAGTACCTTGGAACCCGCATACCTCAATGGCAGGTTTCCTCATTTTCAATAGTGGGTTCACATCATTAGCCATTGATTGGAAAATTCCATCGAGTGTTTGACTTCAGTTCATTAATTCACATTCGTTGGATTTTACTATAGTACCTTGGGGGTCATCGACAACAATGGTGATTTCCCTTGAACTTGTTAATGGTATCCATTAATGACCGGTAATCAAGTGGTTTATACCATGTTCGACTTCGACACCTATAATCACATTGATAGATTCATACTTCAGGATGATGGAAATGAAGACCCTGGATACTGTCACATAGATCCAGGTTGTGATGGAGTATTTATAAGTTTGTACTGACACATAGATCCACCGTGTATTTCTCGTGGCTATGTTGAATCATGATGGCATGGATCCATAGTGTATGATTGGTGGCCATGAGTCACTTGACACTTATTCTTAGAGTCATGTGTAGTCTGAGTATGGGAATTCCTACCTCAGTAAATGGTATATTATTATGCATATGCTTGATTGTTTGCAGGTTTCCGACCGATGTGCTCCTTGTTCTCAAAACACACATTCTACAAAGTATTTCAGCTGTCACATGTTCCAAATTCATAGTTTGGGGGGCATTCTATTACACATTATTTTGGTCACCCCCGTGATCACCGATGATATGTATATTTCTTACTCCTATGTTCCCTAAAGCTACTGAATAAATAAGACTTTCTCCCTGGGAAATAGAATCATCTTTCATTTATTGAAAACCCTGCCAAAGAATATCGCTGCACCTTGCCAAATGTTTAGGGTGTGATGATCCCTGATCGTCGCATGTTGCACCATAGTGTACTGCATCGTCATCGCAGGCTGCTTGTGTTTAGGGTGCAGTAATGCTCAAGCAAAGGAAAAAGGTGAAATTCTTGAAGGTTTTAGAATGGAATCTTCAGAAGGATGAGGTGGCCTACGATTAGTTTGGATCTCACTCACTTCTATGATTTAGTTGGATTATCCTAATCTCTTCATCCATCCATCTTCAATCTATATAAAGAGGGATATCTCATAGGAAAAGTTAGGATGTCTTATGCATGAAGAATTCGGCTGAAGATTGTACTTGTGATAGCTTTGCTTTAGCTTTCCAAGTCAAGTTGTGAATACTCTTCATCAAAATAATTGGATAAAAGGTGTGTGTGTTGAAGCAAAGGGCGATTGTAAGGGACCTTGCAACATCAAGTCATAGGTTGCATTCTCCACTTTCATCAATATAATGCAGTGATACATTTCTTCCCTATAAAAGTGTCTCCATTTTTATTGCATAACTCATTGATCTTACGCATAGGCTTCATTGGAATATAGATATTGTTTCTCTCTCTCTCTCTTTGTTGGTTTTTGCTTCTTAACAGGTCCAACATCACACAAATACAAGGAAGGAGAAAATACGACACTAGCGATGATCAAACAACGTTTAAACAATATGTCATTTGTCCCTCATTGAACTAGTTTACATTACAATGAAATCTAAGGAGAAGCTTGTATTCTGCTATGTTTTATTCTAATTTCTTTTTGAATTTAGGGAGATTAGTTTGTGTCAGCACTTACCGATTTTTCCGATAACACGGGGGGATCCAGAGTAGGTCTCCCCTCCGTGAAGGAGCTAGCCTTCCCTCATAAGTAGTCGAGTCCCATTTTGAGCCTTCCTTAAAGACGATCCTTGAAAGGTCCAACCAACCCTCTTCCCTTACTCACTCTTCCTCCTTAACTACCCCTCCTCGTCCCACCTAGATGGGGAGGAGGAGCAAGAACCACCAAGAACCCAAAACAAAATAACCAATAAACATACCTATGAGGAGCAAGCCAACAAATAAATTACTAAGGGATCCTAATTAACCTTTCCCACCATCCTTGGTGGAGGATTAGAAAAAAATGAATTGTTAATCTATGAAGCTCCTCTCTTAGAAATGTAGGAGACTGAGGAACAAACATAAGTAGACCTCTCTATGAGAACTAATTAAATTAGAGAGATTTGTGGTATAACTTGTGCAGGGATCAAAACTTGAGTAGTCATAAATGGAAGACCTTCTTCCAACAATATGGAGAGAAGGTTAAGGAGTTTTATTAAATGTGACTTTCATTGGATCAAAGCAACATAGGGGTGAGTTGGATCTACTCTACCTTTATGTTGGTGGGTAGAGATACTAAATTTCAACTCTTAAATAACTATTCCTTGAATAACTATCCATATGAAAGAGAACGTTAGAGATCAATTAGAGCTAGGGGTGATGCTTAGATTCTGGGCTCGAAAGTTGTAGTTGGCGTTCTTAATCTAATTTTCAACATAGAGGGGATAAAAGGGTCTAGTGCATAATATATCTAGACCAAGAGAAAGTAGATGAATTGAAATCACACTGGGACCTTTTGGATATCAAGCCTACAAGAAGCATATTCACTTGGAGTAACAAAAGATTGGCATAGGTCAAATCTTAGAATTCCTAGATTTAGTTTTAGTCCATATATCCTTCTTGCTCCAAGAATTTAATCTAGCCTCAACAATCATTCCTTCCTTGATCTCAAATATCAAACCGATATTCAATTGAAGAAGAGCTCAAACTTGGGTTGCAATGCTTCAAGTTCAGCTCAATCTGGCTCCAAAACCTTGACATATTCGAGGTTATAAATCAAGCTTTACAAATATGGATTGAGGGTTCTTCCTCTTATATTTTAGAGAAAAATATCTCCAACCCCAAACAAATTCTTAATATTTGGTCAAAAAACAACCAGGTCTACCCTATTTTTAAAAGAGAGCAATGCTAGAATTCTTTGGTCGAAATCCATGAGAGAATATAGAAAGCATAGGTAATAGAAAAATTGTTACATGAAGAAAGGATGAAGGCAACCAACTTGCACATGGGTATATTGTAGGACAAAGAGAATTAGAGGTTTAAATCTATAAGTCTATGGCTAAAATATGAGAATCATAACACTAAATTCTTCCACAAGAAGGCCACCATGAGGAGAATACAAAACCATGTTGCAGAAATCACTGATGATGATCACCAACTCACTCATTTACATAAAATATTTTCTATGACACGTTTTCATTTGAAATATCTATACTTTGAGGATGACAATCCTTCCCTAGAAGTGGAGGAAAAGATTTTAGTTCACATCCCTTGTAAGATCAATGAAAAAGGTGATAAATTCTTGACTTGTCCAATCATGGAAGAAAACATTGAACATGTTCTCTAGTCGATGGAATAGATAAAGTGATTGGCCTAGATAGATTTACAATCCTCCCTGACAGTGGAGGAAAGGATGTTGGTTCACATCCTTTTAAGATCAATGAAAAAGGTGATACATTCCCGACTGATCCAATCATGGAAGCAAAAGTTGAATATGTTCTCTAGTCAATGGACTAGATAAAGAACTTGGCCTGGATGGATTTACAACTCATTTCTAATGAGCATGTTGGTTGATCCTCAAATGAAATATTCTTCATACATTGGAACACTCTAGGAAATATGACAAGGTAGGGGAAATCATCAGCTCATCATTATTCCTTCTAATACTAAAAGAAAACTTTGCCTCTTTGTTTAATAGGTTTCACGCTATGTCCCTATGTAATGTGTCTTACAAAATCCTCTCAAAATTCTTAACTAGGAGGCTTTGTGTCTTCCTCCCTAAACTCATCTCTAACTCCCCAAACTCATCTCTTAAGAGTAGGGAGGTTTTGTTTACAGTATGAAGATAGTCAAAACCATCATAATGGTGCAAGAGGCAATTCGCTCTAGAAAATAAAAGGGGGAAAGAGGAATGGTAGTGAAGTTGGACATGGATAATGCATTTGATAAAGTAAACCATTGGTTGAAGGTTCCTCCTTGCAACTCTCTCAAAATATGGCTTCTATAATGAACTTGTACAATGGGTACAAGACTAGAATTTCCCCTTTAGAAAAGGGTAGGCCTACTAGTTTCTTTAAGCCATTAGAGGAGTTTGGTCGGGATGCCTTCTCTCCCCCTCGTTGTATATCCTAATGGTAGAATCATCGATGAGGGTGTTAGAATATGCTAGAGGGAAGGTCCTCCTTCCTAGGATCTAAATTGCAAGAGGAGTGAATGCTATCAATCACTCCCAATTAGTAGATGATACATTGTGTATGGGAGGGGTTTCAATCAACACAAAACATAGATTCAAATATATCTTAGATGACTTATTAGATGCCTTGGGAGGGTGTCTCAACAAGTCTAATTGAAAATTGTATGGATGGGGAATCCATGTTGGGATTTTGGGTAAGATACCAAAAAAATGGAATATTCTCTAGAGCCAACTTGGAGAACCTTTAAATACATGAGCATCCCCATTGCTATCCAATTGCATAGAACAATGGATTGGATGTCTATGATCCATAAAATAAAATCTAAAATATCTTCATGGGGAACAAGGTGGCCCAACCTTCATGGTTGGTTAGTCCTAATCAACTCCTTTTTATCCTCACTCCAAATTTATCTTTGCTTTGTTATGTTTTCCCCTACAGGGATAATGTGTAATATATATAAAATACGTCATACAAATTACATTATAATAATAATAATAACTAAGGTACACAAGTCTTAACCTTTGTGGCTAGTCAATTCATCAACACATGGCTCGTTGTATATCCCATTCATTCATTTATCAATTATAAAATTATGTACTCTATATGGATGTCTACTATTTGTTCTCTTTATATTGGATATTCCATATGTGAACTATTGTTCATTAAATTGGTATAAGAGTCATTTTCATGTAACTTTTGTTCATTCTGGATTTTGGCCACAAAATTTTTCACAGCTTCTCTAATCAGGCTTGGTTGCTATGTGAAGGAAAGTTGAACGTGAAGATAAGACTTCAAGTCAAATTAATGCATTGAATTGTTTAATTATCCTTTGAAATCAGGGAACCCTTTAATGTTTCCATTATGTGTTGATATTGATTCCCATATGACAACAATACACAACCATACAAATCATCCAACAAATTGAAGATACTAAAGGTATGAGAAAGCCAAATCACACCCTTGTCGAGAAACTGAGTGACTAGACCCCTCCAAAAATATTATACATATACATGTTCTTTTATAAACCTAATTAATAAGGGATTATATTTAATAAAGGTAAAAGTAAAAGTAAAAAGGGATTAAAAATGGATTTTAATAAAAACAAGGGAGGAAGGATTCTTTATAAAGGTATTCTAACTAAGCCCCGTGGGTTATCTCAAGTGGTCTTGAGCAAGATGTGAGACCTCTTGTCTCTCCCCCAAAGTTAAGGAGGTCCCGTGTTCGACTCTCTTGATCCCCTCGGGGTTAGGATTCATAATCAAGGACAAAATTTTAGCTAGTTTACTGTCCATGAATCATGGGGAATTACTTGGAGGGTTTTTTGCGAGGGTTTCCTTGGATAAGAAAAAGAAAAAGGTAAAGTTATTCCAACCTTTAGCTTGGCATTATTAAAACTCAAAGGGACTATTCAAAGAAAATGTGTTAGCATTTCTATATGTTTGGATGGTAAGAGAAATCACATCAATGTTGATGTGGTTAATCAATTATTAATCTTCGAGCTCAATATAATTGAAACAATAAATTTCAAGAATGCAAAATAATACAAAATAAATGATCTATTATTGAGAATTATGTTTTCATATCTCAATTTAAAATTACATTTATGTTTGAAAAATACATTGACATAATTCTAGGTTCACCCTCAATGGAAACATTGGATACCTTCATATTCATTATGAAGACATACTTTTTGACATTCTCATATAAGAAAAAAAAGACAACCTTGGAGTACCTTAGAATGAAATCATGCTCAAAATCTCCCTCATCATAAGACCTGAAAGATGTATTATATATGATACTTCAGGGTAATCAACGTCATTACAAAAGGTGTAGTATCTTTAGGAAAAATTGACAAGGTTATAGCTAACAAAGATGATGAAATTTTATGCCTTATAAATTATAGTTAAAGCTTGATTGCACAAATTAAGAAGTTAACAATGAAAATAAGTTGCAATAGGAAAGCTAAAGCAACTTACTAGCAAAGACGCATTGTTGATAAAGAAACAATGACCAATCCAATTGAAGTATGGATACCTTCAAACATCAAAGTAAAAATGATGGCTATAAAAGCCACATTAAATCCACATGTCTCTACTAATAAAATTTCAATGATTGATAGAGAGACACAAGTGTGTGAAGAAGATACAACGTCAAAGGTGAAAAAATAAAAATCTAAAATTATGATAATGGAAATATCATGTTACAAGGACACCTTATTGACATCCTAATCACAAGAGTTGACATTTTAACCAACCAATGTATCTTCATTGCTTTGAACAAAGGAAAAATTTAACCTATATTCTAAAGAAAATCAATGATAGTGCAATTTGGTTTCAAAATAGCAACCATTCTTGGAATCAAAATACAAAAAGTTTTATCCAAGAACCATATAAACACACATTTCCACATAAGATTGAACTAGGGTAGATTGGCCCTTCAATAATACACCAATTATGTTCAGTGCTTCAAAGATCATACTGACTTGTTTCTTTGACTATGACAACATCAAGAACAAAGTATAATGTGAAAACATCACAAACAAGAATGAAAACATTACTTTTTCTTTGAGGACAACGTATCTATGAAGGGAGAGGCAATGGAATTTATATAAAATACATAATACACATTAAACAACAACAACAACAACAACAACAACAACAACAACAACAACAACATAAATAGTAACTAAGGGACACAATCCTCCACCTTCGTGGCTAGTGAATGCATATAGATATAACATCACAAGACTCATTGTATATCTCATACATTCATTTATAAATTATATAATTATTTATTTTGTATGGGTTTCAACTATTTGTTATTCTTATGTTGGATATTCCATATATGAACTATTATTCATCACAGAATTTAGGAATTTGCAATCCTTATTCGCAACATCATCTAGAAGGGATGAAAGCATTTTTACGAAAAGAAATATCATCTTGTCAATTGGGATATTATAAGAGGCACACCAAAGTAGAGGGGATTAACAATTAGAAACCAAGCTTTGTATGGTTGGGAATGTGAGCCAAAATTGGAAGGAATGGGAGTCTCATGTTTGTTCAAAAGTATTCAAATATGCCACATACTATTAAAGGGATCAACAATATAATCCACATATGACAACTTTATCAAATACTTCAGTATAACTTATATCAAGAGGAGAGGAAATAATACATGACACACCGTACAAATCAAAAGGGCATAAACATGCAAGGTATATCATAAATCAAACACTTAAATCCTTAAATCCAAGTTACATAGTTACCCAAGGAAAGATATAAACTAATCATTGAACTATGGAAACAATCGACATGATGTTGAATTATGATAGTTAGGAAAGATAGTGTTGTAATTGCTCAAATTGTCATGTGAACAAAAATATTAGTGATGCCACAACTAAAGCTATAATAGATGTTAAAAGAGAATTATGATACCCATGTGTCATGGACTCATTAATCAATTGTCATAGACTTGTTATTCTATTTAATGATGGTGCAACTAGAGTTCTAATAAATGTTAAAATATAATTACAATACCCATGAGTCATACACCAATAAAAAAATTATCATAATTTTTTTGTCTATGAAAATATGTCTAACTATCAAAGCCTCCACTTCATTGTAACATCCCTCTCTTGTGCGCACATGATTTGACTTATTTTTTGAGGACACTTGCGTGCAAGTGATCTGATTTTGTATATGGTTGTTTGTTTCACTTATGGATTCTGACGATAATGTTTATGGATTATGATGTTATGTTTTTTGATATCTATATATAGACATGTGTTATTGATGGGTTTCTCCCGAGTGTGCAAGAAACTTGACAGATTGAGGATGTCGATGACATCGGTGGACCTCCTTGGATCCAGATCGAGTCAGGGAATAAACCATATATGGTTTGGGTATTTCTGTTTATGCATATGTGACATATGATTGGGTATATTATGATGTTGTTTAAGGATCGTTGACATGTTTCATTGATGGATGAAAGTTGTTGATTGTTTGCTAATCAAACTCACATTAGGAGTAAGGGTCGATGCAAAACAACCAAGTATTGAGGGAGAGGTGTGGCAGTAGCCCTACCACAACCTACTAGCACTTCCGTCGTGGCTTGAATTGTAGGTTAATGATTACCTAGTTCGAGAGATCCACGATGCCGTGAGGTCAGAGTCAGACAGTCGCTCACAAATATTCTAAGAGGTGTGAAATACGATAGGGTCCTTATTCCTTAGAGGCCCTTAGCCCCTCACAAGGTCGCCTGATGGAGTATTGACTCCAAGGGTTGCACAACTACCAAAATCGGTCAAGGGAGAGTGGCACCCTTGGAGAACGTAGTGCATCTTGAAGGTCACGTCTCATAAATAAAACATGAATAATGGTGAGTGGATGTCACATACCCACTACCTCAATCGACTTTTTCATTGATTTCTGCTGATTCAGAGCCCCCGAATTACCTACGGAGGCCTAGCGCAAGCTAGCTCTTTCTCTCTCTCTCTCTCTCTCTCTCTCTCTCTGTTCCCATGTGATCGCGGGACATGATCATAGCTCAAATAATCACGGTGCCTCTTTGTATTTCGCGCCTCGGCGCTACAGGGGTGTCGAATCGTTTGACTCTGCAACCGCCGAACCCCGATAGGGCTAGCGACAGACCAATAGGGACGAATCCCAACAAGGCTAGAGAACAACCAATGAGAACAGGCCCCGTCGCACGGTTAAGTGGAGTACAGGTGGCAGAGGGGGGGAATGCGACACGGTAGTCGACAGGACAGGAGGGGGCCCCACTTCACACGCCACACTATTCCGGACCCCCCCCCCCCCCCCCCCNCACCTGAGCACCGTTGATCAAGGTGAATTAATCTCAACCGTTTGAGAGTTGCACGTCTGATTCTGGACCCCCCCCCCCCACCGCTAAAGGCAGAACAACAAAGGGGCTCCGGAATGAAACCTCAGCCGTAGATCTGGGCGGGTGGACTCTGGCCGTCCAGATCTACTCGCCGCTTATCCTAAGGTGTATTCGCACCCTGGCTTAAAGTTGACGTCTCATCTCCACATCTGACGGTCATCCCAGACCCTAGATCCTCTGAAAGGATCTCATCCATTGATCGATACTTAACCTTCATACTAACAGGCGGGGGTTTGCAAGTCTTAATTTCGGGATTTGTTGGCACAGGGAAGCATGCCCCTCGGTATCCTGAGTACCGAAATGACGAAGTGTCGAATATGCCTCGTTTGGCAACTAGCCCCCCTGGGCTACGCCTTGGTCGATATGACCTCTTCTCATATGACCACAGTTTTATTTCCGTCGGGATTTATCAAGGCGAGAGCCCGACTTCCTGTCAACGGACCTCCCAAATCCCTAATCCCTGATTTCCCGAAATGGGTAATCTGATGACACGTGGCCTCCCGAGATCGGGCGGTTCAGATCTATCCCGGGGTTTTCACCATGGAAAATCCCGAACTCTCGTCACCAGGACTTCCGAGTTCACGATTCCCGATTTCCCGAAATGGGAAATCTCACGACACGTGGCCTCCGTCAATCGAACGGTTCAGATCTATCCCAGGGTTTTCACCATGGAAAATCCCAAACTCTTGTCACCAGGACTTCCGAGTTTGCGATTCCCGATTTCTCGAAATGGGAAATCTCACGACATGTGGCCTCCGTCAATCAGACGGTTTAGATCTATCCTGGGGCTTTCACCCGTATACACTGGGGCCTTAACCCTCGGGTAACTCCTGACGGATCCAACGACTGTCGGGTTTTCCAGCCAAGATCTGACGGCTCAGGTTGGTTCCTACCTGTGCATTCTTCCACGACTCCCTGGACGTAGAAAAATCGACGGTCCAGATACTCCCATGGACCTTGGGGATATACAGTCCCGATTTCTTCGCTACCCACGAAGACACAGAGAAACCAAGTGGTAAGGCGTTTAACACCCTACTTTCTCCTACCAATCTAATGGTCGTGTGTGACCGCAGATTACCCGACGGAATCTCGTCCGTCGATCAACACCTATTTATGGTTAAGGTACTTAATCTTCCAGCTTCTTCTTACGATATGACGGTCGTGAGTGACCACAGATCTCCCGACGGGATCTCGTCCGTCGATTCGATACTTCATCCTTATGCTGCCATCTCGGGTTTTCAAGAGGATCGTTCCTCCTCCTGCAGGGTTACTAAGGTCTTACGCCTTCACGTTCTCTTTCCTGGTTCTTGATGGGCCTTTCAAGGAGGGTATCTCTATGGGGAGGTTTACCCAGGGTACTATCTGAGGCAGATAAGGGTATCGCCCTCCCGAGAACCAGACGTGAAGTCTGAATTAGATCAGTACGCATATAAATAACGATTCATGAGGACATAAGCCATACGTAGTCTTTTCATATAAATATACAACTACTAGCACTGATCAAAACACCATACAAACATTCTTATAATGAAATCATTCACAGTTTCACAGCTTATGAGCATAATTATCAGAATACATATATTTCGAGATGCCAAAGGCAAAACACTTATCATAAAGTAACACCAGAGGTTATGCAATTGCTAAGAGGGGTGCTCGTTTCCACCCAACTGTAGGCTCAACGACTCCCAACGAATTTACCACTAGCCACCCCCGAGCTGAGACCACGATGCTATGAGACTGCGTCTCTGTCTGCCAGTGACCAGGAGTGAAGGTTACTCTCCTTCCTCTCTGCTATCACTCACTCTGCATATTGCCAGAGTTCTCTTCTTCCCCTCGCGTCTGCCCCCTCAATCGCTTCTACCCCACGCCTTATCCTCTTGCGAGGTTGCATGTGGCGCAATTTCCCTCGCACTGGTCAGTCATGATGGCTCTACGGATGGGCGGTTCACCTCCCCATCCCTCATTAATTCCTGAGGAGCCATCTACCTGCCAGCCTGCGAGACATTTAATTCGGGGCCAACGAGCCGCTTTTGGTTCTCCGGGCCAGTGAAGTCCAAATATGGTATTAATTCTCGGTGGAAGTTAACGCCACCTTTCCAGGTGCCTTCCACCGCCATCGTGGTCTCTTTTTTAACACATCCCCTCTCAGCAGTCCTGCAATATAAATTCATAATGTTATTCACATTCATGAGTTTGCCATAGTTCTGGCCAGTCCAGTTATTTTTACACACTGAGGGAAACAGGGTGTTACAGTGGAACCCATGGAGCACGTAGTGCATCTTGAAGGGCACGCCACAATTTTAATAAAGGTGAGTCAATGAACCTAGGTGCCTAGAAAACAATAATTGTTTTGACATGGTCAATATTAAAATAAATATTAAATGAGTAATTTGTATTAATTATAAATTCCCTTAAAATTTATAATCCTAGTTAAAAATTAAGCCTAGGTCTAGATAGGGTAAGAAGACTAAAAACTAAATAATCAATTAATAAAAGGGGATGAAGAAAAATCAAGTTAAGAATTAAAAGAGAAATATTTTATCTAGATTTAATTATTGATTATGTGCACGACATGCTAAAATGGAACTTAGACACGAAAGGAAATGAATGTAAAGAGGAATGTGAAAACATAGAAAGAAATCTAGTCTAGCCTAACTAAGGAACTTTCCTAAATGAAACACAACTAAGTTTTAGAAAGATGTAAATCTTTAAAAATGAAATAGAGGAAATAAAGGGAAAACAAGGAGTGTTTTTAGGAGCACTTTTAGGATGAGTGAGGAGATTTGACATTTAATTAAATTAAATAAGTGAATTTCTGGTGCAACTAAGGGATGGGGTGACAAGTGTACGGGGGAGAATATTTCCTAATTATTTTTTAATAAAACGAACGAACTAAACATGCAAATGACAAGTGGTAACTAAGAAGAACTATATAAAAATAATGGAGGATAAGAGGAAAAGAGGATTGGCATGCATAAAGTAACGCTGCCGAATTTCTTGTCTGATTTTTCTTGTGGGAGTAGGGATACCCAACTAGAAAAGAGAGTGGTATCTCTACCTTGCGAGGCGAGATGAGAGCTAGATTTTTCTTTGGTTTTGGGTGTGTGGCCCCTTTACGGCTACGGGGGATAAGGGGGAAGAAGAGTATCCCTAATGTTGGCTGGGAGGTACCGGTGAGGTCTCATCGATTATCAAGTTGAAGCGAGGATAAGTGCAAGTTTCAGCCGGAAAAAACCAACAACAACCTACCTTGGCATCGAAATCCTTATTGGTTATGGTATTTGATCAGTGGCTTCCCTATTTTGTTAAATTTTTAATTGTATGAAATTTTTTTCGTTTATTAATTCTTGAAGAAAAAATGTATTATTGAATGGCGTCAAAACCCAATTCTCACGATTGACTTAAACGATTTTTAATTCAATTTAGATTTTTGTTGATTAGACTGTGCGGTAAATTTGAAGGAACTCCGCAACTAGTCAATTGTAGTTGTGTTAGCATATATACGATGAATTTGATGATATATAGACCATTTCGTTTTTCCTTTTTCTTTTCCTAAACCATTTTTCGTTCCCTTTGCTCCTTTTTCTTTCTCCTCTGCGCCTCCTTCCATTGCCCAACATGTATGAGCAGCGAGATGCTCTACGTTAATTTTACTCCTTTACTACTCAACGTAAATCTCTTAACTGCATTGTGTTATTGTATTTTCCTTTCTCAGCAATTTCGTTTTTAATTGGCCCGACGTTTACCTTGTTTTACACAGTAGTTGCATCCTTAATTTCTGCGAATTTACTGGATCTCTTTACCTAAGTTTTTGATTGGGACACCCTGCTCTGCGTGGGGAGGAACGCACACGATTTTTTTCTCCCAGTTGTTACTTCTCACCCTCAGCTATTCCGTATCTCTCTGCAACAAGATTCATGATGGAGATCCCTGCTTCTGCCAGTTAAAAATTTAAATTTTTACCTCTGCCAATCATTAAATTCGCCCAACGATTTCGAAGATTCGTTAGCGAATTATTATGGAAATCTCTGCACTGTACAATGGCTTAAATTTTTACCTCTGTCAATCATTAAATTCGCCCAGCGATTTCGAAGATTCCTCAATGAATTATTATGGAAATCTATGCGCTGTACAATGGCTGTTTGCCTTGCGTTTTGTCTACCCAGGGCGCTGCCCTCTCTTTCCTTGCCAGCGAAAATGTTCCTTTCAACTCCACGATTTTTGCTGGCTTCCCTCTCTGCGATTTCCCTTCCCACTCTGCATTTCTTAAGCCCAACTTTGCGCCTAGCTACTCCGCCAATTCTTGCCTTTTCCCTTGCGTTTTTGGTTAGTGAGAAACCCCCTCCCTGCACGGGCGAATTGTACCCTTACATCTCGCCTCGGTATTGCGTAGATTTCCTTTTGTTTTAATGTAATATTGGGTCATTTAGATTAAGGTGGATACTAGAATGACTTTTATTTCCATTACTTGTTACCCCCCTTAATTAATTAACTGAATTTATTTACTGGTGAACTGAGGGTAAGTTAGTTAATCATTAGATTACTATGGATGTTAGAATGATGGTTATTTCCCTTTTCAATGTTACTTCCCTTATTATATTATTTGAATAATATGGACATTAGAATAATACACATTGGTAGGATAAGGGTTGTGTACCTTCCATCCAAGTTTATATTATTCAAATTAATCGAATTATATTCATGTGTATGTATAGGAGAAAGACGTGTACTTAATTATGAGGGGGTTGATGTTAAGACAATTCTTCTTGCTTACCTCTTTGGCTATTGCTCTGTAACTTTCATGTAAGCAAAATATATCAATTTCAGATGATTAAAAGTTGGTCGACGATTGCACATTGAAGATTAATGATTAAGTTGATCACGTGTGCCATGAAATTAACTTGTTGATGATTTGCTAAGTAGAAGGACTCATTGTGTGCGCTGGAATTACACTGAAGTGTATGTTTGTTTTCATATTAAACCTCTTGCATGGAACAAAATTATGATGTAAGGAATGTTTGTTTGGTCAATGGACTACTTGCGCTATGAATAAATCCGATGATGTATGACTAGTTAAGTAGTTAGACTTCTCGTGCGCATTACCAGGATAATGTAATGAATGGTTGGTAGACATTAGATATCTTGCGCGAAATAAATTACAGTGTAATGTTTTTTGATTAACAATTATTTCTTGCGCCATTAAATTTTCTAATGTTCGATGGATTAATAACTGGGTTTCTATTGTGCCATCGAATATTGATGATGCATGATTGAATTAGAAATTGGTTATTGTTGCACCTTTAATATTGTTGAAGTATGGTTGAATTATTAACTACATTCTCTTGCGCCTTGCGAAATATAGTCGATATCTCATGCGTCTTAATTTGTGATGTGTAAATGATGGATGAATTGAATAAATGCTCACGCACAATATAACTGATAACTGATAACTGCTCTTACTCCTTGGATTTAATGTGTTGTATGATGGGTTATGTGATTAGTTAGGATACTTGCGTGCCCTGAATTTAATGTTGATGTATGATTGAAAGATTGATTTGGTTGATGTTGGACTTGATTGTTAGTGGGATTTAGACACCTCCTTGTTCCTCATAACAATCGCCGGCCTTGAGACCTTAAATGATTAAAATCGATTGGAACTTGGGCTTGAGCGTTGCTTATGTGTTTTGGAGGTCCTAACCCTGTAGGGGTAGGTTGGGCGGGTAGTCATTTATATTCTTTATCTAATTGAATGTTCGTAATTGTTTTCAAGCTTCATGATGTGTTAATCTACTATGCTATTTATGTTTATGTGTTGTTATCATTCGTTGATGCATTGATTGCGTTGTTATTTATTTCAATGATGAGTAGCGGGTGATGTTACTTTGTGTCATTATTCATTTATGATGATGTTTGGTTATATGTCATTACTAAATTGTGGAGGCATCAGTTGCGACGTGATTGATTACGATGATGTGTCGCATGCAATTCATTCATTATGATGTCGTCGAGTTGTGTTTCTATGATTTTATTGTTGACGTTATTTTCCAAATGTTTTTTAATTTTTTTTACCTGTTGTATGTCGTTTTCTTTGTCGTAACGGTTGGGTTGTTAAATTCATAATAGAGCAATGTTCATCTACATTATGATAGATTAATGAATGATATGATTTTTAAAAAATAATCCAATTAATAATACATTTGATATATGTACTCTTATTAGTCTCGGTCGCGCTTGGGACTATTGCAATTGGTTTTGCATCAATAAAAAAATTATTGTTTTTTTCCATAGTTTAACCTTGTTGCTAGCGATTCAATTTTATTTCCTAGCTTCTAATTGGTTTTTCAAAACAACATCTTATTTTCGAGCTGGCGGTGGACATTTAATAAGTAATTTAATTATGCAACTGTAGCGCATGGTTCGAACGAGTGCATGTACAATAATTTAATAAGCAACTTAATTATCAAATGGTGCATGTATGGGTGCAAAACATGTGCATCTACATGTCCCAAAGTTCTGATGTATGAGTACTAGACCATAGTTGTGCGAGGATATACTCGTGTGGAGGTGCATACAAATCATCAAAGAAAAAGTCTCTGCACATACAATGTAGGGGTACATAACCGTAGTTGTGCAGGGATATACATGTGCAAAAGTCTCCGCACATAAGCAACAATCCATTGCACATTGCAATATTAAATAATTAATATATGATTAATAACTACTTAATAAATAATATTAAATAATCAATTATTTAATAAATTGCACATTGCCCATTATTAAATAATATCGTACCTATGCGGGGAAATACTCCTGAGGAGGTGCAGACAAATCGTCAAACAAAAAATCTTTGCATATACGATGTATGGGTGCTTAACCATAGTTGTGTGGGGATATACCTGTTCAAAAGTCTTCGCACATAAACAACAACGCATTGCACATTGCAATATTAAATAATTAATAAATGATATTAAATAATTAATACATAGTTAATTATTTAATAAATTGCACATTGCATATTGAGAATTACACAATAATAAATAATACCATACCTATGCAGGGATATGCCTCTCTAGAGGTGAGGACAAACTGTCAAAGCAAACATCTATGCACATACAATGTACATGTACAAAACCATGTTGTGCGGGGATATACTCATGAAAATTCTCTGTACATACGATGTACGAGTACAAAACCATGTTGTGCGGGGATATACCTGTGAAAAAGTCTCTGCACATAAGCATCAACGCATTGTAGATTGCAATTTTAAATAAATAATAATGAATTAATTATTTAATATTAAATAGTTAATAAATAATATAAAATAATTAATAAATACTTAATTATTTAATAAATTGCACATTGCACATTAATAAATAATACCATAGCTATGTGGGGATATACATGTGCGAAGGTGCGGACAAATCATCAAAGCGAAAGTCCCAATTAGTTAATACAAAATAATTAATAACTAATATTAAATAATTAAAAAATTAATTATTTAATTATTTAATAAATTGCACATCGCATATTGTGCATTGCACATTAATAAATAATACCATACCTATGTGGGGAAATAGAAATACCCGTGCGGAGGTGTGGACAAATTGTCAAAGCATAAATCTCTACACATACACTGTACATGTATAGAACCATAGTTGTGGATGGATATACCTATGCAAAAGTCTTCACACATAAGCAACAACACATTGCACATTGCAATATTAAATAATTAGTGAATAATTAATTACTTAATATTATTTATTATTTAATATTAAATGATTAATAATTAATTAATAACTAATTATAAATAATATTAAATAATTAATACTAATTAATAAATAATACTAAATTATTAATACATAGTTAATTATGGTCCCTGAGGTGTAGGACATTCGGTGACAAAGTGTGTTGTTAAGTCACTCCGTGTTGAAAAGTCACCGGTTCGAAACCTGCGGGGACAAAAAATCCAACCATGTTAAGGGTTGGTGTGGCTCAGGCCGGGTGCGATCCCTGGGTGACTTTGACGGCTTAGATGCCCCTGAGTTGCGGTTTCTCAAGCCAAAGGTTAATCTCGCTACCAAGAAGGTCCGGACAAATTAACAAAAATAATAATAAATACATAGTTAATTATTTAATAAATTGCACATTGCATATTGAGCATTGCATATTAATAAATAATACCATACCTATATGTGGATATACCTGTGCAGAGGTGCAGACAAATCACTAAAGAAAAAGTCTTCACACATAYGATGTACGGGTACTGAACCATGTTGTGTGAGGACATACAACGCATTGCACATTGCAATTTATTAAATAATTTATTATTTATTAATAATTTAATATTAAATGCTCCAACAATTTGATTGGTAAAGTCTACAGAGGTATACATACCCTACCTTCCTTGGATTTGAACTTGTGACCTCTTAGGAGGAAATACGCGTTCTTAACCAATAGGCCCACTGATGCAAGAGCATTGCCTTCAAAGTCAACAACACACGCGTGGAGGCAAACAAATGACATCTCAGAAATTCCATAATTTCAAATCAAACATTAATTTCAAAATTTAAATCGGTTGTTGGGATATTTTGTAAACAACAATTTTAATTTGTAACTTGTTTGTAAAGTCGTGAAGGACTGTAAGAGATTGTAGAGATGGAGTGTTGACTCTATCTCCCAATAACTGGTAGTTATTGTAATAGGACAAAGTAGGTAACAACTTTGAGTTTGACAGGATAGATTTCAGACAGGACATAGAGCTCGTGGAGAAATCCTTAGATAGGTTTTTCATTGTTGTATTGTAACAGATAGACATAATAGGGAGAAGAAGATAGAGATCAGTAGAACAAAGTACAGTAGTAGAAACACTATGTAACTTGTTTTTCATGAATGAATAAAGCATACATAAATTGTCCCAAATCCTTGGACTATGTTCATTTCATGTGTGATTGAATGAATGTTATTCTATGTGTATGATTTATTTCGATTCATTTCATGTATGATTGTTCGAGAGATTAACTGTATGAGTTTGTGACGAAACTGGATAAGTTTCAATTGTTTCTCTTCTGATACTTGTATGCAAGGGGTGCATCTTGAATGCAAGGAGTGCGTCGACTGAGTCTCAGATTGGCTCAGAGAAGTTAAGAGAGAATCAAAGAAACTCAAACTAGGTGCAAGGTGTGCACAACGTCAAGAAACTAACAAGCTTCAAAGAACCAGCACAGAAGAACGCCAGGTGGGCGAGAATCATTTTTTTTTCAAGAAAATCCTTCGAACTGAGTTATTTGAAACCCCGAGAACGCAAGGTGTGCATGGGAGATCAAAATCCTTTAAAGGACAAAATCTTAGAAGAGATAGCACTTTCACAAGTGTTGACGAGATCCTAGAGTTAGATCCGTAGAAGGAACAAAGGTTCGAGACCTTTGAAAACTGATAAATCTTCTAAGTCGGAGAGATATCAGAAGCTCAGGAGGAAGAACGACTGTGATCGTTGGATCATAGGAAAGAATATCAACAATCGTCAGGTCAGAAGGAAGTGCATGAGACTAAGGAATTTGTGCACAAAGGAGAGAGAATCTATCGGAGTTGAAACTTGAGATTCCCAAAGTTCGGAACCCTGGAATAGAATCTCAACCATCCGATCAGCAGGATAGACCTGAGTCATCAGATCAGTGGAAGCGAAGATCAAGCATCGAATCATTAGGATGAATCATAGTCATTGGTTTGTGTGAGCTTAGGAGGAGGAGCGATTTTGAAACTTGAGATTCCCGAAGTCCGGAGACCCGGAACGCCGAAGTGGAATCTCAGCCATTCGATCATCCAAACAGATATGAGATGTCAGATCGTCTGGAGTGAACCTTAGACATTGGATCAGTCAAGGAAGTGTGGGTTGTCAGATATCACGAGTGCATAAGGAGTTGAGTTTGAAATTTGAGACCCCCGGAGCGTGAAGAGCCTAAGAGTTAGAGCATATCTGGACTATTGAATCTAGGAGGGTACGTGTAAGCAGGTCAGAAGATCTAGAGGAAGGCGGAAGTTGAAACTTGAAACACCCAGAGCCCAAAGAGTCGAGGAACTGTGATTCATTGATCTGTGAGGGGACACTTGTCAACAGATCTTGAACCCTGGGGAAAAACTGAAGTGAGGTTTCAGTTTGAGAACTGAGATCGCCAAAGCACAAAGACCTGAAATCCATGAAGTAATCCTTGATCATTGGATCAGGAGGGACACGTGTAAGTGGATATTAGACTTCGGGTAAAAGTCATTGGGAAAAAGAGACTTGAGATTTGAGATCTCAGAAGTTTGGAGACCCGGAGGAAATATCGAGCGTCGATCGAGAAGGGGGTCGTTGGATCGTTGATCTGAGCTGAGGGTCAATCATTCGAAGTGAAGGCAGGATCGTTGATTTACAGGATAGGTGTCCGTAGATCGTCAACTCCGGAACGTTGGAGTACGAAAGAGAGCTAGGTTTGAGATTTTAAAATCCCAGAGTCTAGAATCAGGAAGAGACCTTGACCGTTGATTCAGAGGGAGTTGATCTGGTCCGTAGATTTGAATCATTGATTTGGATGTTATCTTCAAGATCGTGAGATTGACGATCTCGTGTCATTGCGGGGACATAAGTTGCAAGGAGTTTAATATATCGAGGGCAGGCCACAATTTGAACCGTGGTTTTGTCAGGAGGACACATGGAGGATGGAGGAGCATTGCGGGCCCAAAATAAGTTTGAATCCAAACCTCTTGTGACCGCACCGGCAATCACGTGGTCATAGCCCCAGGTCACACCAAGAGAGGGCTTATACGAGAAGGAGCTAACGCCGACACTCTGAGTTTTCGCAGTAGAGCGAAAGGGAAGGTCGCGGGTTGCTAACAAACCTACACTAGGAAGCCGAGGGGGCCTATGTTTAGATACATAGAGGGACCTTTAATGTTCTAGAGAGTATTTCGACTCAAGAATCAGAGATCCAAGACCGGGAGGTCGCGCAGCCCTACAGGGAAGTAGGGGGTCTACATCAGGTGGTATCAGAGTTGATTTTAAGTTGTTTGCAGAAAACAAACAAAATGAGAGAGGAGGAAAGTTGGTATCATTTGTGGTATCAAAGAAATTTGATTTATGTTGGTAGGTGACGCAGTGAAATCATGCCACCCCGAAGGCATAGAGCGAATGCAGAAATGGAAGAAGAAATGAGGCAACTCCGAATGAGACTGGACGACATGGAAACAACACAGATAAGAGCACCAGATGCTGGAGATATCAGTGAAGCTAAGAGTGAAGAAGAATAAATCGAAGAAAATGTAGTTGAATATGCTGCACAAGATCGCTTAATAAAATTTGTTTCAAAAATAGGAGCCAGAGCAAGAATAGAGGTACCAATGTATGAAAGAAATTTAGAAGTTGAAGAATTGTTAGATTGGGTATGTGCTATGGACAAATACTTCGATTAGAAAGATATTGAAGAAGAAAAGATGGTGAAGCATGCAGTGACAAGACTGAAAGGTCATGCATTGCTATGGTGGGATGAACTGCAAGCCGAACACAGGAGAAATGGTAAGCAAAAAATTTAAAACTGGGATAGGATGGTAGCCAAGTTGAAGGCCAAATTTATCCCAAAGGACTATCAAATCAATCTGTTCAGGAGATTGAAAAACCTGAAACAGAGGGGCTTATTGGTGAAGGAGTACATTGAGGAATTTTACCGACTAAATATCAGGGCTGGAAAAAAAGAAAATGAGGATGAAAAGGCAGCCAGATATATCAATGGGATGAGATACGAAATTCAAGAAGAGATAAACATGATGTCGGTTAGTACATTCGAGGATTCTTATCAGGCAACCTTGAAAGATGAAGAAAAATTGGCCAGAAATCAAAGCCAACGAAGAAGAGGAGGAAATTCAAGTAGAGGTAAAGGAACCAACAGAGAGAAGTTCTAGAAGCCGAAGCATGAAGCTGACAAACAACATAGTCACCATGAGAAGGGTGGAAGTTCTAAAGAAGGACAACATGGAGGAAGAATTTCTTTTTCCAGAGAAAGAGGAAGAGGAAGAGCTAGAGGAGGTGTAGTTAAATGTTATACCTGTGGAAAAGAAGGACACAAATATTGGGAATGTCCCGACAAAAAAAGAGAAGGAGGAGAAGCACACATTGCTAAAGCACAAAAGCATGTGGAAGCAGAAGCAACAAAAGGAGGAAGGAACCTCATGATGAGAAAGATTCTTCTTAAACCCGAGAAGGATGTAGAGGAACCAGTTCAGTGAATAAGTCTGTTCAGAATTGCTTGCAAGTCGAAAGATAGAGTTTGCAAGGTGATCATAGACAGTGCGAGCACTGACAATCTAGTATCCACAGAGATGGTGGAAAAGCTGGAGTTGAAGACAACTGCACATCCAAACCCATACAAGGTATCGTGGTTGCAGAAAGGACATCAAGTCATGGTAAGTCAACAATGCCAAGTTGAATTTAAAATAGGAGGTTATAGGGATGAAATATTATGTGATGTAATTCCTATGGATGTCTGTCATATTTTATTGGGGAGGTCATGGTAGTATGACCGGAAAGTTATTCATGATGGAAGAAAGAATACTTATACCCTAGAAAAGAATGGTAGGACACATATGGTGTTACCCATAGAAGACAAAGAGCAAAAGAGGGAAGCTAGTTCAAGCATACTTCTCATTAGTGGGAAGGAACTCTTGAAAGAAGTCAAGAAGGAAAAAAAAATGTAGTTTGTTGTAGTGAGGAAGCCTAGAGTTATCCTTACAAATATTTCTGTGGAATATTTGCCTATAGAAATCCAAGAACTGTTAGAAATTTTTTTTGATATAGTAGTGG
Organism: Picea engelmannii; assembly: GCA_009831015.1. Lineage (NCBI taxonomy): Eukaryota > Viridiplantae > Streptophyta > Pinopsida > Pinales > Pinaceae > Picea > Picea engelmannii. The sequence goes on from ML782431.1 coordinate 373,502, forward strand.
ATGAGTTACCACACTCATTGCCACCCATCAGTAGTATAAGCCATCATATTGACCTTATTCTAGGAGCTAGTTTACCAAACAAAGCAGCTTATAGGTTGACACCTAGAGAGAATGGGGAAGTCAAAAATCAAGTCTAGGAGTTGTTGGATAAAGTTTTAGTCAGGGAAATCCTAAGCCCATGCACAATACCGATTGTGTCAAGTAAAAAAGAAGATGGAGGATGGAGAATGTGTACAGATTCCCGAGCCATCAACAAGATAACCATTAGGTACATATTTCCTTTACTGAGGATGGATGATTTGATGGAATGTTTGAGTGGAGCGAGCTATTTTTCCAAGATAGACTTAAAGAGTGGATATCATCAAATAAGGATGAGAGAGGGAGATGAATGGAAAACAACATTCAAGACAAATGAAGGATTGTTTGAATGGGTGGTCATGCTGTTTGGGTTGACAAATTCCCTAAGCACAATTATGAGATTGATGAATGAAGTGTTGAAAGACTTCTTAGGCAAATTTGTCATAGTATATATAGATGACATAATAATCTTTAGTAAGACAAAGGAAGAACACTTAAGACATCTGACAACAGTGATGGAAAAGTTGCAGCAGGAGAAATTGTTGATAAATCTAAAGAAAAGTTCTTTTATGAAGAAGGAGCTCATATATTTGGATTTCGTAATATCTTCAAATGAATTGAAGATGGACCCCAAAAAAGTGAGAGCGATCAGAGAATGGTCGTCGCCAAGCAACATATTTGAGGTAAGAAGTTTTCATGGGTTAACAAGTTTTTATAGAAAATTTATCAGAAATTTCAGTGGTATATGTGCACCCATGATGGACACTATGAAGAAGAAACACAAGTCCTTCAGTTGGACAGAGGAAGATGAAAAAAGTTTCAAAGTGTTGAAAGATAAAATCACAGAGCAACCAATTCTGGTCTTACTAGATTTTGGAAAAAACATTTCAGGTGAGATGCGTTGCAAGTGGATTAGCTATTGGAGTAGTCTTGAATCAGGACAATAAGCCAGTTGCTTATTTCAGTGAGAAGCTGAATGACGCCAAGAAAACATATTCCATGTATGACAAGGAATTTTATGTAGTGATTCAATCTTTGAAAAAATAGAGGCACTATCTAATTCCTAAAGAATTTGTCTTGTATAGTGATAATCAAGCTTTGCAATTTATTACTAGGCAAGAAAAGTTGAAACAAAAACATGCAAAATGGGTAGAATTTATGCAAAATTTTACTTTTGTTATTAAACACATTGCTGGAACTACTAACAAAGTTGCAGATGCTTTGAGTAGGAGAAGTTTTATTGTACAGGAATTCCAAGTGGAGACCTTAGGGTTTCAACACCTCAAAGAGATGTATAAAGAAGATGCAGATTTTAAGGAAGCTTATGAGGAATGCAAGAATCCTTTATTGGGAGACAAAAACCCATGGACTGAATATTTGATCTAGGATGGATTATTGTTCAAGGGAATCCAATTGTGCATACCAAAATTCTCAATGAGAGATAACTTGCTGAAAGAGAAACACAACGGAGGTTTAGCTGGACATTTTGGTCACGATAAGACATTTGCAAAACTGAGTAATTCGTACTATTGGCCGAGCATTAGAGCAGAGGTGAAATTTTTTGTGAACAAATGCAGAATTTGTCAGTATGCAAAAGGAAGACAACAAAACACTGGTTTGTATAAGCCATTACCAATTCCAGAAAGGTTGTGGGATGCAATCAATATGGATTTTGTTTTGGGATTGCCTAGAACCCAAAAAGGGGCGATTCCATATTTGTTGTGGTGGACAGATTTTCAAAAATGGCACATTTCATACCATGCCAGAAGAAAAGCGATGCTACACACATTGCCAATTTGTTTTTTAGAGAAGTAGTGAGACTACATGGATTTCCAAGGAGCATAATTTCAGACAGGGACACCAAATTTGTAGGACACTTTTGGAGGATTCTATGGAAAAGGCTAGGGACGGAATTGTCCTTTAGTTCAACGTATCACCCTTAGACAGATGGAAAAACTGAAGTAGTAAACAAGAGTCTAGGAAACTTGTTTAGAAGTTTAGTCACCGAGCAAGGTCGACAATGGGGTTAGATTATGGCACAAGGATAATTTGCATTCAACAATTCAGTGAACAGGAGCACAAGAAAAAGTCCATTTGAAATTGTGTATGGTATACAACCAAGAGGGATTACAGAGTTGAGATATTTGAATAAAGATGAGTTCAAAAGTGATGGAGTGGAGGATTTTGCAACAGAAATGCAAAAAATCCATGACAGAGTTAGAGAACAACTATAGGACAACATCCAGAAATACAAGAGCAGAGTTGATCAAAAGAGGAGAGAATTTTAATTCGAAGTTGGAGATGAAGTTTTAGCTCATTTGAGAAAAGAGAGGTTTCCAAGGGGAACGCATAAAAAATTGAAGATGAAGAAGATAGGACCATGCAGGATTCTCAGAAAATTCGCAGCCAATGCTTATGAGATTGAGTTGCCAGACAATGTTGGGATATCCCCGATATTCAATGTTGTGGACCTGTATCCTTATAGGAGAGATGAGGCAGGAGAATCACATGATCAGAAAGAAATTTAGTGGGAAGAGAAATTTCCCACAACAGAAAAAACTCAGATGGATAAAATCATTGAATAGAGGGATGGAAAGAAGACCACGAGGAAGACATATCCTGAATAGTTAGTGAAGTGGAAAGACCATCCAATGGAAGATGGAAGTTGGGTTACAGAACCTGATATTTTGAAGCATGGAAAGACAGTGCAGGAGCTCATGGAAAGGAGTCAATGAAATTTTTAACCAAAGGAGTATGATGCAGAAACATCGCCTTCAAAGTCAACAATGCATGCGTGGAGGCAAACGAATGGCATCTCAACAATGCCAGAATTTCAAATCAAACATTAATTTCAGAATTTAAATCGGTTGCTGGGATATTTTGTAAACAACAATTTTAAATTGTAACTTGTCTGTAAAGTCATGAAGGACTGTAAGAGATTGCAGAGATGGAGTGTTGACTCTATCTGGCAATAACTAGTAGTTATTGTAATAAGACAAAGTAGACAACAACTTTGAGTTTGATAGGATAGATTTCAGACAGGACTGAGAGCTCGTGGAGTAGTCCTTAGATAGGTTTTTCATTGTTGTATTGTAACAGATAGATAGAATAGGGAGAAGAAGATAAAGATCAGTAGAACAGAGTAGAGTAGCAGAAACACTATGTAACTTGTTTTTCATGAATGAAAAGAATAGACAGAAATTGTCCCAAATCCTTAGACTGTGTTCATTTCATGTGTGATTGAATGAATGTTATTATGTGTGTATGATTTATTTCAATTCATTTCATGTATGATTGTTCGAGAGATTGACTGTATGAGTTCATGACGAAACTGGATGAGTTTCAATTGTATCTCTTATGATACTTGTATGCAAGGTGTGCATCTCGAACATGAGGAGTGCGTCGACTGAGTCTCAGATTGTCTCAGAGAAGTTAAGAGAGAATCAGAGAAACTCAGACCGGGTGCAAGGTGTGCATAGCGTCAAGAAGCCAACAAGCTTCCAAGAACCAGTGCAGAAGAATGCTAGGTGGGTGAGAAGCATTTCTTTTCAAGAAAATCCTTCGAACTGAGTTATTCGAAATCCAGAGAACGCAAGGTGTGCATGGGATATCAAAATCCTTTAAAGGATAGAAGCTCATAAGAGATATCACTTTCAAAAGTGTTGACGAGATCTTAGAGTCGGATCCGTAGAAGGAACAAAGGTTTGAGACCTTTGAAAAATGATAAATCTTCTAAGTCGTGGAGATATTATAAGCTCAGGAGGAAGAACGACTGTGATCCTTGGATCATAGGGAAGAAGATCAACCGTCGTCAGGTCAAAAGAAAGTGCACGATCCTTAGCACTTCGCACACAGAGGAGAGAGAATATATTGGAGTTAAAACTTCAGATTCCCGAAGTCTGGAACCCTGAAATAGAATCTCGACCATTCGATCAGCAGGATAGACCTGAGCTGTCAGATCACTGGATGCAAAGATCAAGCGTCGAATCGACAAGATGAATCATAGCCGTTGGTTGTTGTAAGCTCAGGAGGAGGAGCGGTTTTGAAACTTGATATTCCTGAAGTCCAGAGCCCTGGAATGCCAAAGTGGAATCTCATTCGTTGGATCATCGAAACATATCTGAGACGTCAGATCGTCTGGAGTGAACCTCAAACACTGGATCGGTCAAGTGAGCATGGGACATTAGATATCGTGAGTGCATAAGGAGTCGAGTTTGAAACTTGAGAGTCTTGGAGAGCGGAGAGCCGAAGAGTTGGACAATATCTGGACCGTTGAATCCAAGAGGGTACATGTTAGCAGGTCGAAAGATCTAGAGGAAGGCAGAAGTTGAAACTTGAAACACTCGGAGCTTAAAGAGCCAAGGAACTATGAGTCATTGATTTGTGAGGGAACACTTGTAAACATATCTTGAACCTTGGGGAAAAGATGAAGTGAGGTTTCAGTTTGAGAACTGTGATTGCCGGAGCGCGAAGACCTGAAATCCCCGAAGTAATTCTTGATCATTGGATCAGGAGGGAAACGTGTCAGTGGATCTTAGACTCTGGGTAAAAGTCATTGGGAAAAAGAGACTTGAGATTTGAGATCTCAAAAGTTCGAAGAACCAGAGGAAATATCGAGCGTCGATCGAGAAGGGGGTCGTTGGACCGTTGATCTGAGCTGAGGGTCAATCATCCAAAGTGAAGGCAGGACCATTTATTTAAGGGATAGGTGTTCATAGATCGTCAACTCTGGAAGGTTGGAGTACAAAAGAGAGTTGGGTTTGAGATTTCAAATTCCCGGAGTCCGAAATCACGAAGAGACCTTGACCGTTGATTCAAAGGGAGTTGATCTGGCCCGTAGATAAGAAGGACACAGATTTGAATCATCGATTTGGACTTTATCGTAAAGATCATGAGATTGACGATCCCGTGTCATTGCGGGGATAGAAGTTGTGAGGAGTTTAAGTTATCGAGGGCGGACTGTAATTCGAACTATGGTTTCGTCAGGAGGAAACGTGGATGTTGGAGGAGCATTGCAGGCCCAAAAGCAGTTTGACTCCAAACCACTTGTGACCGCACCCATAATCACGTGTTCATAGCCCCAGGTCACACCAAGAGAGGGCTTATCCGAAAAGGAGCTAACACCGACACTCCGATTTTTCACAGTAGAGCGAAAGGGAAGGTCATGGGTTGCTGACAAACCTGCACCAAAAATCCGAGGGGGCATGTGTTTAGATACAGAGGGGGACCTTTAAGGTTCCAGAGAGTCTTTCGACTCGAGAATTAGAGATCTAAGACCGGGAGGTCGCGCAACCCTACGGGAAAGTAGGGGGGTTTCATCACCCACTCAGGCTGTATATTTATAGGTCAAGGATAAAAATAATTATCCTACATTCTAATGAGACAAATATAGTATACTTCATGGAATTTATATTACAATTTTAAACATTTGCAAGTAAACTTGATGTTGATATATTTACTTCAAGGAATCTATAACATCAAAAAGAAAATACCATTTGATATATATATATATATATATATATATATATATATATATATATATATATATATATACGCGTTGTCTAAACGTTTTACGTTTTGACATTTTTCAACAAAATCCGGTGATATAAATCTTGGCAAAATCACAATTTTGTGTTGTTTAAATTGTATTTCTGAATGCATAAATGGATCTAGTATGTTAAAAAAACCTCGATCCACTCAGAATATATAGCTTTAACCACTCAAATCTGCAGATCCAACAATTTCCCACCGGATTTTGAGTAAAATTAAACGAAAAATATGACTGGCAAAGAACCAAAACATATAACGTTTAGACTACGACTATAATACATACTACTATGCCCATTTTTATAATTGGACAACATGATTTAAACAAGTAGGCATGAAACTACTACCTTACTAATGAATGAAAATAAAACTAAGCATGTGTAGTAACGTTGATTTAGTAATGCAAAATATTGTTTTTCCATCCTATATTAAATGAAATATAAACGTTCGCATTAAAGGGTTGTAAATTTGGTGAAATGGGGGTGTTCCATAATGTGATTAAGCACTGCATTAAATATGTTATTAGGTTCAATCAACAATGAATTTTTTAATATGATAAGATTTGTACAACATAAGCATTGAAGCTTTTAATAATATCAAATATGCAAGGACACATAGAGCCTATGACAACTTCAAATTGAATGTTCACTTGTTGAACCATTTATTGTGATTCTCTACTCTTTATAATGGGTCTTGGAGTGATACAATTTGCATTTGCATTATTTCAGGGGTTTTATAGACAAATTGCATCTATTTTTCAATTGCACTTTCTCTTCATTCATGCCAAAATATAATCCAAATCCATTTAAGAGAGATCATGAAGATGACAACGAGGGAGAGGGAGAATATGTAGTATTTTTTAACAACACTGACCATGAGCTCTACTTGCTCCACAATCTGTTGTCCATGTCCTACACATGTAGTAGATGCAAAGATTAGGAAACCAACATTGACTATAAGTGTGCAAGGATAGAAAAAAAATTTGTAGTTAGCAACAATAACTCACTACTGCATTTGGGTCAAATTCCGACGGCGCGTTCGACGCAATTGCCACTTTCTATTGTCGGAAGATCGACAAACCTCGGACCCCCTCAAACGTCGTTTCACATGACGTCGTTTTTCCGATGACCTAGTTTTCGTCTGTATTGCGACGTTTCAAACGTCGCAAGAGAGACGTTGCAAACGTGGCAAGACCGACGTTTCAAACGTGGCAAGACTGACGTTTCAAACGTGGCAAGAGAGACGTTGCAAACGTGGCAAGACCGACGTTTCAAACGTGGCAAGAGAGACATTGCAAACGTGTCAAGACCGACGTTTCAAACGTGGCAAGAGAGACATTGCAAACGTGGCAAGAGAGACGTTGCAAACGTGGCAAGACCGACGTTTCAAACGTGGCAAGAGAGACGTTGCAACCGTGGCAAGACCGACGTTTCAAACGTGGCAAGTGAGACGTTGCAAACATGGCAAGTGAGACGTTTCAGACGTGGCAAGAGAGACGCTTCAAAGGTGGCAAGACCGATGTTTCAAACGTGGCAAGTGAGACGTTTCAGACATCTGAAACGTGGCAATAGAGACCTATAGAACGTGGCAGGACCGACATCTTGAAGGTGGCAAGTTCTCGTCTAGAACGTGGGAAGAGAGACGTTAAGAGGTATCATCTCCGACGTGGTTGCTATGGGAGCGACACTCCAAAATGTCGCAATAGCAACCTTGTAGATATTTAAAAAAAAAATACAATATCAGTACTAAGAGGGACGGGTACATTAACCTTTGCTAAGATACTAGCCATATCAATATTTAAATCTATATCATCGGTCTATATTTAAGAAACTCAGATTTTTTTATTAACAATTTATCCTC
>ML782431.1:404067-415485 GCA_009831015.1 Picea engelmannii
GACATACATTTTCACAAACGTGGCAAGTGAGACGTTCCAGTGGAAAACGTGGCAAGACCGACGTTAACGTGGCAATTGCGACATACATCTTCACAAACGTGGCAAGAGAGACGTTCCAGTGGAAAATGTGGCAAGAGCGACGTTAACGTGGCAAGACCGACGTTAACGTGGCAATTGCGACATACATCTTCAGAAACGTGGCAAGAGTGACGTTCCAATGGAAAATGTGGCAAGAGAGACATTCCAGTGGAAAACGTGGCAAGAGCGACGTTAACGTGGCAAGACCGACGTTAATGTGGCAATTGCGACATACATCTTCACAAACGTGGCAAGAGTGACGTTCCAGTGGAAAACATGGCAAGAGAGACGTTCCAGTGGAAAACATGGCAAGAGCGACGTTAACGTGGCAAGACCGACGTTATCGGGCAACATGAACTTTTTTTTATATAAATTTCCTCTATTTTGCGACAATATGGACAATTTTGTCCATAACGCCGCAAATAAAACGTCGGAATTTTTACAATATGTAGTAGTGACTGGGAGTCAAAATGTGCAAAAGAACCAAACTAAATCACAAAGGAATGACAAAGCTAGTATACCATTTTTTCATAGAAGGCCAATTTGTTTTCAATGGAGAATGATATTTTACTTCTATATTAAGAATACTTTTCAATATATCAAAAACCATAACATTTGAGAAAACCAAAATAAAATGGTATCCCTATATTTGCAAGCAAAAATATTGGTAATCAGAAGATATACAACCTCCATTCCATTTTCAAAAAATATATACAACATATAATCCATCACAAAACTTTAAAGATAACAATAGAGTTCCCTTAAGTTTCACTTTTGAGCATAGAAAGACTAGTTTGGAAATCTAATGCATTGAGAGAGAGATGAGATGATGTAATACCTTAGTTTTGATCCTTGGTTCAATGTCATATATATACATGTGAATGACTATAAGTTGAATGGTGTAGTTTATAACTGGACATTGAATATTAATAAAAAAAGTACATCATCAGATGCAGAAGAGAAGGACAAAAAGAAGGGGGTACCACTCCACAAGAGGGAAAATACAAGGGGGCATAGTAGGCTAAGGAATGACCTTAGTAAGGAATCTAACCCAAAGTCTTGCAAAACTTAATTATGTCATTTGTTATTAGTAAATTATAGTTTACCATAATTAGAGTAAATATGGGTTTAAAATGAGCCTCATAGGACAAAAATATGATTGATGGGTTGGAATTCAAAAACCAAAAGGGTTGATGAGTTGGAGTTCAAAAATCAATATAATTTCAAGAAATTGGATTAACATCGAGTTGGAACTATTAAAGCCAATGTTACACATTATTTTCGTCACCCTTATGACCATTAATGATGTAAACCTATCTGTTGCATTCAGAGGGGTCAGTGGCCTGAATTCCTGAAGAAAGAAGGGAGAAGAACTTTCCCTAAGAGAAGAAGTTGTATTTTCCTTTGTAAAAACCCTATTTTGGAGGATTTCCACAGGCTGCTATATATGCAGGGTGCATAAATGCCTGATTTCCGCACCTTGCTCTATAGCTAGGGTGCAGATTTTCCGCAGGATGCACTATAGCTAGGGTGCGGCGACCTCCGTACGTGGGAAAAAACGAGCATTTTCTCAATGCTTCTAGAAGGAGAAGCTTCTATGGTGAGGTGGATTCCGAATGGTTTGGATCTTACTCTCTTTCATGATTTAGTGGGATCATCCTAACCTCCTCATCTTATCCTCTTCAGCTTATAAAAGGAGAGGAACTCTCATGGAGAAAGTTAGCTTGATTGGGTTGGAAATTCTTTGAGCTTGTTAGCTTGGTTAGATTGGCTTTGAGCTTTGCTTTGTCAAGATAGATTGTGAGTAGCTATCAGATCCATGGTCTCAGAATCCTTGGAGCAAGAAGTGTGTGGGAAGCAAGGAATTGTTGGAAGGAACCTTATGACATCAAGGCATTCGGTTGTAATCTCTTTTCCTATTGTTTAATATAATACAGTGGCATGTTTCTTTCTCATAGAATAGTCTTTATTTTATTACATAACTCCTTGATCATATGCATAGGTTTTCATTGAATATACTTTACTTCTTTCACTTTGGTTGGTTTGTGTCTCACTGCAGGATCAATATCACAAGAGCACCAGAGCGAAACAGGAACAACAAAGACATAAGGAGGCGACACTTAAAGGTATGTATCTTATCTTTTATTCGGTAGTAAATTCGATGATTAGAGCCTAGGGAAAGCGCCATGTTCTGTCTTGTTTTGTTCTAGATCTAGGTGGATCTAGGGGGATTGATTTGTGTCCGCACTTAACAATTAGCTCGATAACAAAATTAGTGACTCGGTCAGGGAACATATTGTTTTCCTATTTTGTCTTTCTTTCTTGTTTTGATTGCTTGGTTTTTGTTTTCTGAGTCACTGGGAGGTCCAACTTTACTCTCTGACTGTTAAACTTCACTGGAAAACCTTCTTAATTTTTGTTTGATTTCCGCACCCTACTTTGAGGGACAGTGCGACGACTTAGTATTTATGCACCCTACTTGTTTAGACCAGTGCAGAAACTCCACACCCTGCCCATATCTGGCCTACGGAAATCAGGGATTTTCGCACTGTGTTAGTCTACAACCTGCGGAAATTGTCAAAATTTTGATTTTTTATGGTTTTTCCTTACCCAGACCTTGGATTTGGTTTTGGGGTGATTTTTTGGGTCTGATTACAGTCTGCTTGACAAAATTTGAATCATCTTTCAACCATCTTTGCCTTATTTTTTCTTTGTTTTCTTTTGAAAGATTTGGTCTCTTTCTTTGAGTGTCTTTCAGTTACAAAGCACTGTCTTTTCTTTAGAATTGTTTATTGAAAGAACTTATTTTTCTTTTATTGAATAGTTCATCTTAAAAGAGAAAATTGTTTGGGTTTCTTTGTTTCATGTCATTTTGCTATTGCTTTTAGCTATCTTTGAAACAAAAAGTTTTAATTTCTTGCTTTATATTAGATTGGGGGAATCCTTGCATTTGAAGTAGCGAAATTGCATGATTCTTGGCATTTTTTGGTCTTAAATTCTGAAATTTTTTCCCCCTCATGGCCGGGGGGGTGGGGGCGTGAATTGTGTATTGGTGTACAGTTTATTTGTCTAATTTCTTGAAAATATTGATATTGATGAGTTTTAAAATTTTGGGACATTGTGCATATGGAAATTATAAATGTTTTCTCCTTCTCGTAGCATAGCTTTCATCGAAATGAAAAGATTGCATCTTCATCCCTTTGCATAACTTTCAAGTTGGTCAAAACACCATATTGTCCACACCATTTTCCTTTTGAGTAACAACAGCCATAAAATAAAGCGCTTATAAAAATTGATTAGACAGTTTTATATTTTCTAGTAGCAAACCTACATTAGATTAGTTGTAGGGCTTTGGAATAGGTGTGAAAGATAACTTTCCAAAGCTGCAAAGAAACGTAGAAACTTGCGTTAGGGAGCGGTGAAATCCACTTATTACATTTTTTCCTGGGAAGCCCTTCTAACACAAGGGTCAATCACGAGGTTACATTGAGACCAACATAGTTACTCACCCTGCTTCATTGGTCTTGGTGTAGAGATTGCACGTATTATGGGGGTCACTTGAAGGTATACCCACAAGGATGAGTGGAAGCCTTTCGAGTTGATTTTGGGCTAGATACCCTACCTTTGCACGTGGATCAGACTGTTGACTGTTTCCCCAGGCATCACTGTAGTAGTTGGTAACCTTAGTGGCCTATCTCTTTAGGATATTTACATAAGGTGACTGTGGAGGGGCAAGTCTTCACGGTACCTGGAATCTACGTTGGCCAAACTCACTCAGGCTCCATGGAGGGTAAATCCACAATTACTACGTGGAAGCTTGCACCAAGGCATAAGTCCGTTAAGCAGGTCGTCAACGTAAATTTTCCACCCGCTCTATCTCAACCCCTTCTTACTTTATTCCCATGACATTGGATTTCATCACCAACTAGTGCGCTCATTGTGAGAAGGTTTTGTTTGCTTGCTTGCTTACTAGATTTTTAGCGTGTGTTGTTTGTTTTCCCTAGTGGAATCTAGATTGGATTTTTGTTTTTAACGACGTCAGTTCCCGGAATGACCAATAAAGGAACCTCTGCTCCAGAGGAACCTTTTGTTTTTCCTTCTTACGAACACATTGGTCCTCCTCACATCGCTACTTTGAGCCTTCCAGGTCTCACAATTGGATTACTGGTATGGTTGTTTTCCACTCAGGTAGTCTCGAATGCAGTTAGTGCTTCATTTGTAAGCACTTCCCCCCAAGAAAATCAACCTCATGTTGATCCTTCACCTTCTTCACCAGTAAGATCTTCTTCGTCTTCTTCACTTGCAAGGTCTTCTTCCATTTCATCTTCTTCGTCGAGTGAAAGCTCCAAAGCTAGTAACTTGGTGGATAAGAAGAATAAGAAAAGGAATAATAATAAGAAGAAAAATAAACAAGGGTCCAAACTTCCAACCACTGCTAGACATGTTTTAAAGAAACCAGTTACTGTTGATCGTGTTGGGAGTGTTGATGATGTCAAGATCACCCAAACAACTCGTAAACCTAGGTACCCTTGCAGGCTTTGTAAGGGTAGCCATCTTATTAAGGATTTCCATGGTCTATCCAAGGTTATAGAAGTATGGTCTATACACCCTCGTTAACCCATGTCGTCAGCCTTCGAACAACATGATGATGACCTCCCGTCAATTAGTCAGGATACCCTTGGGAAGAAGAAAAGTAGAGTCAAGTTCCAATGTATGTTATGCAAAGGAAGTCATCTAACTCACCTTTTCCCTCGTATGGACGAAGCCTCAAAATTACTGGAAGATGTGACTGTTTCACAGCCCCAACTTCCAGCTGCTTATCGCAAGCTTACTCTTGACCCACCTGTAGTTGATGGAATGATCAATCCGGTCCCTTCATCAATCAATCCAGTTGATCATGCAGTCAATCTGGTCACATCCTTAGTTGAACCAATTGAGAAAATGGTCGCTCTGATCCCATCCTCAGTCGATCCCACTCTCCCGTTAGAGAGTGAAATGCAAGTGGTCAATACGATCTCTTCCTCGGTCGATCCCACTCTCCCGTTAGAGAGTGAAGTCCAAGTGGTCGATCTGTTTCCACCTGTCGACCCCATTCTCCCCTTGGAGAATGCAACCCAAGTGGTCGATCTGATCTCCTCATCGGTCGATCATACTCTCCCTCTCAAGAGTAAACCCGATATTGCTCACATTTTTCTCGTTGATACAAAATCTACCCGGTCGGGGGGTATTCCTCCTTCTCCCATGGGACCCCCTCCAAGTAACGAGGCCATTCATTTTGATTGGGGTGTGCTAACTGGACCTCGTCTTCCCTCTCACATTCCTTTCCAAATTATAGTGTAGGTTTGCGGTCGGGATGTTCCTCAGACATTGATAGATGAAGGTGCGTCCATTAGTATTTTGTCTTCTTTTGCTTGGAAAGCTTTGGGTTGTCCTCATCTTGCGCTGGTTACACAAAATTTGTTAGCTTTTAACAGAAGAACCAGTCAACCTTTAGGGACCCTTCCTCAGTTTCCTGTAAATTTGGGAGGGAAAATTGTCTTTATTGATGTCATGGTAGTCCAAGACCCCTTGGATTTTGCTTTACTCCTTGGGAGAGATTATGTATATTCCATGAAAGCTATTGTGTCCACTCTTTTTCGTGTGATATATTTCCCGCACGATGGAAGAATTATGACCATTGATCAACTTTCATTTTTTGGTCCTGACTTGACCTCAATGACCTCCCTACACGGTTCTTATATGCAGTCGGTGTTACCCCTACCACATGTCAATTATGTGGCGTTGTATCCCATGCCTTCCGCTGCCGATGAAAATGACTTAGATCTGGTAGTTGACATGGTGATCTCTTCGGTAGGGATATTAGAGCTTGATCACCTTACCCCTATCACAATCCTTGACATGTTTTCCTTCCAGAGTGTGTCTCTTCCGTCCAGTGAAGATCTCTTGGAAGCCATGACCGAGTTTTGTTCCTTGACATGGTGTCCTTCCAGAGCATTGTCCTCTTGGAAGCCATGATAAAAAGGAGATTTGAGCATGGTTCTCTGATTTCAAGCTCATTAAAAAATGAAACTAGCATTGAGCATGGTTCTCCGATTTCAAGCTCATTAAAAAATGAAACCAGCTTTGAGCATGATTTTTTTATTTCAAGCTCGTTAAAAAATGAAACCAGTTATGAGGATAGTTTTTTGCGTCTATGTGGCAACCTCGTTAAAAAATGAAACCAAGGTTATGAGCATAGTTCTTGTTTCCGTGTCAAGCTCGTTAAAAAATGAAATAATGGTCTGGGAATTATACCTAGAGTCACGAGCATAGTTCTTTTCCTATGTTAAGCTCGTTAAAAAATGAAATAGTTTTCCCCCTCTCTTTTTGAGTCAAGTCCTTCGTCTAGAATTTGAAGTTTCATTTCATCCACCTGTGTCGTTGGACAAAACGAAGCTTGGGGGGCAATACTTTAAACCTCTGGACTTCATGCTGAAGTAGAGCCGCTAGTTTCTTAAGCTGGGGGATAAATACCAACCATTCCTGTGTAATGCGTTGGGAAGTCCAAGCATAGTTTTTCTATGGTTCAATCTTGTGTAAAAATGAAACCACTTACCTCAAGCATAGCTTCCTCTGGTTCAAGCTTGTGTAAAAATGAAACCAGGTCCAAGCATAGTTTTTCTATGGTTCAAGCTTGTGTAAAAATGAAACCACCTACCTCAAGCATAGTTTTCTCTGGTTCAAGCTTGTGTAAAAATGAAGCTAGGTCCAAGCATAGTTTTGTTTTGTTTTAAAGCTTGCGTAAAAATGAAAACAATCCCAAGCTTGGTCTTTGTTCTTTCTCATGATCGTAAATACATGAGAATAAGTTACCGAGCTTAGTATTTGTTCTTTCTCATACTCGTAAATACATGAGAATAGGTTACCGAGCTTAGTCTTTGTTCTTTCTCGTGCTCGTAAATCAATGAGAATGTAACCAAGTATACTTTTATCACTTTTTCGGACTCGTAAAGTTATACAAAAAAGGAACCCAATGGAGTTCCCTGTAAGCTCTTTTTAGACTCTCTAAACATGAAAATATTGTCGAGCGATCTTGTTCTTTTCATGCTCGTTAAAGTATTTGAAGAAAATGTCTGTTGAGTGGTAGTTTATCTCTTTTTTGGTCTCATCAGAATACTTTACGAAAAAGGAAATTTTGGAGTTTTCTTTAAGTGTTTTCAAACTCTCTAAACATGAAAAACCCATGAGTTTTCTTTCTTTGGACTCATAAAACAAACATCGAAAGGCCCATATGGGACCAAACCATTCCTTCCTAGGGCTCGTTAAACATACTCTGAGGGACTCATCTGAAGGATGAGCTTACATTACAAGCATATGTTATCCTCCTCAAGCTTGTGTAAAAATAAAGAGGTGCTCGCCAGAAATGGTGGGGGAAAATTTGGGAAAGAAATGTGTCTAAACTTGTGTTCTATGGAAGAGTCACTTTTGAACCTGAAACCCTTTCACTCACTCTGTGTCTAGGTTGGGAAATGCGCTTGTCTCTTGATCATACTCCTTTATAAGATTACCCATTGGTCTGTGATCCCTTTTGTTGAGTTAGTGTTTCCAAGATAGTTTTTGTGTCGTCAATATGTTCAAAGATAAGTTCAACCCAGAAATCCTTCTATTGTGTCGGCCATTTCTACAGTCCTTAAGCCTTCTATTGCGTCGGCCATCCCTGAGTCAGTCCCGAATCACATGTTACTATGATCTACTTCAAATCTTGTTACCCGTTTCGTGTCATTGATGGGGGATACATTAAGGCCTTCTTGTGACGAGTCTTTTCCTATCGACTTCAACTCATTATCCAGGAATTAGACTTAGAAACTAATTGGTACCTTGGAACTTACATGCCTCAATGGCAGGTTTCCTCGCTTTTGATAGTGGGTTTTCATTATTGACCCCTGATCGGGAGATTCCGCTGAGTGTTCGACCTCATCTCATTGATTCACATTCGTTGGATTGTACTAGTGTACCTTGGGTGTCATTGACATTAATGGTGATTTCCCTCGTACTTGTTAACAGTATACACTAATGACCGGTAATCGAGTGGTTTCTACCATGTTCAACTTCAACATATGTATTCGCATGGTTAGACTCGTACTATAGAGTGGTGGAGATGAAGACCCTGGATCTTTTTTGATAGATTCAGGTTACGCTGGAGTATATTCAAGTTGTACTGTTGCATAGATCCACATCGTATGTCTGGTGGCTATTACCAAATTTGAGTTTTTAAATGCATAGATCCACAATGTATTTCTGGTGGCTATGTTCAGATTCAAGTCATATTGGCATGGATCCATAGTGTATGTTTGGTGGCCATGATCTGTATTACTTGACATGGATCTTCTCATGTCGACATTTATGCTTTGAGTCATTTGTATTCTGAGTATGGGAATGCCTACCTTAGTGATGATATAATATTGTATTGTATTTCCTTGTTTGTTGGCAGGTTTCCGACCGACTGTTCCTTGTTCCCTACACACACTCAACAAAGTATTTCAGCTATCACTCTATTCTAACTTCATACTTTGAGGGGCTCTCTATTACACATTATTTTCATCACCCTTAAGAACGTTAATTATGTAAACCTATCTATTGCCTTTAGAGGGGTCAGTGGCCTGAATTCCTAAAGAAAGAAGGGAGAAGAACTTTCCCTGAGAGAAGAAGTTGTATTTTCCTTTGTAAAAACCCTATTTTGGAGGATTTCTGCAGGCTGCTATATATGCAGGGTGCGGAAATGCCTGATTTCTGCACCTTGCTCTATAGCTAGGGTGCAGAGTTTCCACAAGCTGCACTATAGCTAGGGTGAAACGACCTCTGTACGTGGGAAAAAAATGAGCATTTTCTCGATGCTTATAGAAGGAGAATCTTCTATGGTGAGGTGGATTCCAAATGGTTTGGATCTTACTCGCTTTCATGATTTAGTGGGATCATCCTAACCTCCTCATCTTATCCTCTTCAGCTTATAAAAGGAGAGGAACTCTCATGGAGAAACTTAGCTTGATTGGGTTGGAAATTCTTTGAACTTGTTAGCTTGGTTAGATTGGATTTGAGCTTTGATTTGTCATGATAGACTGTGAGTAGCTATTAGATCCATGGTTTCAGAATCCTTAGAGCAAGAAGTGTGTGGGAAGCAAGGAATTGTTGGAAGGAACCTTACCACATCAAGGCATCTGGTTGTAATCTCTCTTCCTATTGTTTAATATAATACAGTGACATGTTTCTTTCTCGTGGAATAGTCTTTATTTTATTGCATAACTCCTTGATCATATGCATAGGTTGTCATTGAATATACTTTACTACTTTCACTTTGGTTGGTTTGTGTCTCACTGCAGGATCAGTATCACAAGAGCACCGGAGCGAAACAGGAACAACAAAGACACAAGGAGGCGACACTTAAAGGTATGTCTCTCATCTTTTGTTTGGTAGTAATCTCGATGATTAGAGCCTAGGGAAAGCGTCATATTCTGTCTTGTTTTTTTCTAGATCTAGGGGGGATTGATTTGTGTCCGCACTTAACAATTAGCTCGATAACAGTCAAAGATGATTATGTGTCATATTTTTATTTGGAAACAATGAATTGCATATAAATCTCATCTTGATTAAAATTTTGGTAAGATCATCTCAATATATGATAAATATTCTTGAAATATTAAATATAAAGTATTTTATATTATTAATACTTCCAATGCTTTTGAAAATAAATCTCATATTAATTCAAATCATAATAAAATCACTTCAAATATAAAATAACCCTCCACACACACATATATATCATTAATTCTAACTCGTTAAAACTAACAAGTTATAATATACTATATTATATAATATAATTACTTAGTTACAACAAATCAATTATATTATATATTAATTATAATATATAATATACTATATATATAGTTATATTATATAAAATAGTATATTACAATTACAATCAACAAGTTAGATAATATAATATATAATAATCATTAATGCTTATTAATTACAATAAATTATAATTAATGAATTATAATATATTATATTACATAATATATAATATAATAATTTAACTAATAAATTAAATTATAATATACAATATAGTAATTCAACTAATAAATTAAATTATAATATACAATATATAATTCAACTAATAAATTATATTATATAATATTTATGGAAAGTAATATAGTAATTCAACTAATAAACTATAATATATAATATTTATAGAAAGTTATAGTATGGAATATAATATATAATATCTATAAAAAATTATAATATGTAATATATCACATTATATATAATTTATAATCTTAAAACTTATAAGCTTAAAATTAAATTAAGGGTAATACACCTTATCTCATCTTATTTATACAAGTAAGTCTTTCTCACATTTAGAGTATTGTTATGATTATATATTTCACTTACAAGAACAAGATGAACACCATAAATCACATGAGGCTCCCCAAAATTGTTTCAAACTCTAACCAAAACCACCAGTTGTTTAAGTGAGGATGACATAACGATGCCAAATCTCGGCTAAATCATTTGGGAATACAAGAAGAAGCCATCCTGGTCCAGAATACAAATACTATTACAAATATTATAACTTCTAAATTTAAGGAGAATATGTGGTGTGATAAAGAATTAGAGGATAAAAGGAAACTAAGATACTACAAGGAGGTGGTGAACCCTAATTTAGAAGGTCAAAAGTACCTCTCATTTTTAAGAAGTGCACACAAGAAAAACATAGTTACCAACTTAACTCTACAGAGTTCTCGTTTTTTGGGAGGTCAAGTTTTTTACCCCATTTTTAAAAATGATGCGCAGTTCCATACTTTTTAAATATAGTGGAAAATATCATTTTTAACACATTTTTTTACCTTTACTTCAATACATAGAAAATAATTGTAGTTAAATAACACTATTTTTAAATATTTAGCAAAAAAATATTATTCATCTTTTTTGAATAAATTAAAAACTCAAAAAACTAAGAAAACAAAAAGAATTGAAATTATAAACAAATTTAAATTTAAAAAAACCATTAAAAAAAACAATTATGACCCAAAAAAATTAAAAATAAAATAAAATAAAAACATATATATAAAAAAAAAACCAAGTCAAAAAACCTAAAATAACAATTTTAATACAAAATTTTAAAAATTTTAACAAAAAAAACTTTAAAAACCTTTAAATTACAATAAAAAAATTGAAATTTATGTAAAAACTTAAAAAATAAAATTTAAATAAAAATGGTTAGTAAAAAAACAAAACAAAATCTTTACATTATATATATATATATATATATATATATATATATATATATATATATATATATATATA
>ML782431.1:453589-503279 GCA_009831015.1 Picea engelmannii
ATATATATATATATATATATTAAATGCATGAGAAAAAAAAGTGATAGTTTATATATATATATATATATATATAAACTATCACTATTAAATGCATGAGAAAAAAAAGTGTTTTATATGTTGATATCGTTGATTATACTCATGCATATTAAGGTAATTTCTTGTAGGCAATGTGTATTTCACTACTAAGTTTTATTTGCCTATCATTTCCATGTAAAATTGTTGATGTCAACTTAATTAGATAGTTGGGTATGTTACTGAATGGTATCAAAGCTACTTGTTACAACACTAGGACTATATATGCCATAATCCAACTATATATGAAGAAATTGCAGCTTGTGTGACAAGTGTTTGGCGAAATTTCTCCATGAGAATAATTGGAGAAAATAGTATTTGAAGCTTGCAAATGTTGAATTCATTGCCACAGTTACCAGATTGGAAGGTTGTTATAGTATTTGGGTAGCTTCTAGAGGCATAAATGAATAAATGCATGAATTTCAAAGTTAGCTCTATGAAAATTTTGGAAAATGTTGTTTGTAGGCTAAGTGTTTCACAAAATGTCCATGAGGAGAAAACACTGTATAGAGGCATAAATCCCAGTTTAGAATCTTGATTTGGGTATGGGTGTAGTCATTGGAATGATAATTCAAAGGGGAATAATTTTGATGGCTCAAATTTAGGAGAAGTGCTTCATAATTCTTCAAAAATTAAGAAGAAGAGACATGTAGCCTTAATATGCAAAAAACAATCAAGTGCATATTCTTTCTGGAATTGAAAAAAATGTGTTAGAGACCTGAAATTGAGGTGTAACCAACAATTTTTCTTGATATGCACACTTCTTGAAGAGTTAGTACTTCAGTAAGGATAAATTAAGATCAACATTGAAGAGTATCACTGAAGGGATAACATGGAGGATGGACAAGATCCCTATAGTCATGAAGAAGAAGATTATAAGAAATTTGAGGAGCAAACATTGTAGACAAATTACACACAAAATAATATTCATATTGCTATCTTGTACTCAATTACAACACACACACACACACACACACACACACATATATAGTTGGTCTCAGATCCAACTTATTCCAAGCATAGAGATAGTTGTTGAGAGAATCTCTCAACAACCTCCAATAAATCTCAAACCAATCTCTAAACTCAACACACTGCATTGATGGAAGCATTATCTCTAACACCCCCTTTAATGCTTACATTACAAAACTTACAATACTAAATCACAAATTACAATATTAATCTTTGTATGATTCTATGTCTATATGGTCTTCATTAGCACTTACACCCGCTTTGCAATCTCACAGTTTCCGCTCTTTTCTTCACCACACTTTCGATATTCCCACTTGATCCATTTAAAGTACAAACTGATAGAATTTTTAAATTTTCTGGTTACACAGTTACACCACTTAATCCAATAATAACTTCAATAGGATCACTGAAAAATAGACAATCAAAGATACAGTAGAACATAAAGTTTATCCTAGGAAACCTTCGTGGGGGAGAAAACCCAACAACCAAAATCCTCAATATATATTCTTTCAACTAGTACAATAATATGCTATAGCTCTCCAAGAACGACCAAGACCAAAATACCAAAAGGACTGAAACACCAAAAGAACAAGTCTCCAAGACTTGTGCGCTAGACTTCCTTATGTGCTCCAAGATACACAAGAGAAGTGTGTGTGTTAATGTACAAATGAGAGGAACCTATCCTCTATTTATACATAAAAGTGTCTCTTGAAGAGACACGACTCTTGACCTAACTAACCCATAAAAACAAGGCCAACTAGCCACAATGGGGATTTTTACAATTACAAGTAAAATACCAATAAAATAATAAATTATGTTGAGATGACTTATACAATATAATTACAATGACCTTTTAAAGGTTTGACCAATACAAATATACAAGAATATCTTCTGAAGTTACACCAAAAATATTAACACTCCCTCTTGACTAAGAAGGTATTCTTCCAGAAACAAAGTCCAAGTATGATACCACACAAGCTCACATCCATTCACTATTGAACATGCAAATCTATACATCCTTAGATATCCATACTGCAAGATGAATTCACCCAATGCATCCAAGGACTATGGGTAGCTCTCAATATCTACAGCATGTCCCCAGGAAATTCACTACCCACAATGCATCAGTACCTTATCATGTGCACCCATGTCTTAGTGCCAACCCTTTTTCATGCCAGATGAGATCCACTAGACTCAGTGCCAGCCCTTTTTCATGCTGGATGAGATTTTTCCATACTCAGTGCTATCCCTTTTTCATGATGGATGAGATTTTTCCATACTCAGTGCTAACCCTTTTTCATGTTGGATGAGTTCCACATATCACTCCCTCTGAAGAGGGACCACACCAATATTGTCCCTGTAGTAATCAAACTTTGTCCTCAACAACCTTGTCACACCAAATGCAGGTCACCTCCAATCCGAGACCAAACAACCCAGACAACAACTTCTGAAGTCACATTGCTTCTCTATTCACTGCACATACTGCCACATACTCAGCTTCAGCCGTACTGAGTGCCACACATGACTTCTTTGTTAGAAAGTAATGGATGTGCTTGTTTAACCATAGACAATATAACAATATTGTCACCCAACCATAGGCCGAAGCCACCCCCGAGCACCTTAACCTTGACATAGAATGATTCCGAAAGAAAACCAATAGCCAACCACGACTAATGCATAAAGATAACCAAGACTAATCAAAAAGTCCAACCATAACCAATAGTAAGTTTGAGCCTAAACCATAAATACAAATTGCAGTAGTTGTCGGCTGCAGCTGCTCCCTAGTCTTGCTCGCTTGCCTAATTTTTGCAGTGCGCACCTCTTCCTAGCTGAATTTTTGAGCTGTCTGGTACAAAATGAGGTCTGGCTACTTGTATTTATACTATTTTCCTGAGCTGTCTCGGATGAATTCTCATTTTGGATGCTAAATACTTAATATTGATTATTTCCTTGAGCCAACTTGTCTTCTAGGGTTAGGTTTAATGCTTTAGGGTTTCTTCTTGCTTCCCAGAATATTCTATTCTCATCAGGGCTACACGTAGAGGTAAATACCTCTCGCAACTACCATAATATCAACACTCCCTCCTAGCTAGGGAGGTATTGAAGGCAATGGTCTTAAGCAAAATCATACCATTCAACTGGTAGCATCATCATAGCCATGCATGATATCTCATGATTAGATCACGAACACCATCATCACTATCAGTGTCATCTGACATCATCAACTGCATCATCTCTTGAAACCATACTCCATCTGAGTAATCAAGCATGATGTTGAAAAAGGTCACTCAATCCAAAGAGTGATATAGGAACCATTCTTCTAATCCAAGCATATGTCCTAGAAGAATAATTATTTCAGCATATGTTGGAAGCCACGTCATGGGATGCAAGGACTATTCTTCTAATCCAGACATATGTCTAGAAGAATAAATGTCCTAGACCATTTTCTGTCTGGAAAATGTTTGTCCATCAGTACAATGACCATCTATCTAGCTCATAATCATTTTCAACACTACTAATACTCTTCATGGAATTCAGAACAATATCATTCACTAGAACACCACTGTGTCTATCCATAGTAGTACACAACTACAATCCAATGGTACACTACCACACCAAGTAGGACACAACTACTTAATCAGTGACACATAGTCACAACCAGTGGAACACATCCACCACAGTAGCATACATCTATTGTCCAGAGACATACAGTCTCCATAGCAATCATATCATCTAATATCAACTTGCACAGAAAAAACAATGTCATGATATAAACTAAGTCATTTGGGCCATTCTTCCACTCACATCTGTGAGATCTGAAAGAGCATCTTCCCTCAGAAAGTAAAACATCAGCCATGAGCAATTTGGACTATTCTTCTCAAGCATAGAAGAATAATTGTCCTGATTTCTGAGCTTGGACCATTCCTCGGGCACTAAACAAAGTGCAACCTGGAGAGAATGAGTCTGCCTTAGGGAATGCCTATCCTTGATTGCTAAACCTGGACCACTCACCTAACTGGGCCATTCCTCTAACACTAAACAAAGTGCAACTTGGAGAGAATGAGTCTACCCTAGGGAATGACTGTCCGGACCATTTCCTAAGGAAATGACTGTCCTGCACCTGTTAGCACTTTGTAATTTGCCCAAGGTTGTGGAGGAAATCATGGAGGTAACATCAAACCACTTGGAGTCCTAGATCCATCCCTCCAAGACTCGGAGAGGGATCTCTCGGTCTGATATAGATTTTTTTTAAATAAGATATTAGGGTAGATATCTAGTTCAATGTTGGGTTTTTTATTGGAGTTGGTCGAAACAGGAAGAAAATCCATTAGGAAATGGAGTCACAAGATGAAGTTCAGTCAAGGGTCGGTTCTACAGACAACCCTACAAGGAAATATAGGCATTCTTGTTGGATTCTTTGATATTTATTTTGGATTTAGAGGAAAATGATGAGAGGACCAGGTTATAATAGGGCAATAAAGAATCCTGGAATTAACCCTTAAGCAGAAAAAATTGATAATTATGTCAATCCAGAAAAAGAGTGTATATCTCAACAAATTTTGTTCTTTAAAATTCTTAGCATAATTTAGAATATGAATAAATTAAGAAACACAATGGAAACAAATTACAGTGATAGAGGTATCACCACCAAGATTGACACATGAATCCTGTAACTACTACAATTGTATTAGTGGATTGATGAACTGTAGCTCTGTGAGCTTATTACAATAATGGAAAATATTTCTTCAACAGGTTCCAACCCCTGTTTAATATTTTACATATGAAAATATAAAGAGAGATATTTCCGTCAACCCCCAAGCTCGAGCCATAAACTTGCTTTCTAAAAATAGAAAGTTGTTACAAAAGCTTGACACTTGTACTAACAAACTGCCTTATTCTTAGGAACTAACCTAACAGAAAATGATTTGAAATCTGGAAATGCCACTTGAACACCTCGAATGCTAGAGATTATTAATACTGAAGAGGACCATGATGTTGAGTTCACTAAATTCAACTGCCACCTATATATGATCCATTGAATGAGTAACTTCTACCTGATATGTAGGAAAGCTCTGCCACTTGCTTTTACCCTCGATCTCACACTTGGAATTTACTTAAACCATGTTATAACAACTGCATGCCCTGTTGATCTTTGTCTACTGTAGTGTATCTGAAGGATAAACCTAAACATTGAGTGGATATCTCCATTATTTTCCTAGCATTCATGCTGCTGCAACATTGATAAGTTTAAGATATTTTAGACTGCAAGACATATAAGTAAGACTCAGCAAGGACTAGCCAACAAGACTGCCACTTAGTCTTCGAAAATATAGAGCTTGGTATACTCTAGATGTCATCCATTTTTAACTGCTCAAATTGATGCCTATCGAAGAACTAAACAATAGCCTCAGTTCAATGATTATCAAACATTTTTCAAATAACCAATCATCAATTGACACTGTCACATTTGGCAACCAATCTCTAACTGTAGGGGTAGAAAGTGAAGAAAAGGATCCAAAAGAATGACTCCACACATAGAGCTCCTTCATGGCCTCATAGACTTCCTCCTTTTGAGCGAGGTTCACCATTAAGCCTACTTAGAATATACCAAGGACCAATGTTAGAAGTCATAATAATGACAGTATTGGTGAAACCTACAGTTAAAACTTGAGAATCAATAACCTTTCCATCATCTTCATCTGCTACATCTTGAGGTTGGATTGCTTGATATATTATTAATGACATGTTAAACGCTTTTCTGTGAGTCATATTTCTTGTCTCTAGATCCCTTGACTAGTCTACAAGGCATTTCAAAACAATTTTCCCCTTCACTCATGATGAACTTGCATGTACATCATCCAAGCCTTCACTGGAAGAATTCCCAGCTCCTATTGAAAATCTAGATCTTATAGAAGGGCGACGATCAACTAAATTTGGAGTAAATATAACTGGAAAACGTTCTAAGAAAGGCAATGCGTTTTGTAATTTGTTGACCAAAACCTTCATAGGATCTCCTTCATCAGAAGACACACCGCCATATCCGTTTGCAGCATTATCACAATCAAAGTCATCAATATCCACTGTCGATCCATCTTCTAGGTTGCATGAAACAAATGACAAAGGAACATCATGAGGGAGATATTGTGTAAACCCTTTCTCCCATGACCTCTGCTATGTTACTAAAGATTTTTGCTCACCGAAGTAATGAGACGAGTTTTTACTTGAGCAAGCATAACCATCGAGGGTGTTCGGGTTGCGCCTTTTGACATGATACATGATTTGGAAAGTTGTGCAATCACCTTGGCACATGATCTCCATTACAGATGGTGCATCAACATCTGAACCTACACACATTGGTTGTCAATGCCTTGCCATTCCTTGACACATGAACTCCAGTCAATACATGGGTGCATAGAGTAACTCTGCGTTTTTATTTTTTAAAACTTTTGGGATATATCCCACATCGGTCGAGAAAACACACGTTTTGATGTTTATATATGTGAATGTTTGCATGGTATGTTAACAAAGTGAGCCCAAGGCTATGCATTTGTGCTTGGCACTTGATGCACTAGGCTTGTGTATTGTGTTGACTCGTGTGTTGTGGATGTAGGTCGCATGTAGCTGGAGAGGGAGCAAAGCCTTCTGGTTTATTTTTTGATGAAAA
Source organism: Picea engelmannii (assembly GCA_009831015.1). Lineage (NCBI taxonomy): Eukaryota > Viridiplantae > Streptophyta > Pinopsida > Pinales > Pinaceae > Picea > Picea engelmannii. The sequence goes on from ML782431.1 coordinate 460,296, forward strand.
TTTCAATAAAATATTCATAGAACCCTACATAAGGCCGAGAGCCAATTTTGGCTTAAAAAGGCCAAATTTGACTAATAAAGCCAAAGTTTAGGTTAATAAAAACCAAAAACTTTGCAATATATAAATTTTTCCATACAAACCAACTATTAATAATTTCTTGCCCAAAATGCATAATTGTTTTTCCCCAAAGCACCTAAGAAACCAAATATTTCTTAAAAACCAACTTTATGAAAAAATCCAAAAATTAATATGTGATAACAGCTGAGATGTATTGAGAGCTTTATGCCACCTTCACATATTCACTATCCGTCATGAGCAATAGCGTTATGAGAAATATGCTTTATGCCTGAAATAAATATCAGTCAGAATACTTATTTCCCTATAAATTATAGGGTCCTAACAACACCAACCTCCAAAATGGACCATTCTTCGAAACTTCTCACAACTGTGAACTTCGAAAAAATGACTGTCCGGCGAGGCAGACCATTCTACTTGACCACTACTGAGAGTGGTTTTCAAGAAGAAAGACTGTGCTAGACCATTCCCCACACTGGCCACAAGGGGAATCATTGTCTATGGTACATCAACAATCTATCAAACCATTTTCATTATGAAAATGACCGTCCGATCTAGACCATTTTCTGAACTGGAAAATGCCTGTCCATCAGAAATCTCAAACCACTTTCCGAACTGGAAAGGAACTGCTCATCCTAGACCATTTTTCGAACTGAAAAATGATTGTCCATAAATCAATAACACATCAATGCTCCCTCCCAACCTGGGAGTCATCTCTTCCCTTTTCAATAAGGAAGTTGTCTCCACGAGCTCCAACTTGTTCCTTGAGTACGCAAACTTTTTCATCTTGGACATAGGCTTTACCAAAATATCTGTTATTTGCTCATTTGTGGAGATATGTTGGAGAACCACTTCTCCTTTCTGGACCTCATCACAAAGAATGTAATGCTTGGTCTCAATGCACTTCGGTCTTTTTGGAACACTAGTTTCCTCTGAAGGTTTCATATAGCTCTGATCATTATAGTATATCATAGTTGGATTCAACTCTTTTGTTTCCTTCTAGCTCATAACATCGTGGCAAGGCTCAACCTGGAACATATTCAAGTGGCACTTCTTTTATCACCATGAGAGTTTGTCATAGATTAGCAATCCATTATCTCGGACTTCTGAGTAACCATTATGATCTTTGTCATATAAATTTTTCACCACGCTTCTGCTTTGCATGAGAGGCTTTACACCAAGTTGTTTGAATCCATATAAGATCTTCTTCCATCTGCATATAAGGGTCTCTTTCTAGTATACCTCAAAACCTTGATGTTGCTCTACATACACTTTTTGTTCAATTACTCCAGAGAATAGTCTTTGCATTCATCTGATGTAAACTCCAACCCATGGATATTGCAAAATATATAATGGCTCAGGTAGAGGTATGTCTGGCTATTGGAACAAGCTATCATTAGTCTTTTCCCTCCATCTGGGAGAAACTCTAGTTTTGGATCTCACAATGCTTCCATTCATAAGTCTTCCATACACTGTTCTTTATCACAACTTCCATTTCTTCTGCTTGATTTCTTCTATAGGGTTCAGACTAAGCTGGTAGTCTTGTGATTCTCAATATAATGGTTGTTTGTTCTGGATTTTCTTTCTCTCTTGGAATCGTCATGTTCTTATTCATGTTTCTCTTTATATCTTGGGTCCATGGAGTTTTCTATAGATTCCATGCCCTGAAGATTCCGACTTCTTCCTTTCATCATAGGATCATGGATGTGGATTGACAACCAGGGATACTTTAAGGCTTCTTTTCAAAGAAAACTTCTTCTAAAGTAAAATTGAACACATGCTTATTTTCATGGCTGCTACCATTGATGGGAACATGGATAGATACTTCATAATCCTCAATGGATCATATTATTTAGGATTAGCTCCCTCCTAATCCTTTCTTCATGCATGAATGCATGCTCTTATTTTGGAATTATATAATCGACTCCCTCCATATAAGAGAGTCCATGCTTTCGTCTACATCTTTATTGCCTTCTGCAAAGTGTCACAAGTCTTTTTCTAATTTCCTCTTGAATGCTGACTTCTTTCTTTTTTTACTTCTTCCAGGTTTCTTCAAGTTTGATTTAGATTTTGTCTTATCTTGCAGCTGTTACTTATGTTAATAGCTTCCACATGAATTATTACCAAGGGTTGTTGATGTACTTCATCTTTTCATGTGTATTTCTTGACTTGTAGTCATCATGATAGCAATCCTTATCTTGTTATTCTTCCATATGTATTGTTTCCCTCTGAACATCTTATATTCTAAGAAATAGATATGCAAGATATGTACAAAAACTATGTAAACATGGTATGTAGAAGAATTATGAAGAATATTGTTACCTTGTCTTAGAAGAAGAAGTCTGTTTTGTCCTGCTTGGCCTTCTTTGAGGGTTCCCTTTCTTTGGCAACTGATATTTCGTATGTTTCCTTCATTTTCTTTAACTTGGGACAATGATTCTTGTAGTGACCATATTTTCGACAACTGAAGCATTGTATTTTTGACATATATTTCTCTTGATTTGGTTTCTTCTTGGAGCCAAACTTCTTTTTATTCCTGAAATTCTTGAACCTTGTTGTGAAGGCTTGATCATCGTATTTCTTTTGGGATTTCTCTTTTGCACTAATCCTTGATTCTTCTTGTGCACAAAAAGTCCAAAGTTCTTCAAATGTAGGATACTCCTTCCTTGTGTTCATGCTTGCGACAAATGCATCTCATGTCTTGGGAAGACCATTGAGTACTATATTTACCAATTCCTTCTCTGAAATGATCTCTTCAATAGTTTGTAGTTGATCTCTCAACTGAGAGATTCTCACAAAATATGATGTTATGATGTCATCGTCATTCATTTTCATGTCACAGAGCTCATTACCTATCCAATGTTTCTGACTGAGAAGAGGTTTGTTAGGGCATCGCACATCTTCTTAGATGAGTCAAGATGGGAGATGTAGGGTATCAAGTGGTATTTTATAGAGTCCACTATGATACTCATGGTATTGATGTTATTGTCTTTGAACTTCTCCATAACTGCAACGTTCTTAGGTTCCTTCTCTTTTCCTTCTTCGAACTGTGGTTCCACGATATTTCCTTTCATGATGTCCAACACTTTATTCTTGGCAAGGATGAGGTCAATACTTTTCCTCCACGATCTGAAGTTAGAAGCCCCTTCTAAATTTTTTTTGACTTCATAGAGTAAGTCATAACTGCTTTGACTTGGTCAACCTTTGACTTTGACCAAAAAATCAAACTTGACGTCTTGGCTTGCTGAGAATACCAGGAGGTGTGCTAGGCTAGGGCACAGTGGGATATCCATAAATTAGGTCAATCCCTTCACTTAAGGTGCCTCAACAAGAGAGTTAGGGTTTCTTTGCTGCAACTGCAACTACAACTGAGCAAATCCTCCCAATCTATCTTCCAGCGGTTAGACTGTCCGAAGATAGTGTGGGCCCATAACCTGTTAGAAATTAATGGATGTGCTTGTTTAACCATAGACAATATAACAATATTTTCACCCAAACATAGGCTGAAGCCACCCCTGAGCACCTTAACCTTGATAGAGAATGATTCCGAAAGAAAACCAATAGCCAACCGTGACTAATGCATAAAGATAACCAAAATTGATCAGAAAGTCCAACCATAACCAATAGAAAGTCCGAGCCTAAACCAGAAATACAGATTGCAGTAGCTGCCTGCTACAGCTGCTCCCCAAACTTGTGCACTTGCCCAGTTTCTGCAGTGCGCACCTCATTCTCGCTGAAATTTCGAGTTGTCTGGTACAAAATGAGGTCTGGCTACTTGTATTTATATTGTTTTCCTAATCTATCTAGGCCGACTTCTCATTCTGGATGCTAAATATTTGATATTAATTATTTCCTTGAGCCAACTTGTCTTCTAGGGTTAGGTTTAATGCTTTAGGGTTTCTTCTTGCTTCCTTGAATATTCTATTCTCGTCAAGGTTACACGTGGAGGTAAATACCTCCCGAAGCTACCATAATATCAACATGCTTCCTCTTACTCCACGAGACCATACTGGAGCCAAGACTGAAGCAATATCCCGAAGTGCTCTTCCAGTCAGGAATACTACCGACCCAATTTGAATCTAAGTATCCATATAATCCAAAATCGTGGTCAGATACATACCAGAGACCATGATCCATAGTACCCTTAAGGTACCTCAACACATGTTTTGCTGCAACTAGATAAACCTACCTGGGATGCTCCAAATTATGACTCAAGGTGTTCACTGCAAAACATATATCTGACCTTTTGTTCGTCAAATACATTAATGAACCCACCATCTTCCTGTATAAGATAGAATCCACAATATCTGAAGTTGTATCATGTAGCAACTTTAGATTTGATACCATCGGAGTAGCCAGGGCCTTACAGTCCAACATTCTGAACCTCTTCAAAATTTCTACAACATACTTTCCTTGATTTACGAAAATCTCATTTGATCTCTACCATACTTCTAGTCCCAAGAAGCAGTGCATCATTCCTAAATCTCTCATCTCGAATTCTACAACCAATTTTCTCTTACACTTTGTGATGAGATTTTTCGCACCTGTTAGAAAGAGGTCATCCACATACAACAGTAGAATCACATGTTCACCATCTTCAACCTTAAAGTAAAGTTTATGATCTGCACTGCTCTTGGTAAAACCCAAGCTCATCAGAAAACTATCAATCCTTCCATACCATGCTCTGGGTGCCTACTTCAATCCATATAAATCCTTCTTTAACCTGCACACATGAGTCTTCCTATCATGTGTCTCAAACCCAAGTGGTTGCTCCACACAAATTTCCTCTTTTATTTCACCATTCAAGAAGGTCATCTTCACATCTATCTGGTGCACCTTCCATTTCATCACATCGACCAATGAAAGTATAGTCCTGATCGAGGTATATCTCGCTACAAGAGAAAAGGTCTCCTCATAGTCAATCCCTTCCTTCTGAGAGAAACCTYGGGCCACAAATATTGCCTTATATTTTTCAATGCTGCCATCAACTGCGTATTTCRTCTTATAGATCCATTTTGAACTCACCACAGATTTCTCCTTTGGTATGGGAATCACATCCTAGACATCATTCTGCATAATGGACTGATATTCTTCTTCCATGACATCTTTCCATACTTGTTCTTCTGCAACCTCTTCATAACTGRAAGGTTCTGCATCCATTATGTCACACAATCATGCCACGTAGCCGGAATATGGCTTCGGCTTCTTACTTTCCCTRAAATATTTCTCTGGGGAACCAATTCTTTCTGCATCKCTAATAAGCTCTTGTGCCCAAGCTGGTCTTCTCTTGCAAGAAGGCATCTCTGCTAGTTTTTGAGGTTCTTCCATGTCATGATTCTCTAGAATGAATTCCTCTGGTTCAACTATCTATGTAACTCCATGAACTTCATTCTCTTCTTCATGTACCTCTTCTGCATGGATCTGTTTGGATTTATTGAAAGCTTCATTCTCATCGAAGGTTACATCTCAGCTGATCTCCACTTTCCGACGACCGAGAATGTATATCCTGTAAGCCTTTGATGTGTCATTGTAACCAACAAATATTCCCTTCTGTCTGGAAGGGTCCAACTTTGTCCTCTTTTCCTTGGGTACATGAAAAAATACAGGGCAACCAAATATTCTGAAATGGTTGACTTCTGGCTTCTCTCCTAAAAACATCTCCTTGGGTGTCTTGTTTTCAAGCACCTTGTGGGGACTTCTATTTTGCACGTACACTGTCGTCTTCACTACTTATTCCCACAGATGCATAGGAAGATATTGATCAGGGATCATGTCCTTTACTGCTTTCATGATCATCCGGTTCTTCCTTTCTGCTATTCCATTATGTTGATGGTTATAGAGAGTAGAAAGCTCCCTCTTAATCCTAACTTCCTTGCAATACTCCTTGAATTATTTTGAGGTGAATTCACCTCCATTGTTTGATTGCAAGGTCTTTATCTTTCGTTCTGTAAGGTTTACTACCAGTGCCTTGAACTCTTTGAATTTTCCAAAAACTTCATTCTTTTCCTTCAACAAATAAATCCAAGTTTTACGTGAGTAATCATCAATGAAAGATACATAATATACATACCCACTTAGTGAAGATGTCGACATTGGTCCACACACATCTGAATGCACGATGTCCAAAACTCCTATGGCTCTGCTATTGCTATTGGGAAATGAGTGTTTCACGTTCTTGCTTTCGGCTATCTGCGAGTTATATAGGAGAGTAGTTTGGATACATAATGTATTAAAAAGTTGATCAAACAACTTGACCTTACATTAAAATAACATGTAACTGACTTTCCTGGCTTTACACGACCCATCAACATATAACAGATATAAACATAACCAAACTAGTGACCAACTTGTGGCAAGGGCAGGGATTCCGCACACACCAACTTAAGCTATGTTACCCTGTTATATAGTTGGTTCGTCATCCTTCATTTCACAAATCAAAAAATATATCATACTTTAAAACTTTCACAAACTGCACACTCCATAAAACAATGAAGTTCAAACATAGATCTGAGAAACATGATGGAAGGAAATCGACCGGATCCAGCTCTATTCCTAGTGACGATCACTGGCAGCCTCAACACACCATCATTTCAACTTCTGACAAAATTGAGCAGCGGATTCCATTCACGATATTGATGTTGCGAGTCCAGTGACGATCACTGGCAGCCTCAACACACCATCATTTCAACTTCTGACAAAATTGAGCAGCGAATTCCATTCACGATCTTGATGTTGCAAATCTGATTGAAGGAGAAAAACGATTGGTACAAAAAAGAGAAATAATAATAACCTGATAAAACAATTCTTATCCTGGTGCTGCAGGTTCCTTCTGAGTGCTTTCGTCCAATACAAGACACTCAGAAATAGATAGCGAATTGATATCCTCCACACGCGTTCTGTTTTTTATTTAATACACAACTCCTTAATCGGAGAGACGGGCATCCATGGTCAACTGAATTTTGTAGTAAAATTCAACAAATCGGCATCAGAAGGAAATGCGAATTTTCTAAAATATTTGTCAGACTTTCTCTAATTCCTCAGGCACTGATCAGAGCTCATTACTATTACTCAATAGAGAATCCACCAACAATCCTCAATGGAGTTATCAGTTCCATAGGACAGATCGCTCAGTTTTCTTCTCCTTGTGTTCTTGGCTCCTCTCGTGGGAAATCGACAGGACTTCTCCTTCAACAGTCAACACACTGCACAATGAGTCTTTTCCACAGCAATGATGCGCACCTCCAATCTTCCAGACTCCTCTAAAATTTCTCTCTTTCTGTATCATTGACAAAAAACAAAACTTACACATGTCCACCTATGATCTCCACTATGCAGTTGACAGTTCTGTCAATTTTGGCGGTAGCTATGCCGCGGTTCTCCAACCAAGTGGCTTCTTATACTGACGACGCCATCCCTCTCTCACGGGCCTCATACATGATAATGGGAGGCTCACTATCCTTCCACACAACGGCTAACAATGACTGCACACTCACGACTTCAGCACTGTCATCTCTCACACAAAACATGCAACAATATTTTCTCACACACCGGAAATCCACACACCTATATTAATCTATGTACAAAGTATCAACGGATTTAAGACAGTAATTACACACAAAATAATAGTCGTATTCCTATCTTGTATTCAATTACAATAAATTTATATAGTTGGTCAGATCCAACTTATTCCAAGCATAGAGATAGTTGTTGAGAGAATCTTTCAACAACCTTTAACAAATCTCAAACCAATCTCTAAATTCAGCACACTGCATTAATGGAAGCATTATCTCTAACAAAGATAGATGCTTGAATATCAGTGCAAGAAATGAGGACACCAAATCCAATGGGAATAGATAAAATAGTGAGCCATTAGAGCTAATAGAAACTATGGGGAGATTGAAGATAGAGGTGCAAAGCTGTAGAGTTGAGAATGAGAGAATTCTAAGGGCTCAAGAGAAGAAAAATCCACTGAACTCTTAGCTAGTGCAAAGCTTGAATCGGTTGCATATGCAAATGAAGAATGATGGGTCAAGTTCAAGGCATGGGAAAAAGATAGAGTTTATTCAAGAAGATAAAATCATGGAAGATCCAAGTACTCAAGAAGTGCTACCAAAAATTGAAGGCATCATTACTCATCAACACGTTAAAAAAGAAATCCATATGCATTCAAAGAGTCATAGAGCAATCCAAAAGTGTCCCCAATAAGACATCAAAGGAGAAGGTATGAACTAGACAGTTTGCAAGGAGAGCTTAGAAATATTAAGCCACCTATCTTTGATGGTGAAAACAAGATGTAAGAGGATATTGAACCCTAGTTGCTAGGGATAAGGGAGCACTTTCAGTTGCACAATTACTCATACAATCTAGAAGTCATAATTGATCTATATAATTGCAAAGAAAATCCCCTATGTGGTGGAATCAACTAAGGCAAGTTGAGCATATTAACGAGAGGGTCTCTTGCAAGAAGTTCAAGAATTACTTCCAGCAGAAGTACCTCTTTGAGCACCACTATGATCATAAGAAAATGTAGGAATTCTTTGAACTCAAACAAGGGAATATGACATGGACGAATATGATTTTTTTTTACATTGCTAAGATATGTAGGCTATATTAAAGAGGAGAAGGTTAATATACAAAGGTTCTTAAGGAGGGTGCCTGCATTCTACATAGATAAAGTTCACTTTGTTGAGCCAGTTCAATTTGTTGAGCCTAAGACTCTTGAAGAGACAATTAGGAAGGCCAAATACTTGTATGACCAAAGAAAATGTAGGGCATGCTTGCAAAGGAGGTGGCCATGGAGAGCTTCAATGATAAGGGAGAATTGCCAAGAAAAAAAGAACATGTATGAAGTGATGAACCATCTATGTGGTAAGTTATATGTGTGCTTGGAAGAGTTGCAGGTTATAAACTAACAACTTATGTGTAAAGTATATGAAGAAAATAATGAATTTCACTCACTAAGAAGTTGCTAATGGAGGAATAAAGCATGCATAGCATGGAATTGTCTTATAAGATCAAGTTGAAGTTGGTTGAGAATAGTTCACTGGAATGAAGAGAAAATTATATATATATATATATATATATATATATATATATATATATATATATATATATATATATATATATATATGACTAAGCTTAGTACAACTAGAGATAAGGGAACAAAATGCCTTAAGATAGATGCTTAAGCTACTAGAAGATATTGCATCATTGAGTTAAATGATTCCAACAATGAATGTGAATTGTTGGATGAGAATGAGGGTAGGGAATGGTAAGTGCATTATGAGTGTACAATGTAAGAAAATCAAAGTAGGACATCACAATTGTAGTAACTTCCAGAATGGAAGTATAAATAAGGCACATGAAATAAGAAGTGCATTTATGCATGGTATTGGTTGCAAAGTAAAATGGAATTGACATGAGTCATTTTGAAGCTTGAATGATATAATTACAACATTATGGTGTGTCAGATATGTTTTTTAAAGATAACTTTAATGTTGGGACAATATTGATCAAGAAAATGGTGCAATGAATGAAGATTATATTTCTATTATTGGCTGCAAATGAGGAAATGTCAATTTGGGATTGGTTGGAATTGTTCTAGGAAAGAAAGCAATAATGCACTAGAGAGAAGATTGGAAAGACAACTCAAACAAAACAAGAGTAGAGGATTGTTGCATAGTCAAATGGAGCATGAGGGCAACCCAATACAGTAAAGGAAGCTTCCCAACACAACATAGGATGTTGTAACAATGTTATAAAAAGCTACAAGATGTCGAGGAATTTGCTATAGTAGCAATTGGTGAACATGGCTAGAAAGGAAAAGTTATTAATGAGAGGGATTCTCACCTGGAATTTTTTTCTATTGATAGAATTAGAGCCGTATGTTTATAATAGTAGTAAGTACACATGTTTTCTAAATTTGTGAATTGCTACTTGGTGAGAAAATCAAAACTAATGATCCATTGTGTGAATGGAAGAAAGGCCATGAATTGGATCGGTTATGCTGTGAAAAATTCATGCTATGCAAAGGAATTGAAATGAATAATTCCTTGACTTTTCTATTTATGTTATATTTGTATTTTTTTAAGTTTATATGTAAAGATAATTAAAGCACAAGAATGCTAGAAATGCAAGAGAATAAACTAGTTGGATTGAATATGCACTAGAGGTCAAACCGAGAAGTGATACATAGTGCAGATATAAATGCTTGAGCATATATAATATACTTATAGACTAAGAGTAAATTATTTGCTAGTATGTATGCAATGAAGATGCTACAATGATTAAATATGGTTAATGATGGATTATATAACCAAGAAAATGTTGATAGCATGGTTGAAGATGGTGTTGTTGTTGTTGCATATGCTAGTCAATATTATTAAGAAAAGATGAGGATAATAAAATGCTGATCAAGAGTTTGGTGAAAAGAGTATGTGAACCTCTATAGCACACCTTAGGCAACATCAAATAAGTTGATGGAAACCATGCAAGTATGAAGTTTAGTTCTACTATATTGCATATGTGCTAAAGAAATTGGGTAATAGTTCCTTTAGTCATGAATTGATATCATAAGTTGATAAGTCTATGTTGTTGAATGCATTTATGTGAATGATACCCTAGTGGGCTATGGTAGAGGTAGAAAGCACATGAATAGAATGTTATGTCTTGTTATGTCGGTTATGAAATAATAACCAAAGTAAGTTAGGACTCATGATCTTGTTGTGAGGTTAAAATACCATGAGATATAGTCATGTGTGAGTCCATAGTGATGTTGAATATGGAAAATCTATAGTGCTACAGAAGTGTCCAATGGTCTCCATACTTGTATTGGTGTCCTAGACTGTAACCTTGTTACCAACACTGAGAGCACCAACAAAGAGGAAGGGTTTCATAAGGGACTGAAGAGAAAATAAGTGAAACAACTTCTAGTACACATGAGGGCCTGTTTAGTAGAGAAAGAGTATATGCCTAGTGTTGTGTTGGTTCAAGGAGGAAGGTTTCCAGATGGCCAAACAACTACTGAGGAGGTGGTTGGATGAGGTGTTGAAGTGTTGTCTAGACCTTCCAATTCATCATGGTGAATACATGACATGTGAATATGGTATTCTTGAATGAATGTAAGGATACATTGAGTAGATGTACATGAATAAATTATGTAAGTGTGCAAGTCGTGGTATGCACACCCAAATGTTGACATATATGCTTGCATGCATTGTGTGAATGCATGATTGTCATATATCATTGCAAAATGATAGAAATATTGATAACTCATGAATTTTGAGATCATGTCAGGAGTTGTTGTGATGTCGCAGTGAAAACATAGTATGCAAAAGTAGTCATGTTTTGTTGGACTACAAGAAATCTCTATCAGGAGAACAAAGTTATGGAAAATGATGATTGTTGAAAGATGGAATGACTGGGAAATACATTGTGATGAAACTGGAACATTGTGACTACAACAAGTTATTAATTGATTAGAGGTTGTTAGTGGATGTTTGGAAGTAAGTTGGCACTCTTCTTGCACACAAAAAACTTGGAAAGATGGATAACCAGAGGGACTGTCTAGTAGGGAAGGGGATTCATGAGCTTGGAATGGTGAGTGTGGAAAGGAATATGTAACTTAATTGAATATGCCATGAGAGATTCATGTGACGTGATGGATGTAATCAAGGAGGGTGTGCCAAAAAGGACATTGAGCTAAACTCTTTCCCATGGAAAACTTCTGAAGCAAATAATATACCTACATATAAGTGTTGGGTTAAAATTTCATACTTATTTTGTGTTATGAATATACATGATTACATTTTGGATTTGAAAAATCCATGCGAGGGGAATAACTATTGTATAAAAATGCTACAACAAGCTTATTTTTATTGATAATTGATATATGTACATGATAATATGCTAAGACCTGGGAGGTTATCAAGGTAGTTAAATCCAATGCAGGTGCATTGTTTGCAAGATAGCCAACAACTATGCAAATTTGAAAAGAAGAGGATGGCATTTCACATGCAAAAAAAGAATAAAGTAAGGGGGATGCAATGTGGAAGGCATATCCAAATTTATTTTGATGATGTAAAAAAAATATTGTTGTAACTATACATAATGGTGATGTGCATCGAGGATGTTGCAAAATCTAGGGGGAGGGGAATGTAATACCACAATTTTGATCCATGATTCAGTGTTGTGTATATACATGATGAATGGATATAATCCGAATGATTTAATTTGTAACCAAACATTGAATATTAATAGAAAGAACATTGTTGGATACAAAAGAGAAGGACAAAAAGAAAGAGAGCTATGACTCCACAAGAGGGGAAAGACAAAGGGGCTTAGTAGGCTAAGGAATGGACCTTAATAAGGGATCTAATCCAAAATCTTTTAAAACTTAATTATGTCGTTGATTATTATCTAATTATGGTTTAGTGTTTAATAAATCCCGAGGGGGGGATTAGTGCATGAAGGGATATGTGGCCCCTTCATGGCATGAAATTAAAGTTACCTTTACCATGCAAAATGATTATTTTGATGATTATGGTGGTTCAAATTTTGGAAGGTTCGAGGGGGAAAGCTTGAAGGGAGACTGCCATTCAATTATTAGAGAGCCAAACTTACAAGAAATTGGAAATTCACCTTTGAATTGTCATTCATTTGAAAAATTGGGAAATTTCCCTAAAGTGAATTGCTATGTATATTGAATTCGAACTATCAAAGATACAACCATGAATTTATTGATAATTGTGGCTTGGGAAGTGGGTTGTGAAAATAGAAATTAGAGCCAACCATAGGAAGAGTATGCTCCTTTTGGATTCATAGTGTCAACTCGAGGGTGGCCTCTTTGTAGAAAAAAATGGTGCAACAAGGAGTCTATGGTTAGGTGGAATGTCATTTTTCAGTAACCAGTCGGTGAACAATTTCCGGAAAGATAAATATTGTAGATTTTATTATTGATGTGTTGAAGTTTAATGCTATTGTTGTTGTTGTATATGATAATAATGTACTTATATTCCCAAAGATAAAAGGATGGAAATTAGCTTTGGCTCAGGAAGACATTCTTGGTTGTTTGGTATATATTGGTATGCATATTTGAGGCTATCACAGTGATAGACTGTAATGGAGAGGGCACCATTCTACCTATGTCCTATAATTTAATTTATAGCCATGTCAGTTTGTTGTAATGGCCTTATGGGTACCTGAAAAGAGGCCAAAATCATGGAGGAAATGTAATTACCTTTTTGGGGAAGTATTGGTTATGTATATTGTTATAATGTCCATGTATCCACTATTATTATTCAATGTATGAGAAAAAAACATGTTTTATATATTGATATGGCTAATCATATTCAGTAGTATTAAGTTAATTCGTTGTGGGCATTGTGTATTATGTTGTTGAGTTTTATAGTCCTATCAATTTCATGTAAAAATGTTGATGTCAACTTAATTAGTTGGTTGGGTATGTTATAGATGTCATGCATTTGAAAGGTCAATGATGTGTGTTTGAGCATAAAGAGAAGTTTGAAACTCCCATAATATAAGAAATAAACAAAACAAATGCCCCATATCTATACACATGCCACTACTTTTTACCATGTGTTTTAAATCAATGATGATATATGGATGGCTAACATTTATTAGAAAACTTTAAGAACAATTTATCTCATAATAAAAATGTGTATCCATGTAAACATGGTAAGAGAAGGTTGTATTAAAGTGACTATAATGTAGTAAGACATTAGTAGTTCTTTATGGGAAAAATGAGACAGGTCTCCTCTTTATATATGTATATGTATACATGACATGGATTTACAAGTAATAAGCAATAATTTGGATGACATGTTGGTAAGAAGTTGTTGATTTTCTTGGACTGGTCCAAATTTTGTAAATTTGATGTTTTTTTTTAATCAATTCTAGACACTAGAGTTTCGAGTTCAATTCCTAAATTTACATGTATGACACTATAGATAACCATAGGTGTCATGGTATTAGTATGTCATTTGGTTTCAAGTCATTGTTTGGTTATGTTAATTCTATCAATTACAATAGCCAGAGTCCATACTATGCAATGTGATCTCTTCCACATAGAGCACCGTGTTACATGGATAGAATCTAGGTTTGAAAGGGAAACTGTATCATATGGTTTATAAGATATCACCTCTAGTGATCGTTATTGTTAATGCAAAATATTTTGTTTGAGTTAAAAAATTAGAGAACTTAAACATTCCTCTAGCCTCTTACCACCTTTTGATCTCTAGCAAGTCTTATGTCACCTCTCCCATGTCCTTAAAATATAACAAGGCTTTAGTGCATCCCTTGTAGCCCTTATATGATCATATTTGCTACTCATCTCCTTTTCTTCATACCCCATCCTTACTTGTATCTCTGATTAAAGAATATTGCTAATAATTATTGTTGTAGTTTTATTCATTTTTTTTTTTTGAATTAAAGCTTCATTTAAACTCATGGAAATATTAGATGCTTTAGGTTGCTAATGTAGCCTCCATTAAGAGGTCCAAAACTAAAAAATCAAGACTAGTTTATGCAAAACAAATTCCTCCATAAAGGCCCAGTGACAATCATATAAACAAAAAAAAGGTGTACGCCCAAGAAATTAGCACTAGCCTATGACCCATCCAGTCATAAGAGAAGGTTGGTCATGGTCGTTCAGGGCCTTTCCTCATCTAGTGGTTGGAATATCAACATCAATGAGTACCATGAGGTCCCACCCGTCAATGGGTGGCTTCTAGGGCTTAGGACCTTGTAAGTTAGCAAGTGCCAATGTAGGGTGTTATCACGCAAACTGTCTCTTGGGAAAAGCCAACCAAAAGTGTCACTAGTGTGACACAACTGGGAGTATCTACCCACTGTCACCTTAGATAAAAACTCCCCTCTCTTTAGTGATGAGATGACTCACCACAATGGGGGATTCATGGGTGACCTTAAGGGAACCAATGGACAAAGTCTAAGGGTTTGCATGGATCCCTATGCTGGTCACAAGATGAGGAGTCATAGGGGCTTGAGAAACAGTCTTTGAGCATGAAAGAAAGTTGCAAATTGAAGTGTACTTGCAAAACAATGTTAATCCAAAAACATCCAATACATAATATCATGAAATATCCCCAAGAACACTATAGAGAACAACAATAATCCTTGCTGTCCTAAAAATATGCAGATTGTAAATGTCAAACCATCAATGAAATAGTAATGACAACTGCAAAATTAACCACTAGAAATCAGCAAGATGATTACCAATTAATTTCTCTAAACTAGTGAATGATTTAGCAATACTTTAGGACTAGTTCTAGTGGTTATATAGGCTATTAAATATAAGTTATCAGAAATTTGTATTCAAAATTATATGGCTGTAGAAAATTTTTCCTACAACGACAAGAATCCACCGTTAAAATCAACAAACAATAATGCCAAAATATAGCCCTCAACAAGTGGATTAAATTGCAATATTAGATCATTAAATTCCATGGTGAATTAGTTAATATGAGAGAGTGTAAAGATGACTTTATTGCAGCCCTAATGGCTGTAACTAACAATTTATTACAGCAGTAAGAACTCAGCAAAACAAGACACCCTTAGCCAAGAGAGTAGCTAGGAGCACATAGAATCCAATCCAAACTTTATCAATTTCAATCCCTCAATTTTCGCGTTTATCAATACAACAATTTACGTTCTTCAATGTGACTAGTGCCTTGATATTGGGTGAATGGAGTCTCTTTCTTGAAGAATAGGTTCAGAAAAAAAAAAGAGGATGATTCTTGAGAGTTAAACCCTTATAAAACCCAAGAAACCTATCTCTTTCCAAATCGTTTAGCCTAGAAATCAAGATGAACTAGGGCTTGAAAATATTCTAGGGGTGTAAACCCTCTTACTCCCTAGAGGAAATAGACCCTATCCAAGCCTTGAAACAAGGGTATAAACCCTTTTACTCCTTGTGACAAACCTTGTAGTCATTCAATAGTAAAGAAGAACAAATTTTGATGGAGGGTGTAACCCCTTTTACTCATCCCTGGGTTTAAAATATTTCCTTGAATTTAAACAAACAAGATAACAATATATTGCAGAAATATCTCACCAAATCCAAGAGAAAGCATCCAAGAAACTCTTACTACCAAATCTTATCCACCAATTTTCCAAGAAACACCATCAAAAGAAAATCTCTAGCCTTTAAATGCTCCAAAAACAAGCTTTTGCATCCATTGCACTAGAAAAAAGAGAGGCCAAAATTTTCAAGAGAGTGGAATTGTTCTCCAAGCGATGAGTTATCCAAATGAAAATGACTTTCCTCTATTTATAGAGGAAAACCCAAGTATAATTTGTCCACCTTCGCAATTAAAACCTTAATTTTAGGTCAAAACAAGAATCACAATGCTTAATTAGCAAATTGATTTGTTCTTTTTGCCCACATAGTCTACAAAATTATGAAAAATAACAAAATAATGGAATCCAAGCCCATAAATCTCTTCTCCAAGGTGGCACATGTGAAGGTAAGCCTCCAAAGGGTAGGATGTCATGCTACAATGGTGCCACATCATCCCCAAATAAATAAAAAGAGTGGGGTTACAGGCCCACAACACCACCAAGTGTGTTGAACATGCCAAATGACCCCTCAAAGGTGTGACATCATATTAAAAAAGGGGAATGTTTGGGCATGGTAGGGTGACATCATCTCTTATCATGGTTTCAGGCCTCGTTCATGTGCTAGAGATATCATCCAAGGTGCAACGCTCATCATCCTAGGCCTCCAATGTGTGGGGCACAACATCCATCCAATGGGATTTCATGCCCCTATGAAGGTCCAAGTGGCTTAGTTCCTTCATGAATGACTTTCACCAAGCAAGGTCCCGCAAAGACAAGAAAATATGCCCTCCAAGGGTCCACAAGTCATATG
Organism: Picea engelmannii; assembly: GCA_009831015.1. Lineage (NCBI taxonomy): Eukaryota > Viridiplantae > Streptophyta > Pinopsida > Pinales > Pinaceae > Picea > Picea engelmannii. Next base: position 477,277 of record ML782431.1, read on the forward strand.
AATCATTCCAAGTAATCCACATTTAGTAAAATAAACACCCAAACAAGTGCATTAAATCCCCCTTTTTCAAATTAAACAAATGATCAAATACCTTATAAACTTTACCAAATTTAGGTATGGGAGGGGTGTCATGGTGCACTATTGGGTAGGCCATTCCTCAAGTCAAGGAATGTTTCCCAAGAAGACCCTCTCTAGATCATGCAATGAGTATGAGGTGGATTGGGGAAATATTCTTGGCCATGGGGTTCTTGACATATCAAGGGCTCATATTGTCTCATTTATAGGTGCCTTTGTTGAGGGTGTGTTGCATCCCTTCTTTTGCAATGCAACATTTTTCCAAGCCCTTTATTTTCTTCTTTTTTGAAATTTGAAAATTGAGAGCTATGTGCAATGGAAATAAAAGAGCACTGCAATGACACTTGAAGTTAGAGCATATTGGGTGTTATGTGCACTATAAATAAAAGAACAACGCAATGCAATCCCCCTTCAAGTGGGATACTTTTGGTTTATTTTCTTTTAAAAGTCCTTTATCCCTTTTTAAAGAAGCATTTCATGGCTCTCGGGACCTTAGGGAGAGCATATAGAATGATGGTTTGTGGATTTTGATTTTTATAGTGCTAGTTGCAACACCTCTGGGCCCTTATCCCCTGCTTCCCATGAAATGAGTTACAAACTCTTCTTGGGGTCAATGAACCCAAAAATCCAAAAGATGAGGAAACATAGGGGAATAAGCGTGAAAGTGGTGAGTATGAGTGGGAATGGTACGATGACTCTTCAAGGAGATCCCCCAGTAGAAACCCTTTTCCCGAGGGTGGTCAACTTACTAGGATACCATGACAACCACCAAGGTGAAATAAGGAAAAAGTTATAATTTCCAAGCAAATGTTCCATAATCAAGAAAGGACTCTTTGCAACATGCTTCAATGCCTCAGATATTAAAGTGACACCCACCATGAGAATGGAATTGTTACCTCATGAAGCAAGACTTGATGTCTTCTGTGAACCAAGCTGGTGTGGAAAAAACTGCTATGCTATTGACAATGAGTGTTTATGCATGGGGGAGAGGAGGGGCTCTATCTGCTCAATTGGGGCTCTGATAGTCAACTAGCTATTGGCACTCCATGTTTGCTACTTGTCGATCTCGAGACATCATATCCTTTGTTACCCCTAGGCTAGGGGGTAACATAGGGCATTGTTTGTCCATGCATGGGGTCTAGAAGTCAAACTATGTGTGCTCCCACTACATAGGAACCTACTATCCGACCTAATGGTAGGGAATGCTATGGTTCTACCCAAGAAAGTCAAGTCAAGAAGGAAACCCATGTGGGTTTGACAAGCCAAATGGACTAAGGGGGTTGGGAGGCACTATGATCATAATGCACAAGGTTTTGTGCCGAGACTCGAGGAGTTATTATAGATGCTTCATCTTGAGTCGTACCTTATGGGTATGCGCAATTATCTACATTAACAAGTTGACACACATTGGCATTGCTTCGTACCAAGATAACTTATGCGACAACATGTCATCATTAAACAAAACATAGTTTAATGATTTTCAAATCCAAAGAGAGATCCAATTCTGATAAGCAGTTGAGTGGCTTTAAATGCTATGGACCATTTTAGGCAATTTCCTAACAGGGTAGCTATTAGGAGGGATTCAAGAAAATACTATTGACACAAAGACTTTTCCCAAGGAATCCCTAGAAAGTGGACATAACCAAAAAAGGTGATTTAGGCTTTTGGTTCACCCACACTATGGACAATGTTGATTGTGCACACCTAGGTACATTAACCTTATACCCACAATGAGATCCCCCACTATCAAATTTAAGGGAGAAAAATATTTTTTGGGTTTAAGAACATGGTTCCATATGATGCATAAATGATATAACCCCGTCTTTTGTTTGGATTTCATTTTCCACACTTTATTTAGTCATGATATTTGAGGAAGGGATTGGAGTAGATCCCATTTCTATTTCATGGCCAAATTTTCAGATGAAATACTTGGGTAAATAGTATTTCATCCCCGATGATGGCTCATTGTAATTATAAATTACCTTTGCGAACCGCTAATAAAAAAATGACTAATGGGCCCGATACAACCATCAGAGTCAGAACAATGAGTTGCGCGATAAATTATAGATCCATTTAGGTTTATTTCACCTCTATGATCCCATCAACTTGATGGATGTATGAATAAAATGTTGTTGAGATCAATCGCTTTTCTTCTCTTCTATTTTATCTTCTTCATCTTCCTCTCCAATTTTCTTCTTCTTCGCCATCTATGTAACTTCGATCAGGAATAGACCTCGGTAACTATGAAACATATCATACCATATAAAAGGACAAGGGAGAAAAATAAAAAACATAGAAAAAAATTGAAAGGAAAGGGGTGGTTTGTTCAGGCCAGGCCAGGTAGGTCAGAAGAAAAAAAAAAAAGGAATTTTTTAAAAATGAAATGAAAAATACGATTCACCAGATTGGTTTTCTAACTGAATAATTGCAATATTCATTATATTTTCGATACAATCCATACATGCTATGGTATACACCTTTACTTCACCATTCATTTTGTTAAACATGAAACTTTTCATCTTGGAGAGATGGTTGAGCGGACCAAAGAGATCATCCGTACCGAGGGATCAAATACCTTTATCTTCATTCAGTCACTATTGATCCTTAAAATAGATAACTCCAAATCTTTCTACGGAATGGAAAAGACTCATTAACCTAGATAATTTTTTCACTATTCTTTACGTTGGGGATTACGTCCTAGATCGTTCGATAGAAATCCAAAGATAAAAAGAGAAATGAAAAATATCACTATTGTGTAAACGAACAACTTAAGAGTAAGTGTTACATAATCTCTGTGATCCTAATTATAAGTACAACATAATAGATCATCAATCTTTGTATCATATATGAATACTTGAATACCAAACAATAGTATGATTCATACAAATCAAAAAATTGTTTCTTCGGACCACTTGTGAAAATCAATTTGAAAGGAGATAATTTATCTATTTGTTTTCAAAATGGTATTTTTTCCCTTCTTCTTTTTTGGATCAACCAGATATTTATCGAATATTTATGAAAATATGTCATTCATATCAATACGTGACCAAATAGCCCAATATGAAGTGAGAGATGGGATTGGAAGGAAAGGAATTGATGAAGGTGAGTGGAAAAGTTTTTAGTCAGGAGCAGATAAGTTATTTGAATCTAGTATCATCGGGTGGAGAAAGGATAGAACTTCTATCAGAAAAAATGTGAAGAATTATACAAAAATTAGATCGATGACAACGATCCAAAAACTTGAAAAAGGAAAAAAGGGGATACTTTTTATTGAAAACTTACAGTAGCTTTCCAAACAAAGGCTAAGAGAAAAGAGAGAACAAGAATAATTGGCATTACATCGACAATTGGATCAGAAATCGCATAAGCGTCATGTAATTTTCCAAAAAAGGGATTATTTGAATGAATAAAGGCATCATCTAGAAAAATATTGAGCATAACTGGCATTTTTCTTGTCCAATAAAAATTAGGGGGTGGGGTAAAGACAGAAAAGTATTTGATTGATCAAATCGATTGAGACGCTCTTCGACAAGTTTGATCGGACTTGGGGTTGGAAGGGATGATTCTTTCATACATACAATATTTTACCCAATCTAATAGAAAATTATCAATGAATGGATATTCTTGTCCCTTTTTCTGTTTTTCCTATTATGTCCAATTCCATCAATAACATATTTTGTCAAAATATACACACAATTTTCCAGCCCAATTGGGATCTTATATAATGAATATTGGATCCTAATGAGTTGAAAAAAATTGGATATAAGTATTCAATAGCATATGAACGGGGAAATAGGATGGGAATGGGGCGTGTCCAAGTGGCAAGGCAACCAATTTTGATCATGTTATTCAGAGGTTCGAATCCTTTCGTCCCAGACTTATTTAATTGGTTCCTATTTTATGTTCTCTCCCTCTTCCATTTTTTCTTTCGTAAAGGTAAATCCAAAATTTCGTTCTACTTTTTATCATAATTTCACCATACTTATAAGAAGGGAATGTGATTACAATAGTGAAGGGATAAAGGGATATCTATGTGGTGCATGATGTGAATACGAATCGATTTGAGATAAGATTCAATTTATGAAATTATCCCATTGGATGTATGTTGGTGTTGAAGGAAAATCTCCCTGCGGACAGGTAGATCTCCTCTTGAGAGATAGACTCTTAATTCTAAAGACAAAAGATGCTTATCATGGACATTGACTTCCTTTTAGGTCTAGATAAACTAATGTGTGAGGAGGAAGGAGAAAATAAATACCTTTTACCGGTGTTTGTCCTTGCACGGTCTGAGTTGAGCTCCAATCCTGAACTCCTCATTAATCCCTGTAGACAAAAAAAAGTACAACCACTTCCTACTCTATTGAGATTAGCTCAAAATAGACCTATCTATTAGAGACAAATTCATGTGAGATCAAACACAGAATTGAAAGAAATAGGCCAAGCATATTATATTAAAGAGAACAACAACGAAGAATGCTTACATCCATAGATGCGAGTGTAGTAGCTTCGTCAAGTTCCCCTTGTCCAACCCTTGCTTAAACAATCCACACACAGAATGTTGATGCTCCAAATGACATACCACTCATGAGATCATAATTTTGGTATAATTCTCAATCCCCATTCCCCTCCTCCATGGAAATCCTTCATTATATAATATTTGGAGATTTAACCACCATGGAGAGAATCTCTCATCAGATCCACTAAGAAAGGGATCTCTAATATATTTAGGGAGAAAATATATCTTAAGGATTTTTGGGAGGAAATATCTCTTAAGGATTTTAAGGAGGAAATATTTCAACCATCCATGAGATCCTCCACCTTCCATAAAAAATAGGAAACCAAATGTGAGGTGGATCCTCACACTTAATTACTTTCTTTTTCATGAATATTAATAATAATTCATGTGCACTTGATTCTCTCACTTAATAAATTTATTTTCCATGAATATTAATAATAATTCATGTGTAATTAGTATTTATTTCCCTTCATGTAATATATCCCTCCTCTACATTGACTAGGGATTGTGACATAGGTTATTCAATGGTGTCAAGGTGTATGCGACACTTATATGACACTTTACGACACTTAGGGCAGGGTACCTAGGTGTGCAAATTTCATGTGTAACAGTTGATCCTTCTCATATTGGAACTCTACGAGTAGCTAGTTCAATCAAAAATGTCCATGCCATTATTCATGCTTCTCTAAGAGATGATTATTTTAATGTAATGCACTCTACGTTAGAATGAGAAAGAAATTTTACTCCTATGACTGCTAGTATAGTAGATCGTCACGTAGTAGCACGTGGATCTCGAAAACGAGTTGTGGATAATATTCTTTGAAAATATAAGGAGGAAGGTCCCGATCTGATCATATTGACACCTACATGTACCTCTAGTATATTGCAAGAGGATTTAAAAAACTGTGGATAGAGCATCCATAATCTCCGATTGCAACGTCATTTTTGTGGATGTGGATCATTATCAAGTGAATGAAATTCAGGTAGCGGATAGAACTTTGGAATGGGTGGTTCAATATTATTTGGAGAAATACTATAGACAATAAACATTGGATCAATTCGTAATAGATGCACCTTCTATAAATATAATTGGGATTCTTACTCTAGTCTTTCATAATTGACATGATTGTCGTGAGTTGAGACGTTTATTAAAAGATCTGGACATCAAAATTAATCAAATAATTCTTGAAGGAGGATCTATAGAGGATCCAAAAAATTTACCAAAAGATCGATTCAATTTAATTCCTTATCGTGAAGTGGGCTTAATGACAACAATGTATTTCAATAAATAATTTGGGATTCCTTATGTATCTACAACTCCTATGGGAGCTTGTAATGTCCCCCACCTCTTGATGAAGAGGTCCGGAGAGACTCAACAGTCTAGCCATCCCCACTAGATGATAGTCTCATACATCATGCGACAAAGTCAACTAGAAGACACTTCCTAAACACAACATTATATTATTGAGTTGACTTTGTGTGAAAAAGGATAACTCAACGAAAGAAAATAAAAGGTGAGTTAAGTTAAAGAGTTAACCCTAGGAGTTAATTAACTCAACATATGAATAAATTGGAGCTATTAAATAAAGGGTGGGGCACACTTCTAATGCATTCTGGATTATTATGATATTTTGCATTGGAGCTCTTGAGCACAAGAAATTTTGATGGTTTTGAGTCTAAAACCCTGGAGATAAACTTGATGGTGAAATATTCCACCTTCCTTGGTCCAAGATTGGTCCTGGAGGTGAAATAATCCTCCCACACCATTCTACAGTGTTGCGGGGGTCTGATATAGTGGCAGAGGCAAGCTAGTGCACAACCTAGGGGGTTTCTAGAAAAGAGGGTGCACCACATTGAGGATTTTAGCTTGATCTGAGGAAAGGAAGGAGCTTCTTGGAAAATAAGCATCTGGGTTTTCTTCGTATCATCCCTGGCATCATTTATAGTCTATTTCGGAGGAGGTTGTCCCAACAGTTTATTTCCTGGAGCTTGGCACGACTTGGAGGAGAGTGGGGCACATTGCAAGAAGAGGTTTCCTTTATTTGGTGGCTCGGATATTCATAGTTCATCTTGAGATTTCACCAGCTTCTTTGTATTGGCCTGATCTATCATTCTAGAGATTTTGGTGGCAATTGGAGGCTCCTATAGGTGAGGACAAAATCTAGGTGATTCAGTCAACTAGGGGGGCATAAACCAGTTGAGGGTTTGCTCAGTTGGAGGGGCAGAACTCCACCTTTTAGCTTGAAACTTGGTTAAGGGGATTCTACTAGCCCGATCTACATTCTGGGAAAGTTTGGAGGCATTTGGAGCACAGGAAGAGGAGGGTCGAAACTTAGGAGTTCATTAACAGCCCTGGCAGTGTGCAACTCAGCCCTTTGGAAAGGTTCTACAACATATTGGACCAGGATCTCATCTCTTTAGTATTCTCTTGTAGTTGTTGGCCTTTGGAGGCTTGGATCTTCTCTTCAGCAAGCCTTTGGGAGACCATTATCATTGTATTTCTTATTATTGTATCGGTTGGCAACCCTTCTTTGATATTATTGGGGTTTTCTTCCAGATCTGCAGATTTTCTTCCAAATCTGCATATCTACTATCTAAATTTGTATGACAAAAGGGAATTTTGAACGTTATTGTCGAGGTAATCCATGCAACTAAAGAAGCATTAAGTTAAGTACCTAATAAATATCAATTAATTTTTTACATTGAGTGTATTCTATACAAAACGAGTGGATCCAATTCAATACCTATTCCTCTCATATCAATTGAGTTAATGACTATTCATAATCATGTCTCGATCATGATTATATATTAGGGAGGGATCTTAAAAACATCGTCTAAAATGATGTGGTAGAAAGCAACATGCAACTTCCATAATTGATTTTGTGGATATGGATTATGACATCCAACATTTCATATTTGGATCAAATACCTTTGACTCAACATTATTCTTATTTTAGTATATACTCTCCAAGCCACTCTAGTTTCCATGTGATTCCATACAAAGATGACAAATATTTGAATCATTCTACCAAGGTTGATACAAATAAGCCTAGGATTTTCTCTCAATGTGTCTAACATCTCGTCCCAATATGGTGCCAATTCAACAATTCATTTATCTCTTATTCTGGATTGACAATAGTGCATTGTGTCGATATAATTTGTCCATTCACAATAGAAATATATATCTTAGGTTCATCATTTATCAGTGATCCTATCCAATCCTGATAATTATATCGACGTATAATTTATTCATAACCTAGAATACTTTATTCTGGAAGGGTGGATCCAAATTATACATATCCATATATGAACTAATGACTGAAGTATTTGGTCATTCACATAGGTTTTTGATCCCTCCCTTTCGTTATTTAACAACAATGATTGGTAAGATTCTAATTACCAGCTCATATTGAGTAACCTCACATTCCACTTCAATTGTATATATATTCTCAATAGTTATTTTCAATATGGGTTGCTAACTCAATGGTAGAGTACTCGGCTTTGAAGTGTGACTAAGGTCTTTTACACATTTGAATGAAGTAGAAAAGTCAGCGATACCATCAGTGAAGTTCATAAGACTACAAGTGATCCTTAAAGTATAATGAACGGAAAAAACAATATGTCGTTCCAACATATGGTCTTTATGATACCTGATATGATTTTTAAGATACCTAATTGTATTCGATCAGGACCAAATCTGATTCAATGAATCAAATGGGTGGGAAATGTCTAGTATATACCTATATGGATGTATAATATGTTCATCCTTTCAAAGAAAATGTGATAATTGTGAATAGGATCGAATCAATTCACGGTTAAGTCGAATGAGTCAATGGAGAAATATTTCTTTATATGACTTGAATCATAAGTAGACCCAGAGAAACGAGCTTATGTTCCTCGTTCCAATTAAATGAGCGAGGAATTCCCTTTACTGATAAGAAGTTAAGAGCATTTTAGTACCCGATATCGACCGTTTTTTCCTGAGTAGATAAGGGATTTATACACTCACAATGAGTCCAAAGTACTCGAGTACAGATGTGTAAGATAAATAGTGTATTGACCAGGTTAATTTATTCCATGAGTCAGGAGAGCGATCAATTGCTAGGATAAAATATTTCCTTTCTTCCTCATGACGAACGAGATCCTTGGGTAGTAAATCTGTTGAATATAAGATGTAATCTTGATATCTAGATATATCTATTTTTTCCTATCTTGTCCCGACTAGATCGCACCATGTATTATCTCAGAAATTAAGAGGTTATTCTCATGAATGAGGGCCATAAATGAGGTTTGAAAATGGATGAGTTCCATAGATACGGAAAGGAAGATAACTATTGGAAACAATGCTTTTTATATCCACTCTTTTTTTAGGAAGATCTTTACGCAATTTCTCATGATCATTATTTGGATTGATCGAGTTCCTCCGAACCAATTGAACATTTAAGTTCCAATGATCAATTCATTTTTGTAATTGTAAAACTTTTGATTGCTCAAATACGTCAACAAAATCATTCAATTTTTTTATTCGTGAATTGCGATCCAAATCCATTAGTTGATTGCAAGAAGAGTTTTTATTCTGAATCGATACTAGAAGGACTAACATTGGTCCTGGAAGTTTTTTTCTCTATACGGTCAAAATATTTTGTGGAAGGGATGAATGAATGGAAGAGTTTCTGGTCGATCCATTCAATATTTCCCTTCTTGGAGGATAAATTCCTGCATTCAAATTGTGTATCAGATACATGAATACCCTATTCTATTCATCTGGAAATTTTGGTTGGAACCTTTCGTCGTTCGATACAAGATGCTCCCTCCTTGCACCCATTACAATCTATTCTCTATGAATATCGAAATAGTTCAGAGAATTTACAAAGATTGATTATTGTCGTCCATAAAATAAATACAAGATTCTTATTGTTCCTATGAAATCATTGTCTATGACTGAAAATCCATTTTAGTTTCCCTTCTTAAACAATCCTCTCATTCACGATCGTTGTCTCATGGATCTTTTCCTCAACGAACTCATTTTCATCGAAAAATAAAAAATATTTTTCTATTTTCTCATCGAAATTCACTTAAAAGTATCTGGTCGTTGAAGGATCCTAACATTCACTATGTTAGATATGAAGAAACATATATTATAGCTATAAAGGGTACTAATATCCTAGTGAAAAAATATAGATATTATCTTCCAAATTTTCGACAATATTATTTCCATATTTTGTCTGAACCATATAGGGTATGTTCTCATCAATTATCCAAGAATTGTTCTTCTTCTTTAGGTTATTTTCTAAGGGTTCAGATGAAACCTCTTTTGGTCATGACTAAAATTCTAGATGAGTTATTCATTGCCAATCTTATTACCGATGAATTTGATCCAATAGTTCTGATTGTACCAATAATTGGATTATTGTCTAGAGAAATTTTATGTGACATATCAGGGCGGCCAATTAGTAAATTGTCTTGGGCCAATATAATAGATGATGATATCCTCAATCAATTCGATCAAATTTGGAGAATTATTTTTCATTACTAAAGTGGATCCTTTGTTTGAGATGGTTTATATCGTATAAAGTATATACTTTCATTATTGGTATCCCCACTTTTAGGGATAACTAGGAGATCATGTCTCGAGGCCCACGGGTCCTAGACATGGAGTACCGAGAGCCAGATCGACTTGAGCATGGCCCTGGAAAGCCCATATTTTCTCCCTTTCAGCGCCTCCACTTTGTCAGCAACACAAAAATCTGTCACCTTTGGCTTGGTCCTGTATCAGAGATGGTTCTTGCTCCATGAGGTAATGAGTCAGGGTATCAGGGTATCAAAACCTTTGAATATGTGTATTTAATTCCTTTTGTTTCTAAAAAATGCTTGGATCTTATACTTGTCCACTTGACCATGTCTGGGGGGAGTGGTAGGATGCCCTAGTAATCCTGTGCCCATAGGATTTGAGTTTCCACTGGGGGGATTTCTGAAAAGTCATCGTCTTTTCCCGTCATATTACCACTTTGTCATCTTGCTTCCTACTCATACACCCCATTTCATTTGTCCAGGCATTGGGTTGCCCAATCATTTAAGGGTTTCACCTTGCCTTGTGCGAAGAAGGGGCTAAAGGCCCAAAAGGTAAAAGAAAGATGGAAAAAGATAAAAGCCTAAAAATAGAACCTCAAGATGCTTCACCCAGGGATCCCTGAGAAAGAAATAAAAGAGATTCTTAGCAAGAAATAAGAGGTACCCATAAAAATAATAAAATAATACTTAGTCAAAGGATAGGGGGTCTCATCATGAGCCAACTTATTAGGTCCATGGGTGCCTAGCAGTATGACACTACTAGCAGTTGGTTACCACTCTAGGGTAGTGGTGCTTGGTTGCATGGCCAAGAGAAAGAGGGTCTCATCACCAACCAACCTTATCATTTCTATGAAAGTACATGTAGGTAACACTGTCACCACTGATCACCACACAAGGGCAGTGTCCAATGATTAGCTCCTTGAAGAAAAATCAATAAAGAATAAAGAATAAAAGGCATAAATGGGCTTGGAAAGATTAGCATCCAGGACAGGTGCAACTTTCCTTCTACAAAGGCACCCACAGGTAAGCTTTGCATTTCCCTACTTTCACTGCACCCCTTTTTAGTAAATCCCTTATACACCTCACCCATTTACATGAATTGGATGTAATCTCTTCTGGAAACATCCCTTTCCTAGTGGGCATTAGCCCAATAGGACGCCCTATCACTTTCCCCAAACTTGTATTGTAGATTTGTATAATGTCTTTGAGAACTTGACTGGGGTAAAAGGGGTTTTATGCACATGTTTAATAATATTTATGATTAGATGTGATTGACATTACTATGATCCCTGTGACTTATGATCCCCTAGAGGACGTAGCTCTTGATGTGCAGGATCATGCCCGACGGAAAGGTACCATGTTGGACAGGTACAAATGGGGAGATGATCAGTTTGGACCTCCATGGGGCTGAAGATCCCACCAGATGGATGCTGAGACCCCAACAGGAGGAAAATACAGGACATGGGGGTTTTCACCGAAGAAAAGGAGGACGTTCCACAGAGGCACCCTGGCAGAGATTTACCTAGGGGGGTTGATCCCTCTCCACAGGAACATTGGCCCTGGAAGGCCCATGACATCACCCAGGAGGTTCATGACATCATCCTTGCTTCATGGATGTTTTGGCAGACAGATAGGGCAGTTTGGCACATGTGGAAGGTTGGAGAAGCCCAAGGAGGGCTAACGTTTTTCTCCACGATGATGCATTTTCCCTAAAAATGGGTAACGTCACCCTAGAAGGGGATGACGTCTCACTTTTTTCTTGATTAGGGTTTGATTTATGACATTTAATGTAAAATAGTATGATTTTGGTATTTTGGCCTTGTTGACCTTTTAATGACCTAAAATGTAATTTAGTTCATTGGTATGCTATATATTGAGGGTTTTTATGTTCATATTTTCATCATCTTTCACTCACCACTTGGTGAGGTTTGAAATTTACGCCCTATTCTAGGGTTTTAGCTGAAATTCTAAGGTGCACTTGTTGAAGGAAGCTTGTTTTGGCAATTTTTGGCACTTCTCTTGGTGGAAGGTTTACAACTAGGGTATGACTATGTGATTTCTTGGTTAAATGTAAGTGAATTTCTGCAAAAATTCTTGATTGAATGGTTGTAGTGTTTTTAACTTGCATTTGTTATATTAATTTTCTGAATTAAACCCTAGGTTACAAGCACATGCTAAGGTCCTTGTCTCATGTCCCTACTAAGAGTTTGAGCCATTTGATTTGATGAAGTAAAATAGAGCCTTGCCATAACAACACTCTATCCTCTTCTTCTAGCCTAGTTGTTTTATCCTTGTTGTTGAGCTAAGAAGGAGAAAAACAAACCAAGTTCTAGGGTTTATACACCTTGGTGAGCCGTTTTTCCCTAGGGTTTGTCTAGTGAAGCCTTGCTTTAGCAACACATCACTCACAAACTCTCTTGTCTTAGACTTTAACAACCTTTTTTCAAGCTATCCGTTTTGTTCTTGTCAATGAGATGAAGAAGGAGGAGAAAGCACTAAGGCCTAGGGTTTCTACACCATAGTGAGCCTTTCTCCTCAAGGGTTTCATTGTTGAGGCCTTGCTTTAGCAACACCTCAACATTCAAATCTCTTGTCTTCAGTCATATCATTTCTTGCTCAAGCTAGCCATGTAATTTTGACTTTTGAGATAGAGAAGGAGGAAGACGCACTAGGGCCTATGTCATCTACACCATAGTTATCTGTGTCCCCTAGGGTTTGACTTGTTGAAGCCTTGCTATAGCAACACTTCAACATCAAAACCTCTTGTCTCTAGCCCTATTATTATCATCATGGCCCTTCAACATTTGTAGCCCCTTTTATTTTACTCCATTTTCCCCAATAAGGCACCGATCTAAGACCTCCATTATTTGTGTACCCTTGATCATACAAACAACCAAAAACTTTGAACAAATACTAACCTTCTAACCCTATCCTAGAATAATTTTACTAACCCTAGTGTTGTCGTCATCTTTTATGCTATAAACACCTTTGTGCAACATTCGTTTTACCTTCAAAGCAATTGAATATTTGATTAAGGCATGGTTTATAAAGTGTTGATATTGTTACATTGAATGCCAATGTTTATTTAGCATTTATTGAGAAGTGATATTGTAATCATTACTATTGTACAAACATTGATTTATTTCGTCAATATTATTGCTTAAATTTCTTATTATCATAAAGTCATTGATTATATGAAGTACTAACCAAAAAGTAAGCTTGCACATGTCTATTTTCTTTGTTGCTTTGTCTCGGGCATGTACTCTTATTGGTTACTACTTCCGGTTATATTTTATCTGTATTGGTTGTTTAGCCAGGACTTTCTGATAAGGTGGTGACTTGTGAGGGGGATTATTATCACTTAGCATTTCTAACCTTTTCCTTCTCAAAACCCCAGGTCACAGGGGACGTCTACCCTGGGCCTTACCTCCCTAAATAGAAACAACCTTCCCTTTGAGGTGACAGTGGTGGGATTGGTTCAGTGACGTCAGTTTGACCTTCTTTCTTCCGTCTTCTACCTTAACTACAAATTGTGCAATAAAATTTTGGCGTTGTTGCCAAGGAACACTAAGTCAATTATCCTCAAGAAAACACTTTTTGGTAAGCCTTGCCTCTAGAGTATCTATCTTACAAGCTTACCTGACGACTCCACTTAGGGTGTTTTCCCTTATCTTTTGATAGTTTCAAGAAAATTATCTGGCGACTCCACTAATGACGAAGCCAACTATGAATTCACAATGGGGCCCGAGAAACTTCACACCTTTGAACATGAGTAAAATCTTGGGATATCCTAGACAAATGCCCCCGGAATATGAAAAATGGCTCCCTAGATTCACTGGTAGTGATGGGGAAAGACCCGACTATCACATGAGTAATTTTTGGTCTTTCTTTCAGCTCCACCCTATCAGTGATGATGCTGAAGACTTGGTAATGAAACTCTTCTCTGCCACTCTGCATGGAAATGATAGAATATGGTATGATAATTTTCTATCCGTCGTGATCCAGATGGATATCAGTGGCCACCCACCTTTTCCAACTGGCTCAAAACAGTTTTCTGGCAATTTTGGCAATTTACTATTTTTAGTAGTTTTCACTTCCGGGGCCATTTTGAGGGCCTAAATGAAGGTTTTTCGGGATCATCCCAACTCAATTATAGACTAAGGCATGATTGAGGCCCCAAAATTAATCTCCTCGATGATACCTTTCCAACGAGCTATCATACGCCTAAAACGGATATCGTATGCAAAAGTTACGACCCCGGGAAGTTAATGTACTAACTTACCCAAACGGGGCCCACATGACTTTTGGCACTTCATCTCCTAGGGTTAGGTTTTTGGATGTATAGGGTTTTTTGAATTATTTTTTATTGTAAAAGGCCTTCAAAGCCTCATTGTAATTATCTTCTTGGGAATGAGTGCAACCATCACATCTCTTCTCAGAGATAAGCCGCCACCATTCCAACAAGCTTGTTTTCGCTGCATTTTACAGTTTCAGCTTATTTCATTATTGAATAGAAAACCAGTTTTACTGTATCTCTGTTATTTTTTGTTAAGAATATGTTAATAATCTGTATTCATTTCGTTCTGCTCATAAAATCTGAATCAATGGTATCAGAGCGGTCTGCTCTTTGTCATCTTAATGCATGTCCCCAACAAGGTCGTAGTACAAAGAGTTGGGTCTTGAGCTTGTTTCTCTTGAGGACAAAATCTCTCGCACGCCCAAGCGACCTCTCATGGTAGGAGAAAATAAATATGACGGGATAGGAGATCCTTTCAAATTGTTGATTGAGGAATCCCTCACACAACAGAGGAACGAGATGATGGATAGTTTCACGCAAATCCTTCGGTGGCTACCAACAGGCGATGCATCCTCTTCGAGCGGAGGCATCACCCCCTTCAAGGTACAAATAAAATTCGATATTCCTATATTTGAAGGTCAGATAGACACAAATGTTGTAGACAAGTAGTTGAATCTACTAGAAGGGTATTTTTTTGTCCATAACTTCTCGAATAGAGAAAAGATTACTTTTGCGCTCCTCAAAGTCATCCCCCATGTCAAAGATTGGTGGGAAACATTCGGTGAGCAAAAGGAAACAGAGGAACCCTCATTATTTACAGTCACAACCACCTAGGATTCCTTCATGGATGCTATTAAGGAGCAATACTACCATGTCGGAAGTTATGATGACTTATATACCAAATGGACCACACTACGGCAAGAAAGAGACAAGTGATGCCAGATTTCACAAATATCTTCCATACCTTGCACACCAAGCTAGGTATCAAAGATTCGGAGAAACATCTGGTGCTCAAGTATCACGGTGCTCTGCATAGATACATCTATACTGAAATGGAATTTCTAGACATCTCATCCTTGGGCGCGGCCTACCGATATGTCGTCAAAATCAAGCAGAAGCTCAAACAAAAGACGCGGCAATTTGGGCCTGGGAACCCCTCACAACAAAATCCAGAAAAGGGCGGCCCCAACCCATAGAACAAAGGATAGAGAAAATATGGACAGTATCAGGACAACCAGTCCAAGCCACAAGCAAAGAAGGACACTGGAAAGACAAAGAAATATATCGGGAAGTGGTGCGACTTCCATAAGAGCCCTTGGCATAACATTGTTGATTGTTGCTCAAAGCAGTCGCTAGTGGCCAAAGTGAAAGCCTCTGAATCAGATGTGGATTTTGACTCTGAGCTAGAACCAAAAAGGGGAAGACAGATCATTGACATGGAACCCAGTTCCACCATTTCTACCACCAAGCTCCAGCCTGGTGAACCATACGAGCTAGAAGAAGGAGAGCGCCTCTTCCATTCACAAATGTGGGTAAAAGGCACCCTGCTGCACTTCATCATTGATAGAGGTAACCAAAAGAACCTCATATCTATAGAGGTCGTCAAGCGGCTGGCCCTACCCACAATGCCTCACCCACAACCCTACACCAATGGACGGCTCCACCAAGGAAGCGATCTCCGCGTCAGCTAATAGTGTCGACTGTCATACGGCATCAAGCCCTTCAAAGATGAGGTATTGTGTGATGTTTCTCCTCTTAAAGTTTTTGATGTTATTTTGGGCCAACCTTATTTATGGAAACGTCATGTTGTATATGAGTCTAGGCCTCGTAGTGTTATTATTAATTTGAACAGGAAATTGTACAGGATACCTGAGGAAGTCCCACCTAGTGCTATTTCCTTGATCTCTTCTAAGCAATGCAGGAAGGTCATCTCTCAGACGGGGAAGTTTGTCTTCTTCGTGATTCACTCTCAGAATAAGAGAAAGATCACATCCACATATAGGGTCTCTGCAGCCGACCTCTCCACACAGTAGAAGCAAGTAGATAAGGTTGTGGAAGAATACTCAGATATCTTATCCTCGCCTACCGGGGTACCTCTGCATTTCCAGGTCAAGCACCCCATCGATCTAACCCCCAATGCACCGTTTACCAATGGGACAGTCTATCGTCTCTCTCTGTTAGAGAATGAGGAGATCAAGCAACAAATCCAAGAACTACTCCACAAGGGTCACATCCATCTCAACTCATCACCTTGCAGGAGCTCAATTGTGCTGGTACAGAAGAAAGATGGAACCTGGTGACTCTGCATTGATTACTGGGCTCTGAATAAAATCACAGTCAGAAACTGGTACCCAATTCCCAGAATCGTCGACCTCCTTGATCAACTCATGGGGGCTAAATACTTCAGTAAGATTGATATGAAGTCTGGCTACCACCAGGTCCCGATAGAACAGACGGATGTATGGAAGACCACCTTCAAGTCAAAGGAAGGCCTTTTAGAATGGTTGGTCATGCCCTTTGGTTTGACAAATGATCCGACCACTTTCATGAGGATGATGGATGATATCCTGGGACCATTCACCAATAATTTTGTAGTGGTGTATCTGGATGACATTCTCATTTATAGCAAGACTTGGGTCGAACACGTGCAACATATTCAGCAGGTCCTACACACCCTGCGGGAGCACAAGCTATACGCGAACTTGGAAAAATGATCCTTCGGCATGGATAGGGTCCATTACCTGGGATACATCATTGATCAACATGGTGTACATGTGGATCCATCCAAGATCCAAGTCATTCGTGACTGGCTATCCCCAACCACACTCACTGAGCTTCGGAGCTTCTTGGGCCTTCCCAATTTCTACCGCAGGTTTGTGTTGGGATTCTCCCATATTGCATGGGCCCTCAGCCAAATCACCAGGTGTTACACATTATTTTTTTCATCCCTATGACCGTTAATGATGTAAACCTATCTGTTGCCTTTAGAGGGGTCAGTGGCCTGAGTTCCTGAAGAGAGAAGAGAGAAGAACTTTTCCTGAGAAAAGAAGTTGCATTTTCCCTTGTAAAAACCCTGTAAAAAAGGAAGTTCGCGGGTTGCTATATAGGCAGGGTGCGAGAATGCCTGATTCTCGCAGGTTTCACCATAGCTAGGGTGTGAGATGTTCGCAGGTTTCTCTATAGGTAGGGTACGAGAATGCCTACACATGGGAAAAACAAGTGTTTTCTCGAATCTTCTAGAAGGAGAAACTTCTATGGTGAGGTGGAATCTGAATGGTTTGGATCTTACTCGCTTTCATGATTTAGTGGGATCATCCTAACCTCCTCACCTTATCCTCTTCAAATCATAAAAGGAGAGGAGTTCTCATGGAGAAAGTTAGCTTGTGGTTCTTGAGCTTTGGTCATCTTTGGAGCTTTTGGGATTGTTAGCTTGGTTAGAGTGGCTTTGAGATTTTCTTTGCCAAGATAGATTGTTAGTAGTATCAGATCTATGCTCTCAGAATTCTTGGAGTGGAAGTGTGTGGGGAACGAAGGACAGTTGGAAGGGACCTTACGACATCAAGGCAATGGTTGTAATCTCTCTTTCACATTTAATATGATACAGTAATATGATTCTTTCCTATAAATCTTGTTGTGTTTTATTGTATGATTCCTTGATCACATACATAGGTTTATATTGAGTTTATGCTATAACTATCACTTTGGTTGGTTGTGTTATTTTGCAAGTTCATCATCGTATGAGCGTTGGAATGGAGCTTGGATGGAGATGGCGAGAGGAAGCGACATTTAAATGGTATGTCACTCATCCCTCTTTAGTTGGTAAATTCAATATCTAAAACTTAAGGAAAGCGTCATGTTCTGGTGTGTTTTGTTCTAGATCTAGGTGGATCTAGGGAGATCAGTTAGTGTCCGCACTTACCGATTAGTCCGATAACACCAGGGGTGGTGGTAAGGCAAAATTTGCATGGGGTTGCTCCCAATAATAAGCGTTCGATGATTTGAAGCAATGCTTGTGCTCATCCCCAGTACTTTCACTATCAGACCTGCAACATCCCTTTGAGATCAAGGCAGATGCTTCAGACTATGTTGTGGGAGTCGTTCTCACTCATCACGACCACCCTGTGGCTTATCATAGTGAAACAATATCTGATGTTGTCCATAAGCACCCTACTTAAGACATAGAAATGTACTCCATTGTGCAAGCCTGCCGCCAGTGGAGACATTACATTCTTGGGAAGGAGATAGTCATCCAAACTAATCATAAGCCACTGTAGTTTATGCAGACACAAGGAAAATTGCAGAATCACCGCCATCAAAATTGGTCCACATACTTGCAGCAATTTCACCTCAACATCAAGTATAAAATAGGAAGCACCAATCGCGTCGTTGATTGCCTCAGCAGACCACCAGTCGCGGCACTCACCACGGTGCTAGACTCTTGCATCCATGATACCTCTATATGCCCCCAACTCTATGAGACAAACCCAGTCTTTGCCACCACCTACAAAATGTTGGGTACAAACATAGTTGTCGATAATTTCTATCTTCAGGATGGGTTGTTGTGTTGTCTGGGCCATATTTGTGTTCCATCAAGCGAGCGAGCGAAGATGATCTGGGAATCCCACTATAGTTGGTTGGCAGGAAACTTCGGTGTCGAAAAGACAGTGGCGATGCTATAGAAACATTTCTACTGGCCGAAACTCCGACAAGAGGTCAGCAAGTATATTAGGTCCTGCACTGCCTGCGTTATTGCCAAACCAACCACTAAGAAACAAGGTCTGTACACCCCTCTTCCTACTCCTGACATGCCATGGGAATCCATCTCAATGGAATACATGTCAGGCCTCTCGTCCACCAAGCGGGGAAATGACTATGTTTTTGTGGTTGTTGACCGATTTTTGAAGATGGTGATTCTAGTTGCCTACAAGAAGAGCATCACAGCAGAGGCCACTGCCAAGCTCTTCTTTGAATGGGTCTGGGTACATTTTGGAATCCCACAAACCATTGTCTCAGATAGGGACAATCGATTTCTAAGCACATTCTAGTCGAGCCTCTGGTCACTGTTGGACACCAAGCTAACCAAATCCACGGCCTTCCACCCCCAGAAAGATGGCCAAACCGAGGTCGTAAATCGAATGGTTGTGCATATCCTTCACATGTATAATTCAAAGCACCCTTACACATGGGATGAGAGCCTTCCCTATGTCCATCATAGCTACAACCGAGCCCTACATAGCTCAACCGGCCACAACCCCTTTCAGGTGAGGTTGGGATTCCAACCATTGGGTCCCATATATGTTGCACTTCCCCTTGCGGTCACCTCAATCGAATCATCTCCTGTTCTAATTGAAGTTGACAAAGACACCTGGTTGATTGAGCAGATCCAAAACATCTGCCAATAGGTTCAGGATATCCTACAGAAGTCCAATGACAAGTACAAACAGTGTCATGATCAACATCAGGTGCCACATAAGTTTCAGGTGGGAGACAAAGTTTGGTTGCACTTGCAAAAAGAACGCCTTATAGGACCCCATAGGAATCTTCGCCCACTCTGTTATGGGTCGTACACCATCACAAAGGTTGTGGGGGATAATGCTTTTGAGCTCAACATTCCTCCTTTCCTTGGCTTGCACCCAGTGTTCAACGTGGATCTCCTTCACCCTTATTTCCCACCATTATTGGACACCTCAGACGTAGCAGAACAGTTGACACCAACAGAGATCAACCCCAAATTCATCCAACAGGCATCCAAAAATCAGATTGTGGACACACATATCAAGGGAACTCGACAACAAAGGATCCATCTTTATCGAGTCGTCAAAGCAGGGTAGCTCCTGCACCAAGGCAAGTGGCTCACCCAGGGCCAAATTCAGCAGAAATCTCCTCATCTGATGGGGGAACTCAATGCAATGGAGACCATTGCTTCCTAAGGAGGGAGGATTGATCCAGATGGATATCGGTGGCCACCCGCCTTTTCCAACTAGCTCAAAATAGTTTTTTGGCAATTCACTATTTTTAGCAGTTTTCACTTTCGGGGCCATTTTGAGGGCCTAAATGAAGGTTTTCCAGGATCGTCCCAACTCAATAATATTCAAAGGCATGATTGAGGCCCCAAAATGAATCTCCTCAATGATACCTTTCCAATGAGCTATCATACGCCTAAAACGGATATCGTATGAAAAAGTTACGACCCCAGGAAGTTAATGTACTAACTTACCCAAATGGGGCCCACAAGACTTTTGGCGCTTCATCTCCTAGGGTTAGGCTTTTGGATGTCTAGGGTTTTTGGAATTATTGTTTATTTTAAAATGCCTTCAAAGCCTCATTTTAATGATTTTCTTTCAAATGAGCACAACCGTCACATCTCTTCTCAGAGATAAGCCGCCACCATTCCAGAAAGCTTGTTTTCGCTGCATTTTACAGTTTCAGCTTATTTCATTATTGAATAGAAAACCATTTTTACTGTATCTCTGTTATTTTGTGTTAAGAATCTGTTAATAATCTGTATTCATTTCATTCTTCTCATAAAATCCAGATCACGCCAGCATCACATCAATGGACCAGCTAGAAGAAACCTTTCTCATGAGTTGGGGCATGAAATTGGAAGATATCCAATTATTACTTAAAGGACTCGAATACATAAGACAAACCGATGATGAGATAGTAAGGGATTTTGGGGTTAGGTTTCAGATGCTGTTATACCAGATTCCCAAAATCCATTGTCCTGACGACAACTACCTATTGTATCTCTTTACCAATGCACTTTTGGGGCATTTGAGCTTCCTCCTCAATAGAAAGGGTCCAAAGACACTCATAGAAGCTCATAACATGGCTATAAAAATTGAGGCAAATATCTCCTTGTTCAGGAAAGGAAATCCCTTTACCCCAGATGCCTTTAGTTTGGACAGATTACTTTCCCTTGAGATCTTTACTGGAATTTACAAGAAAGAAAGGAACAGGTTATCAATCAGCAGAATGAAGACACAGTTGAGGAGTTGGAACCTGAGAAAAATGATGAAGTATCAACCTGCGCTCCTCCCTCTGATGAATTAGTCCATGAACCATTTCCTCCTACAAAACAAAAGGACAATGAGGTTAGTTTCTTTCCTTTTCAGGATTTCAATGACACCTTGTTCCATGATTCATAAAATAAAGGGGAAATGAAATCCTTGAACGAAGTGGATATTCCTTGTTGTACACTTGAAGACAAAGGGGCAGTTCATGAGGATGAAACAATAATGCATGTTGTAGACACCCAAGTCCTCAAAGCTCCTGCACAAGAAGAAACAGTAAGTTACCCTCCTCCCCAAGATTTTGATGATGCTATGTTTAATGATGGGGGAAATAAGGAGGAGATAAATGAGTCATTGAATACTTCAAATCCTACATGTTATGATACAGATAGTGACATGGTTGATAACATTGATGAGTTCATACATGTTGGGAGACACAGGTGGGATGTAGTTGGTTATGATATGGATCCCATCTATGACATTGAGAGTGATTTTCAAGTGTTTCCTTTACAATTATCACATCAAGTTACTCTTGACCAGTGGCAACAAGGAGATGATATTTTTACCTATACTTTTCAAATACCCAAGGATGACCCAGTACCTTGTTTTCCCGATGATTTTTAGTCTCATATAGAGGGTTTTGATGAGTACTCCTCTGAGCACTTGGATTATTTCCATGAAGATGATTATCAACCATCGTTGTTCTCAGGTCTTGATAGGAGTAAGGACCTTCTTTGCTTAAAGAAGGATCCTTGCGACAACTTTCCCCAGCCACCTTCGATTACTCTACTTTGTTGTGTCTCTAGATTTGCAGTTGGGGAATATGTTTTTGATGTTGAATTTCCTCTAGGGAAAACCCTAGAGTCCAAGGGTTCGTTGAATACTACAAGTTTGAGTCTGTTATCTCAGTTTTTCGACTTTCCCTTGAAAATTTGTTAGTCATTTACTAGATCATTGTCAATACCTTCCCATACTTTAGAGTCTGAGGATGTCCTAGGTAGCCAGTTTGCATACCTTTTGAGTCAATGTTCTAAATCTTGGACTTTTCATGACCCCTTCCTGAAGTGGATTGAGTACTTTCCTCAGAGATTGACTTGGCAGGAGTTTATCCCTCCCACCCGTCTCCATGAGTTAGACTTTGTGATTTCCGATGATACGATATAGACTCTAACCCATATCATTTTTATGCTTGACTTATCACTATTTTGGCTTATGATGAAGCACAAAGGCAGGTATATTGGGACGTTGTTGGATGGGTTTCACTAATCGTTTGACTACACCTAACATCCATCCAATGGGTAAGTACAGGTAAGTAGGCATTTTTATTCATTGTATTATACCATGTGCATTGCATGTTAGAATAGTTTTCTTTTACACTTATACATATGATTATTTTTATTTAAGTGTGTGTGTGTGTGTGTGTGTGTGTGTGTATATATATATGAGGTGGGGGTGATATCACCACCCCAAATGGTTACTAATAGTTTCTGTTGAGATAAAGTAGGTTATAGGTTGTGCCAGAGATGTTGAGGTTCTCATGCGCTCTATGGTGAGCACATGTCCCTGAGTTGGAGCCAAATGTTATCCACACTTTTAGGGATAGCTAGGAGATCATGTCTCGAGGCCCACAGGTACTAGACATGGAGTATCGAGAGCCAGATCGACTTGAGCATGGCCCTGGAGGGCCCATCTTTTCTCCCTTTCAACACCTCCACTTTGTCAGTAGCAACAACATCCATCACCTTCGGCTTGGTCCCGTATCAGAGATGGTTCTTTCTCCATGAGGTAATGAGTTCGAGTATCATGGTATGTCTCACTCTGATCCTCAAAACCTTTGAATATGTGCATTTAGTTCCTTTTGTTTCTAACAAATGGTTGGATCTTATACTTTTCCACTTGACCATGTCTAGGGGGAATGCAGGATGCCCTAGTAAACCTGTGCCCATAGGATTTGAGTTGCCACTAGGGGGATTTATGAAAAGTCATCGTCTTCTCCTGTCATATTACCACTCTTTCATCTTGCTTCCCGCTCATACACCCCATTTCATTTGTCTGGGCATTGGGTTGGCCAATCATTTAAGGGTTGCACCTTGCCTTGTGGGAAGAAGGGGTTATAGGCCCAGGAGGTAAAAGAAAGTTGGCAAAAGATAAAATCCTAAAAATAGAACCTCGAGATGCTTCACCGAGGGATCCTCGAGAAATCAATAAAAGAGATTCTTAGCAAGAAACAAGAGGAAGCCATAAAAATAATAAAACAATACCTAGTCAGAGGATAGGGGGTCTCATCACGAGCCATCCTATTAGGTCCATGGGTGCCTAACAGTATGGCACTACTAGCAATTGGTTACCACACTAGGGTAGTGGCTCTTGGTTGCATGGCCAAGACAAAGGGGGTCTCATCATGAGACAACCTTCTCATTTCTATGAAAGTACTTGTGTGTAACACTATCACCACTGGTCACCACGCCAGGGTAGTGTCCCCTGATTATCTCCTTGAAGAAAAATAAATAAAGAATAAAGAATAAAAGACATGAATGGGCTTGGAAAAATTAGCATCCAGGACAGGTGCAGTTCATCTTCTACAAAGGAATCCACAGGTAAGCTCTGCATTTCCCTGCTTTCACTGCACCCCTTGTTAGGACATCCCTTATCCACCTCACCCATTTACATGACTTTGATGTAATCTCTTCCGGAAACATCCATTTTACAATGGACACTAGCCCAATAGGACATCCTATCACTTTCCCAAAACTTGTATTGCAGAGTTGTATAATGTCTTCGAGCACTTGATTGGGGTAAAAGGGGTTTCATGCACATGTTTAATAATATTGATGATGAGATGTGATTGACATTGCTATGATCCCTGTGACTTATGAGTCCCTGGAAGGCGTAACTGTTGATGTGCAGTATCATGTCCGACAAACAGGCACCATGTTGGATAGGTACACATGGGGAGATGATTAGTTCAGACCTCCATGGGGCTGAAGAGCCCACCAGATGGATGTTGAGACCCCGACAGGGAGCAAATACAGGACATAGGGGTTTGCACCGGAGAAGAGGAGGATGTTCCATAGAGGCACCCTGGCAAAGCCTTACCTAGGGGGGGTTGATCCCTCTCCACAAGAACGTTGTCCTTGGAAGGCCCATGACATCACCAAGGAGGTTCATTACATCATCCTTGCTTCATGGACGTTTTGGCAGACAGACAGGGCATTTTGGCATGTGTGGCAGGTTGGAGAAGCCCAAGGAGGGCTAACTTTTTTCTCCAGGATGTTGCATTTTCCCTAAAAGGGGCCAATGTCACCCTAGAAGGGGATGACGTCTCACTTTTTGCTTGATTACGGTTTCATTTATGACATTTAATGTAAAACAATATGATTTTGGTATTTTGGCCTTGTCAGACTTTTAATGACCTAAAATGTAATTCAGGTCATTGGTATGCTATATATTCAGGGTTTTTACCTTCATATTTTCATCATATTTCACTCACCACTTGGTGAGGTCTGAAATTTGTGCCCTATTCTAGGGTTTTGGCTGAAATTCAAAGGCGCACTTGTTGAAGGAAGCTTGTTTTGGCAATTTTTGGAATTTATCTTGGTGGAAGGTTTACAACTAGGGTATGGCTATGTGATTTCTTGGTTAAATGTAAGTGAATTTCTGCATAAATTCTTGATTGAATGGTTGTAGTCTTGTTTACTTGCATTTGTTATATTAATTTTCTTAATTAAACCCTAGGTGACAAGCACATGCTAAGGTCCTTGTCTCATGTCCCTACTAAGAGTTTGAGCCGTTTGATTTCATGAAGTAAGATAGAGCCTTTCCATAGCAACACTCTATCCTCTTCTTCTAGCCTAGCCATTTTATTCTTGTTGTTGATATAAGAAGGAGAAAAATGCACCAAGGCCTAGGGTTTCTACACCTTGGTGATTTGTTTTTCCCTAAGGTTTGTCTAGTGAAGCCTTTCTTTAACAACACATCACTCACAAACTCTCTTGTCTTAGAATTTATCAACCTTTTTTCAAAATATTCGTTTTTTTCTTATCAATGAACTGAAGGAGGAGGAGGAAACACTAAGGCATAGGGTTTCTACACCATAGTGAGCCTTTCTTGTTGAACAACTGAGAGGGAGGGGTGAATCAGTTGTTACCATGCTTAAACAATTATGCTTCTTTTAAAATCTTTACAAGGAACTCAATGATGATCACAATAATGCAAGGAAATAAACAATGACACATTCAACATAAGTCACATATATGAGAAACACAGAGACAAGTATTTCCCAAGGAAACCCATACAGGGTAAAAATCTCTTCTTCTTTATATGATAAGTATTATTTACATTCTTTACATTATCATACACATGATAACCAACTCATTGTGAGGCTACAACCTCTGTTTTGCAAGCTGCAACTTGCTAAGAGTACCAACTCTCTATTTTTCTCTAGCACCCACTAGAAGGAAGAAACAACTCCCTGGTTTCTCTAGCACCAACTAGAAGGAAGCACCAACTCCCTGGTTTCTGTAGCACCAAC
>ML782431.1:507962-538886 GCA_009831015.1 Picea engelmannii
GAAGATCTTTTACTGCCTCGAGGTTTTTGAGTTTGATTAAGTGGTCAAAGTTTAGATGTCCAAGTCTCCTATGCCATAACCAACTTTCATCATGTTTGATTAGATGACATTCTTCTCTATTTTCTTTCAGCACATATACATTATTTTCTGTCCTTATGCCTTTGGCCATCACTTGTCTTGAGTTTACAGACTTTATCTTGCAATCCTTGGACGTGAACAACACTTCACATCCTCTATCACAAATTTGACTTACACTAAATAGATTATGTTTTAGCCCATCCACAAGTAGAACATATTGGGCTTTTCCTTTTCCATTACTTAAGCTCACCATCCCTTTTCCCCTTATTTTCCCTGGAGCATCATTTCCAAAGGTTATGTTTCCTGATTTTATTTCACTTAGAGATAGAAACTTGCCTTTGTCTCCCGTCATGTGTTTGGACCATCCACTGTCTATATACCAAGGGTTCGTTTTTATTTGAGCGGACAACACTAATCCACACTTGTCACTTTCCTTCTTCTTCCAAAACTTGACATTTTCAGCAGGAGATTTTGAATCTGGTTCATATTCCCTTAAACGATAGTCAATATATTTGTGTCCATAGTTATGATAGATGTAGCATTCAATCTCATTGTTCAACAGGTCAAACGTATTTATCCAGCGTTGTCTACTCATTGACTGTTGATTATTTCTTGATCTCTTTAGTTGCATGTCCCTGGACTTAATTTGGCAATTGGCAATCAGTGAAGGTTTGTTACTTGGTTGCATCATTCTTTGTTGTGGAAAGTATTTATTCCTTTGAAATTTAAATTGCTCATGTCTAAGTCTTAAGGAACAATTTACAGCTTTGTGACCAAAGTTAGCATAGTAGAAACAATAGCCATAGAAAAATTCTTTGTACCTGGAAAATGGTTGTCTTCTTTGAGAAAATTGATTTCTTCCAGGATGATGATGTCGTTCAATAGTGAGCACATTACTTCTTTGTTCTACAGATTCAGATCTGGCATCTTTTACCTTACTCGACCTGGGCGGTTGATTGTCTTCCTTTGTTTCTGTAGGATTGTTATTGTCATTGGTTGTACTTTTGACAAACTTGATGGGTTCTTCATTTACTGGCTTACCACTGCTTGATCCCTCTTCATACCCCAAGCTAGTTTTTAGCTTTGGATTCCTTTGCTGATTCAGAATGGTGGCCAATCCTTCTGAGGCTTTGATACTTGACAGATTCTGATTATACAAGGCTTGAAACTTCTCCATTTCTTTCCTCGTTTTCACTACTTCTTGTTATAATGCTTCACATCTTGCTTTCTTTTCTGATAGTTGTTGTTTCAGAATCTCTTCAATTTTCTTTGCCTCTTCCAATTCTACTTTTAGTAGGACTAGGTCTTCATCAGGTTCTTTATTGTCTTTCTCGAACTGTATCAACAATTATCTTTTCTTTTTGTTCTTGATTCTTAGTCTGTCAATCTCTTCCAATGCACTGATCAGTTCTCCTTCCATGTCAACCACAACTTCTTATTCATCACTCCCTGTGCTTTTATTATCATAATCCTCTTTGGCCATAAGTATGAAGTCATTTAGTTTATCTTCAATAGAGGAGTCATTTTCTTCATCATCTTAAGGATCATCATCATTGTTTACGCACAGACTTTTCTTCTTAAAGTTTTTCTCTTTAAAGAAATTTATGTGTTTGTACTTCTCCTCATCATCACATATCTGATCCTTCCCTTTGTGGGGACATTTATTTGCAAAATGACCTATCCTACCATAGTTGAAACATTTGAAAGGCAGTTTACCTTTGTATTTGCCTAATCCCTTCTTCAATCTCTTCACAAATTTTGCTTCAATTTCATCGGTCTCAGAATCCTCATTCTTGTCTGCTTTAAATGATGCTTCTCTGGAGGTAGGTTTATCTTTAACTATTCTCATTTCATATGCAGTTAATGTTCCTAGCAGTTGATCAAACTCCAAGGTTTTTAGATCATTAAGTTCTTCTATAGCAGAGACCTTCGGGTTGAACCTATCTGGGAGAGTTCTCAAGATTTTCTAAACTAAAGAAGGTTTATCAATTGTTTCACCAAGTGCCTTCATTGCATTGAGCATTTCTTCTACTCTCAGAAAGTATTTTCCAACAATTTCATCTTCCTTCATCTTCAGCTGTTCAAACTATATTCTGTAGGTTTCAAGCTTTGCATCCTTTACCTTCTCATTACCCTCATAGCTGCTAATGAGTTTGTCCCACATTTCTTTGGCAGTTCCTAGGTGTATAACTTTTACGAATTCTGCTTGTGCAAGCCCACTCAAGATAGCATTCATAGCCTTAGCGTTGAAGCTAAATTCTAGTTTGTCATCCTTATTAGCTAGCACAACTGGCTTTACCTAACCAGTATCTACCACATCCCAGACATCTGCACCTAACAACATTATGTAGGTTCTCATTCTAACTTTCCAGAAGGCAAAGTTTGTTCCATTGAATAGAGGGGCCTTAATGGTTGAATTTCCTTCATCGCTTGACATGTTTAAGCTCTAGGATCTACCCTTAAATAAAATGGATTGGCTCTGATACCAATTGTTGAACAACTGAGAGGGGGGGTGAATCAATTGTTACCATGCTTAAACAATTATGCTTCTTTTAAAATATTTACAAGGCACTCAATGATGATCAAAATAATGCAGGGAAATAAACAATGGCACATTCAGCATCAGTCACATATATGAGAAACACAGAGACAGATATTTCCCAAGGAAACCCATATAGGGTAAAAACATCTTCTTCTTTATATGATAAGTATTATTTACATTCTTTACATTATCATACATATGAGCACCAACTCATTGTGAGGCTACAACCTTTGTTTTGCAAGCTACAACTTGTTGAGAGTACCAACTCTCTGTTTTTCTCTAGCACCCACTAGAAGGAAGCACCAACTCCCTGGTTTCTCTAGCACCAACTAGAAGGAAGCACCAACTCCCTGGTTTCTCTAGCACCAACTAGAAGGAAGCACCAACTCCCTATGTTCAAGCACCCACTTGAACCTATGAGGACACCAGTCCTCCCTAGCACCTCCCAACCACCCTCGATTATGAATATGAAATACTGAAACCTATTTCAGTGATATAGTGTTCAATAACAGCTTACCAGTCTCATTATTGTTCTGCAAGATTTTGCTACTCAGACTTCCTCACTGTCTTCCAACATGTATCCGCTACCCATTCTGTTCTTCTTCTTTTTATGCTCTGTGCGCCATGTCCATTCGCTGCACATTTATTCTTTTGTTCTATTCATCTACTGCAATCTGATCCTTCTTCATGCATGAATCACCTTCAACAACAACATCCACAGCAACTCCAGCAGCAACCCCAACCCCATCTCTTCTCTGTACCATGTATTTGTAGCTTCTGTGCACCTTGTGCATGCAATATCCGCCATTCCTTTGCATGCTCATACCGCACCAATCTCCTCCACATCTCAAGTGCTCTGCCTGATCATCATCGCGACTCTTCCACTTCTATGGTAGTTCACCCCTGTGTCTATCATCACTAGGTGTTATGCCGAGATTCCTTTTTCTCTTTGGCAGTTGAGACTCTTCGTCTTCTCTGTTATAGTCGAGCTCATCCTTTTTGTTTCAGTTACGAGCTCCAACCCTCATCCAGCTGTCAATTTCCTCCATGAATCGTCTTCATTCCACTGGAAGATTCCTTGTAACTCTTCAGCTCCTCTGGAAATCACACAGAAGTCTCTTCGCCTCCTTTGGTAGAAACCATCAATGGTTTCTAGCAGTTACACTGTGAGGATCAACATTAGCCCTCCAATCGTGCTCATGTTCACCTCCATCGTTGGATTAACTTTGATGGGTTCTTGTGTTATTTACCCGTTTCACACTTTCGCAATTCAGAGATTATGCGATGAGACATCTTGAGTCTCCATGTCACGATCTCTGAAAATCTGAAACATAGATTTTCTGCGCTATCTCCTTCCTTTATATGACCATGGCCATGACCAAGCGCTTGTTCATAACGTGCTTTTCACGATTTCACATTTCGCCTTTTCATTAATTCCGTTGTGAAGTTTCTTGACTTTCCAAGTCGCGATCCCTGAAACGCTGAAAAGGAGCTTGTCTACACATACTTTTCTCTTCATCTCTTCGATGGTGTGACCACCGGCTGAGACCACAAGCCTTAAAGTATTTCGCAATTTCGCGTTTCAGCATTTCAAAACTCCTGTGGTTATGTTTCTTGCCTCTCCAAGTCGTGATTCGTGAAACTACGAAATGGAGTTGGATCAACGGTCCATAATATTGGTGTATTGACGGTCCAGATATTATCATGTGTTCGCATCTCGCGATTCCTATGATGGAGGTTCTCGTCACTCCAAGTCATGATAGGCGAAGCTCCGAGATGGAGCTTAGATCAATGGTCCACGTTCTTGGTGATCCGACGGTCCTGATCTTTTCGCGATCTCGCATCTCGCTGTTCCTTAGATGGAGGTTCTCGTCACTCCAAGTCGCGATAGGCGAGACTCTGAGATGGAGCTATATCAACGGTCCATAAAAAACCTCGATCTGACAGCTAAGATAGTTTCACGATTTCGCATATCGCGAATTCGAGAGGTTAGGGAACCCCGTTCCTTTGACTTTCCAGTCAGCAACATGACGATCTTTCACCACGTGTCCTATGATTCGATTGTCCAGATCCGATCTTGATTCAACGGCTCAGATCATATTGTGATTTCGACATTCTTGTTGCAAAGTATTTCAACACTCCAACTTCCGGTATCCAAAACCCCGATAGCCAAAAATATGAAATGGAGTTGAACCACCGCTTCGATCTTACAGTTTAAAGAACATGCAGGTTCTTCCTGATCCAACGATGGTCGGACCCTGCGCTCGGATCTAATGCCAGAGATCTATCCTCCATCTTTGCGCTCCTCCTGTCTGGATTCAGATTTGACGGTCATCGGTAATTCTGAATGGGATCCAATGATCAATGTCGCTTCTTTGCCCGAGATTACGCATCCTCCTTACTTAGAATAATTTCTAAGTGTCAAAGGCCTCGACCTTTGATCCGCCTGAGATCCTGAGTATGCTATCTCTATTGAACTTTGGCAGTGAGTTAACCTCGTCCCTAGTGCACACCTACGCACTGTGTGCGACTCTGCGCTAATCCTCCTTAGCTTACATTGTTCCTGTTTTGCCATCGATGCACACTCTGATCTTTCCATCAGTGACAAGCACACACTGTCTGTAAAACATGCCAACATTTCTCCCCTAGGGTTTCATTGTTGAGGCCTTGCTTTGGCAACACGTCAACATTTAACTCTCTTGTCTTCATTAACCATATCATCTCTTGCTCAAGTTAGCTGTTTAATTTTGTCTTTTGAGCTAGAGAAGGAGGAATACGCACTAGGGCCTAGGTCATCTACACCATAGCGAGCCATCTCCCCTAGGGTTTGACTTGTTGAAGCCTTGTTATAGCAACACTTCAACATCAAAACCTCTTGTCTCTAGCCCTGTTATTATCATCATGGCCCTTCAACATTTGTATCCCTTTTTGTTTGACTCCATTTTCCCCAATAAGGCATTGATCTAAGACCTCCATTAATTGAGTACCCTTGACCATAAAAACAACCAAACACTTTGAACAACTACTAACCTTCTAACCCTAGACTAGACTAATTTTACTAACCCTAATGTTGTCGTCATCTTTTATGTTATAAACCCCTTTGTGCAACATTCATTTAACCTTCAAAGCAATTGAATATTTGGTTAAGGCATGGTCTATAAAGTGTTGATATTGTTACATTGAATGCCAATGTTTCTTTAGCATTTATTGAGAAGTGATATTGTAATCATTGCTATTGTACAAACATTGATTTAATTCGTCAATATTATTGCTCAAATTGCTTATTATCATAAAGTCATTGATTATATAAAGTACTAACCAACAAGTAAGCTTGCACATGTCTATTTTCTTTGTTTCTTTGTCTTGGGAAGGTACTCTTATTGGTTACTACTTCCATTTATCTTTAATCTGTATTGGTTGTTTATCCAGGACTTTTTGATTAGGTAGTGACTTGTGAGGGGGATTATTATCACTTAGCCTTTCTAAATATTTTCCTTCTCAAAACCCCAGGTCACCGGGGACATCTCCCCTAGGCATTACCTCCTTAAACAAAAAGAACCTTCCCATTGAGGTGACAGTGGTGGGATTGGTTCAGTTAAGCCAGTTTGAACTTCTTTCATTCGTCTTTTACCTTAACTACAAACTGTGCAATAACAATTATCATGTGCTAAAACTTTAGCCTGTAAACATAAAAGTACAATACATGTAGTTCAGAAGGAATTAGGTCCATAACTGTTTAAAAAATCATTTTCAAAAGAACGAGAATTTGATTCTCCTCCTTTTTCATTAGAAGTGGCGGCCCATTCACAGAGAGAATGAATTTGATATTCAAATATTCCCCAGATAAATCCCCTAGCCAATTATTGGCAAACGATACATGATCTGAAAATAGAAAACGTATTTGACCAATGAAATGCTCTTTGAGTAATTTCCTCGATTCAAAATTATTTTTCTTTTTCCATCCAATAACTAAAATGATTAGGAAATAGATACATTACATGGGGAAATCCGTGTGCGATGAGAATTGCAAGAATGTTTGGGGAGAGATTTCTCACTTTTACTGATACTGAAGGAGAAAATAATCCACTCCATTCGATGAGATCCAAGTTTGAGTCCAGGGAAACCCGGATCAAATTTATGATAGGTACCTTTGTCCACTTATTTTGGTTATGGATCCAATCAATTTCCTTTTCCTATTTGTTCCTATTCATAGGGAATGAACTATCGCACTATGGGTTCTCTGAAAAGGTGATGAAGAATTCATATCCCACTCATATTCTTTTATTCAAAATTCAGTTCCAGAATCGCATTGCACATCGCTGTAGCGAACAATTTTTTTTTCTCTTCATTGATTCAATCATATCCGTTCTCATTACATCGGATATTCCATTCTTGGAACTAGGAATAAGTAATTTGATGGAGTATCTAACTACATATATATTTATAGAGTGTGTAATATATGCAAAAAATAAAGAGTCTATCTCAAATACATATTCTATCAATATAGGATAGATCAGTATCTATCCCGTTGGGATAGATATTGAAATTCCATCCAAGATATTAGTTGACATTGATACATGGATCATATTATATTGTCAAATAACAAGCCTTATGCATGGGATCCTCTGATGATTTTATGAATGAAGTTCTGACCATGAACACAATTATAGAAATTCATGAAAGCAAAAATTTATGGGGTCACTTCTGCGACTGGATCACTAGCACCGAAAATCATCTTTACATTGGATGGTTCAGTGTTTTGATGATCCCTACCCTATTGAATGCAACCTATGTATTCATTATTGCTTTCATCGCAACTCCTCCGGTAGATATTGATGGTATTTGTGAGCCCATTTCTGGTTCTCTTCTTTATGGAAACAATATTATCTCTGGTGCCATTATTCTTTCCTCTGCAGCTATCTGTTTGCACTTCTATCCCATCTGGGAAGTAGATTCTATCGATGAATGGATATACAAAGGGGGTCCTTACGAGCTAATTGTTCTACATTTCCTACTTGGTGTATCTTTCTATATGGGTCATGAGTGTGAGCTTAGATTCCTTCTAGGTATGAGTCCTTGGATTGTTGTTGCATACTCATCTCTTGTTGCATTTGCTACTGCCATTTCCTTGATCTACCCTATTGGTCAAGGAAGCTTCTTTGATGGTATGCCTCTAGGAATCTATGGTACTTTCAATTTCATGATTGTATTCCAGGCTGAGCACAGTATCCTTATGCATCCATTCCACATGTTGGGTTTAGCTGGCATATTCAGCGACTCTCTATTCAATGCTATGCATGGTTCTTTGGTAAATTCTAGTTTGATTAGGGAAACTACTGAGAATCAGTCCACAAATGCAGGTTACAAATTTGGTCAAGAGGAAGAAACCTACAATATTGTGGTTGCTCACGATTATTTAGGCTGATTGATATTCCAGTATGCTAGTTTCAACAACTCTCGTTCTTTAGATTTCTTCTTAGCTTCTTGGCCCATATCAGGTATCTAGTTTACTACTCTAGGCATAAGCATTATGGATTTGAACCTAAATGGATTCAATTTCAATCAATCTGTAGTTGACAGTCAAGGTCATGTAATTAACACTTGGGTCGATATCATTAATCGTGCTAACCTAGGTATGGAAGTTATGCATGAATGTAATGATCACAACTTTCCTCTAGATCTAGATGTTGTTGAATCTATTTCAATAGGTGGATAATAAATACTCTGGTGGATTGTTATCATGTATTTCTTAACTGAACAGTACCAAACCTTTCAATAAAATGAAAGGTTTGGTATTCTTCAAATGTTTTTTTTATTCTTCATCCTTCTTCCCATTCCATAAATAATGGATATGTGTAGTTCCTGCATCCAGCAATAATTGAACCCATGAGTTCACCAATTATGAGTTGGGTGCTTTAACCATTCAACCATGGATGTTGAATAAAGATCATCAACATATTCATTCTATAATATGAGTATAGACTCAGATATGAAATTGGGTAGTTCGGGACGTAATCACATTATTTCTCTCATACTTGATTCATGTCAAATATTACCAATATACATTTGACATAGGTCCATGACCAAATAACTTGTTCGAGAGTTGGTTTGGAATTAGTCATCGATCTTTCTTTGATCCCCTGTTAGAGGTCACCAACCCACATACAAACGTTAGCTCATTTTTTCTTCTTGGAAGAAATGATTGTAGATAGAGGCAATTGGTTTCTTTTTCTAGGGTAAACGTAGCCAAGTGGACTAAGGCAATGTATTGTGAATCCACCATGAGTGAGTTTAATTATCGTCGTTTTCCCATAAAATAAGAGAAAAAGCGGTCTAGATTTGGTGTCATTTTCATATTTTAGTGAAATAATTTATATCCATGTGTAATAATGGTATTGGTTGGTTGACACGAGCTTTCCAATTATATTAAATCAAGATTGTATAATATATTTATTCTATTCATTGGGATGAAAAAAAGGGGTAAAAATAAATGAAAAAAGGAAGATCCTGGATAGTGAAATTGAAAGAGATAAAAAGTTATCAATTTCTATGCAATCCATGGACTTAATCCAATTTGGTGAGATTGTTAATTCAAATCCTTTCACACCGGAAGCACCTTATAAATCTCTTTGACCTTATAATTCTCAGTATGTTTCTTTTACTCGATCTATGTAAAAAAAATCCATATCTTTTGGTCAAAGGTATAGTAGTACTTACATTATCGGTCCTCACATATCACTTCAATCATAAAAGTAGTATGATTGATAGACAAATTTTCTATTTGATGAAACTATTTCCTATATATATAAATGTTATGGAACTTGGAAATGAAACATCAGAAGAATATTTAAAACCTTTCACTAAAAATTGGTTGATACTTCTGCATGTTTTCCTGTCTTTCCAATTGAAAAGATCTTACAATCGATCCATAGAAAATTCTGATCCCATTAGTGTCAATTCAGGATATGACAGGAACATGAACAAGAAGGATGAGAAAGACATTCCCTCGATATTTATTCTTATATGAATATATTCTATAAAATGGATGAGAATATATCATGGAAATTGACCTTTCAATTTCAATTGGTAGATTCTCATCCATTATTATTTATTTTGCGTTTTTGTCGAGAGAATGGATTGATTGAATTTGTATCATATTCTGATAAAGAATATGTGGAGTTCTCTATGAGAGAAATGAATAAATGAAATAGAGAATATGTCTTTCACAACACAATATATGAATTAAACCCATTGTTCCTTATGGCAGTTCCAAAAAAGTGTACTTCTAGATCCAAGAAACAAATTTGTAAAAATGTTCAGAGGGGAATAGAATATCGGGCCTGTTGACCACCTATTTCGACTAGGGGTCAACTCCATGTACCATGAAGATGTGTACCTTGGGGTAAAACTTTTTTTGAAGACTTTTGGTTCTACAAGACGATTTGTTCCCCCGGCACGTTTTTTTGTAACCGGAATGTACACTCCACTACATGGGATAATAATGTAAGGAATCAACATGAGTCATATTTTAGTTAGTTTCTTAGGAATTTATCATTAGGGAAGTCCTTTCATCGAGTGTTTTTATCCTCAGGTAATTTTTAATTACCCTTGAGTTTTTCAGTCACAATAACCCTCCAAAGTGGTGAAAGGCGTTCTAATGATTGAGCCCAATGGGTGACTAGGGTCTAGGAATATTGTAAATGGCCATGCTAGACATTTTCTAGAGTCTTGTAGAATTTCGTCGAGTTTTAATAGTTTTTTTTTTAATTTATTAAAATTATCCATTTAATGATAATTTTAATTAAATTTGATGTAAAAATGTAAAAATTTGGTCCTAGGGGATTTTGGTAGGGGTATGAGTACTAAAAACAAATGGAATGAGATGCCATACACCCTTGGACCAATTTTTATCTCATTTGGACAAGTTTTTCTAGGTTTTTGTCCATGAGGAGTCCAAGTCAGTCTAGAGTCAACAATTAATTGCTTTAATTTGGCTAAGTAAAAATGCCAATGTTTGTAAAAAGGGATTAAATACATGAGAGAGAGTGGGAAAGGTTTCCTATTCTTTTTCCTAAGTTGGAAAAACAATTTTCAACTTAAAGAACCCCTCATGCTTAACCAACAACTTAAAGTGGTGTTCCCTAGTAAAAGTGTGCCCCCCTTGCTAATTGACACATGGGAAATAAAAAACTTAAGTGAAAAATCCACATAAACCCTAATTTCACCCCCCTTGGTGTCTAACCTCATTTTTTACCATAGGAAAAAAAAATTTCCCCCTTTCTCCCTCACCCCTCAAACTCTAATCACTACAAAAACCCTAAAAGTGTCTCTTTCTTGACTTTGTCTATTTATCTTGGATGTGTGACACTTGTAACTCATCCAAGAAGGGTCTCTCTTCTCTCCCAAGTATAAAAGAATGCTCACCCCCACCCTCATTTGACATCTATTCTTAGAGAAACTCCACTATTCTCAAATCTCCCTCTCTCTCATTTCTTCTTGTGAGTTTTGTTGCAAGTATTTGCATGAATTTTTTTTTTAATAAAGGAAGCTTTGGAGGAATACCATCTTGGCATTGGGAGTCTTTTTTATGTTATAAATTTTTTTATTGAGGTGATATTGTTGTTTTTCTAGTGTTCTTCTTGTTTACTTAGCCTAGATTAAGAGATCTAAAGAAAAATATTTTGCTTGGTAAAATAAGTAGAAGTATTTCTATTTGTTTTAGTGAGACATTTTTAATAGAACTAGTAAAGTATTTTACTTGTTTATTAGATCTACTCACCTCTTGATTTGTTTTGTAGCAAGTTTGGCACCATTTGTAGCTCACCAAAGTGTTGGAACAAATAGATTTCAGATCTGGAAATTTACTTTTCTAGCCTACCTAAGCCTTAAAAAAAAATTGTTCTTTTTCTTCATCATTCCCTATTTATTTGAAGCATTTTTTGTTATGAAACAGGCTTTAAAAATATACTTTTCTGTTACGATTTTTTATATATAAATTTATTTTTTGTACTAATAGAAATTTCTAAATATTTTTAAGTGTTTTGGCAACATTTCCAGCAAGCATTAGCTTGTTGTTTTTTGCAGGTTCTCGCTAGAACAAGGGGAGGTGCTTCCCATTTTGGGTCTCAAAACACTCCAAAAGAGCATCCCAAGTTGGGGTTTCAAAACCTTCTTCTTCTCTATCTCTTTCAAGCATTGTAAGTATCCCAAAAGAGTCTTTTGGGCTCACCTTCTTCTCTAAAAGTTAATTTTATGTTTTGTAAATAATTTAATTGCCTACACCTTGCAAAGTGATTTGGCTCTGTCAATCCATGCAAAATCGTAAGGTTGGGATAGTTTAGTTTTCTCTTTTGCATCTTTTATTTTTCCCCACTTGTCCTTAAGGAAAGGTTGTGTGGCTAGGTGCAATCTTTTTACTTTCAAGTCATTGTATTTTGCTTGATTTATTTTTCCTACACCTTGCAAATTGATTTGGCCTAGCCAATCCATGCAATATTGTAAGGCTTGTATAACTTGTATAATTTGTATAACTTGTTAATATCTTTGTAACTTTTTAATTTGGAAAGTAATCATATCTAGTAACTAGGCACCCAAACTAATACAACTTTCACCATAAAAAATGGTGACTTGAGGAAGCTACAAGGGGTGTAAGTTGGGGATGACTTCACAACACTAAGTGTCCTCCCTGCTTGAGCACCAGAGCATTCTGGATTGACATGTGGATCTAGGGGAGGACCTTTCTTTTCCTCCTTGAGCACCCACCAATTCTTTTGGTCAAAGCGGTAAGAGTTGGGGGTAGACACATAGTCTAGGCTTGCATCTTCAAACCTTAATCCCACTAACTAAAGAGAGACTTTAAAATTCTTCTAAAATCAACCTACAACACTTTCACAACTTATGTGTTTACATGTTCAGTTATCTCTTAATTAAGTTGTGTAAGTTTACTTTCTAAGCCATCTCATCTAAAGTTGCGCACTCTCTCTCTTTGGGCAATTTTTTTTCCAAGTTTTCAAGTTATTTTTCATTTGTGAATATTTCATGCTATAATCATTCATTGTATATTGGTTTAATTCTCTTGTATATGTGTATAATCACTCAATTTGTTTAGTTCATTGTATATCTATTTCATTTCATTCAATAATTGTCTTAAGTGTAAAGTTATATTCTTTATTCATTGTGATTAGTTCATTTAATTGTATATTTGTTGTGTAATCTTATTGACTCCATTTACCCATGTTTAGGCACTAGTCTTAATTGAGCTTGTAGGTAAAGAAGTGTGCTTGTCGTTAAACATTTTCATTGCATTGTGGATTGTCATTTAGGTTAGGTCTCCCGAACTCAAGAATTAAAATTAACTCCAAAAACACTTAATCAAATTAACTTAGTTAAGTAGGATCTACCCCCCTTGGCTTCCTCGGGAATGAGCCTAGACAAAAGAAGTCCAAATTGAGGTGATAGTGGGTTTGTACTAGGAATTATGCCTTCAAGGACACACCAAGTGGGTTGGAGACTTTTCCATGCTTGTAGGTGTGTATAAGGACGACAACATCTTTAGCATCGTTTCCGGGGATAAGTCTCTTATTCTTGGTTAATCGACTTACTATAATTAATTTATTAATTCTTTAAAAACTAATTAATAAAACTTTCCCCTATTTTTTTTTTTTAATTGAGTTGTATTATTCGACATTGCTTACTCTCCAAGTGGCAACTCCATCTAAAAATTATTTGAAGTATGTTACCGGGAGAAATTCTCTTGCTCCTCGTAGCCTACTTGAAAGTCTTGGAGGAGAAACAATCTTCGATACAAATCCCTTGTTTGTACATAATAATCCTACAACTTTGTTTCCCTTCTTGTATTTGCTTTGTTTGAGGCTTTTTGTTTGTTTGAAATAAACTTGGTCATCTCACGACTCCACTTCAAAATAATTTAACAAATTATTCTTCAAGAAGGAACTCGCGGCTTGCTTAGCTTCATGCTTGAACCTGAAAAGGTTTTTGGATGAAGTTAGCCATTTTCCCTTCTCGTTGGATCCTTAATAAATTTTGGGTCCCAATCCTTTTCTGTAGACCTTTTTGTTTAATGATCTAGTTTAGAAATGGATGGTTTTTATAAAAGTATTGATTTTTCTAGAATAGTTGGTTATCCTCATTATTTGCCTGGAATAGTTATTGAAAATTTGCTTGATTCATGATAATATTGATGCTAATGCCCATATCAAAGCCTTTGGGAAGTGTATTTATGAGTGGTGTGATCCACCTATCCATGAGGATGTTCTAATTAAATTGTTTGTCTTGACTCTTTGTGAGGAAATTGGTTTCATGATTCATATGATTGTGAGTTCAGGACCATATAGGATTTGATGCATGCATTTTTAGAAAGGTGGGGAGCTGATCAGATTGAAACTTTCAATGAATTGGTTGATGCTTTTATGGAAAAATGGAAGGAGAAGGAACTTCCAGATATAGAAACAATCAATTCATATATAAATATAGATACTTCACCACAGCCCATTAAGGAGCTTAAAGAAATCATTCAGACCATGCAGTTTTCCCATGCAAAACAATTTGAGGCCATGGAAGATCAGTTAGAAATAGTGGAAGCTAACCTTGTCAGTATACATGCTTGTATTGAATATCTAGACCCTATAGAGCTTGAGCTTCACAGTGAACAAGAAAGTGAAGTTCATATGAAAATTTCGGATGAGTCCATAGATGAGCCAACAAATGATCTAGAGGAGATAAAGGAATTTGAGTTTGAAGTTGTTGAATATCTATATGATTCAAATCCCCACACTCCTCCCGAAGAACCAATCTCTTCAAAGAATATCTTCGAAAACCTTGATGAAAACAATGAAGTGGTTCCTTTGACATTTTCATTTCCAACCTCTCAACCAACATATGACTCAATACAGAATAATGGGAGAATGGAAGGCAACTTTAGTTTATCAATTTCATATCATTATGAACAGTGGTTAGCCTTCCACCATGATTAACATATGCAACAAGGTATCATAATTTCACAAGTCTTGTCAAACTTCAAAGTTTGGTTGAATAGATGAAAATTCATGATTCTTGGGTGGTTCATTCTCACAAGAAACTCTAGTTGATAAAACTAGGAAAGGTATCTTCAATGAGTCATCCTGGACATGGATGTTTCAGACATTTGGGGTTTAATTCCATCCATTTCATGGTTGTGTTGATTTTTCAATAAACAAGGTTAAGCATGAAGTTCATTTAATTTTAGCATTTCACTTAACCATAACCAATAATGTTACAAAAACTAAGATCACAAGAAGAAACACCATGCACAAGAACACAAGAAGTATACTGGGAAACCCTTCTCAACAAGGGAAGAAAACCTAGCCAAAATACTTGGCTATAATTTTCAAGAGAAAGACCTTCACCACCAATAAACCTAGCACACAAGAGGGTGCTCAAACCCTAGAAGAATAGCGCCCAAGAGAGGTGCACACTTTTCCCAAGAAGGTGTACTTACTGAAATTTCCAAACTCACTTGAAAGATATGATTCCTCAATGGATAATTTACCTTTACTTATACTAGACTAGACCTGTCAACAGAAGTGTCTATTGGCACAACA
The DNA here is from genome assembly GCA_009831015.1 of Picea engelmannii. Classification (NCBI taxonomy): domain Eukaryota; kingdom Viridiplantae; phylum Streptophyta; class Pinopsida; order Pinales; family Pinaceae; genus Picea; species Picea engelmannii. The sequence continues at coordinate 523,182 of ML782431.1, forward strand.
GGGCTGACCTCACTAGCTCACAATATAATTAATATTAACTATATTAATTATCTTTTGCATTAATTATTAATCACATTAAAGTGAGGCCGACTTGTACCCTTTACATTACAATTAGGGTTAAAGGCAGGTCTAACTCTTGAACATTATAGCAAGGGATCTTATACATCCACTAGTGCTCATCCACTAGGGGCACATCCATAGGGATGCCCACATCTCTGGCTCACTGCATTATACAGAAGAACCACTTCTTCACTAGTGCTCAACCACTAGGATCATGTTCACTTGTGCTCATCCACAGGCACATCCACTCAACAGATCTTCTTTCCCACTGCATTACACAGGAGAGTCATCTGGAGTTTCTCGTCAAATCTTCTTCTCAGAGGAGGCTAACACATCATCTTATTTTCTGTTCTCATGACGATGCACCCAACACTTTGGGATTTCACATATTCACATTGTGCTTAGCCACAAGCACGTCCAACTCTGCAGATCTCCTTTCTCACTGCGTTACATAGGAGAATCATCTGGAGTTATTCTCAACTCCCTGTAAGGAGGAGGCCATCTCTACGTTCCTTCTCTCTCTCATATAGGAACCACACACCCTTCTCAGGGGATTTCTCTCAGGAATAGTTGCAATGATCAACATATCTCGGGTATGTAAGCTGGAGAATGTCTCACATAGCTGCAATCATCAACACTCCCTCTCAGTTAGGGAGGCATTCTTCATCATGCCAAGTCTCACACGGATGTACTTCCAATTTTTTCTTGGTTGGAGTCATCAACACTCCCTCTCAACTAGGGAGGCTTTCTTCACCAAGTTAGTTTGGTGAAGATGTCTTCAATCTGCTCATGTGTAGGAAGGTATTGTATGTGTATGATTTTCCTCTGCATCATATATCTGATATAAGGATATTTCATCTCATCATGTTTCGATCCATCAGGAAATATTGGGTTCTCAAGGATCTTTACACACAAATCTTTTTTATCATCATAGGATCCATCTCATGGTCAAGTAAATCTGTCAGAATCTTGTGAAGCCACATTTCTTTGCACACTCAATGCTATATACTCTGCCTTCGTGGTACCCAAGGCCACATAAATTTTTTTCCTGCTGCATCAGGAAAACATGGAAACCTTCACGGTAGAACAAAAACCGTATGTGATCTTCTGGTCCACTGTACTTTATGTTCAATCTTTAATCGACATATCCTACAAACTTAAGTTCACACTGAAGGCATATATTAGACCATATCTAATTGTGCATTGTATATATCTCAATACATGTTTTTTTGTTGTCCACTAAGTCTGTCTCAGTTGACTCATGAAATGACTAAACACATTCATTGAATGGAATGAATAAAGTATGGTGTTAACCAGATACATCAGTGATCCAATCAGTTGTGGATCAGTCTCGTTTGAATCATCATCGATCTTTTTCTTTAATCCATCATGATGGATTTTTCATTCTGTCATACTGAACTTCTTTAATATTCTCACTGTATATTTTCCTTGACTCAGGAAAATATCTTATGCCCTCTATCATACTTCTTGTCTCAAGAAGTAGTGCATCATACTCATATCCTTTATCTCGAAATCAGAAGTCAAAGCTTACTTGTATCCAACAACAAGGATTTATGAATAAGTCATCAAAATCAAGCTCTTGTTACCAACACTGTAATATTATAGGTTTGGATCAACAACACTCACTCATCAAGAATCTATCCATATGATATAGTTTCCAACTCATGGATGGTAGTACATATGGAAGTGTATCAGGCTTACTAGATCAACTGCCTCATCATAGGCAAATCCCTATGTTTGTGAGAATCCTCTGGCTATAGATCTTGCTTTTTGTTTCTCGACACTTCCATCAGTTGCATGCTTGATCTTATAGATCCAATTGGAAGTCACCAAAAACTTCCCTTCTGGTCCTGAACAATATCTTATACATCATTATTTAAGATATATTGGTGTTCTTCTGTTATGGCATCTTTCCATACATGTTCTCATGTTGCTTCTCCAATATAAGGAGGATCATAATCAATGAAGTGGATCATGACTGAAGGATAACTCAAAAATCTATTTTTCTTTCAAGGGATGTGCCTTGAGAGGCTTGTATATTTCTCTGTCTCTTGCAGAGTGAGCCTAGGTAGACCTTTTATGCCCTACTGCAATATCTCTGAACATATCAACTGGAGCAAATGGATCAGGTGGAATAATGTATGTCTCCCTCTAAACTACTGAAGGGGGAGAAGGTATTGTCTCACTGTCAATCTCCATCTGAGATTCCCTCGATCCTTGAAAGGCTATCTCTTTTTCAAGGACAACATCTTTGCCTGTCTCAATCTGTCTCTGATCATGGATGTCGATCTAGAATGTCTTCGAAGATTCATTGTTATCCCATAAATGTATCCTTTCTTCCTGAAGGGTCTAGCTTGGACTTCTTCTCTTTGGGTACATGAAAATACACTGGGCACCCAAACATCCTTAAGTGTTCAATCTCAAGATTTACTCTGGTAAAGGATTCTTCGGGAGTTATGTTTTTCAAAGTCTAGTGAAGGATCATATTTTGAACATATATTGTTTCATGCATGCTTCTGCCCATAGAATCATAGAATGATTCTGATCATGCATTATTGCATTGGTTGCCTCAATGATGGTTCTATTCTTCCTCTTTCTCAAATAGTTTTGACTCCTTATGAGTCAAGTGACTCCCTCTGAAGGATAAACATCTTCCTTTGTTGTTAACCTGTCTGGAACAAGAAAACAAGAGGAACCAATAACAAGAATATCTCCTAAAGGAGGATAATGAGTACATCTCTAGAATCAAAACAATTTAAGGATTCTTGTCATAGCTACAACACCTACTTGTAATGTAGCAACTTTAGAAATATAGGTTTAGAGGAAAGACAATTACAAAAATCAAACCTGGAGTCTTCACTTCCAGTGTGTTGTTCTTTTGAATGCACTGAGATCCCTCTGGATCCATAACTTCAACAAAAGCTTCCTTCCTCCTGCAATTTCCCTTATGAAAATAATACAAATAATATATATACAAGTGCATACCTGAGGGTGATGATATGATTTCTCCAATGGCACCTGGCTGAACTCTGTCCTCTTGAAATATTTATGAAGAGGGTAGCCATAATGTCACCTTTTTGTATCACCCAAAATAAGCCTTCCTCTGAAGTCTTGTCTTCTGAGAAATTGAATTTGCTTGATCCATCAAACCTATCTTCCATCATAGTTATGTTCATCATTATTTTAGTTTTTTCACAAGCCCTTATCAATTGGGCTAGAAAACTTAATGGCTAGGCTAGGCTAGCACTTTTAGGTTTTGTTGGGCTTATGAATGCCAACAATAAGCCTTTGAAATATAGGAGAACACTGGTGAGCTGAAGAGCTCCTTCAATGAGTTGCAGAAATCCTAATCTTGAAATTTCTGTAGAAATTAGCGAAACCCTAGAAACCCTAGGGCCAAGATTTCAAAATGCTCAGAATTTCACTCTGAGAGTCTCTGGATGTGCGCTAAAGGAGGCTGCACAATCCTATGGTAATTTTGTCCCAATGTCCAAGTTCTAAGTGCCGAAACACTCAAAATAAGAGGGTCATACGAATTTTCTAGAATCCCTAGGAGGGTCGTATGGTTTTGCAGAAGAGGAGGGATGACTGGTAAAAGCTTGTAGCTTTTCCAATAGGTTCTTCAAGACCTATGCTATGAAACCATGTTGATTTTTCAATAAACAAGGTTAAGCATGAATTTCATTTCATTTTAGCATTTCACTTAACCATAACCAATAATGTTACAACAACCAAGATCACAAGAAGAAACACCATGCACAAGAACACAAGAAGTATCCTGGTAAACCCTTCTCAACAAGGGAAGAAAGCCCAATGAAAATCCTTTGCTATAATATTCAAGAGAAATACCTTCACCACCAATAAACCTAACACACAAGAGGGTTCTCAAACCCTAGAAGATTAGCGCCCAAGAGAGGTGCGCACTTTTCCCAAGGTGTACTTGCTGAAATTTCCAAACTCACTTGAAAGATATGATTCCTCAATGGGGAATTTACCTTTACTTATACTAGACTATACCTGTGAACAAAAGTGTTTATTGGAAAAACAAGGCCGACCTCACTAGCTCACAATATAATTAATATTAACTAGATTAATTATCTTTTACATCAATTATTAATCACATTAAGGAGGGGCTGACCTGTACCCTTTACATTACAATTAGGATTACATGAAGGTATGGCTCTTAAACATTATAGAAAGGGATATTATACATCCACTAGGGGCACATCCATGGGGATTTCCACATCTCTGGCTCACTACATATATAGAAGAACCACTTCTTCACTAGTGCTTAGCCACTAGGATCACATTCACCTATGCTCGTCCATAGGCACGTCCACTCAACAAATCTTCTTTCCCACTGCATTACACAGGAGAGTCATCTGGAGTTTCTTGTCAACTCTTCTTCTCAGAGGAGGCTAATACATCATCCTCATTTTTGTTCTCATGATGATGCACCCAACACTTTGGGATTTCACACGTTCACCTTGTGCTCAGCCATAGGCATGTCCAACTCTATAGATCTCCTTTCTCACTACGTTACATAGGAGAATCATTTGGAGTTATTCTCAACCCCCTTTAAGGAGGAGGCCATCTCTACGTTCCTGCTCTGTCTCAGATAGGAAACACACACCCTTCTCAGGGGCTTTCTCTCAAGTTTGTAAGATGGAGAATATTTCACATAGCTGCAATGATCAACATATCTTAGGTTTGTAAGATGGATAATGTCTCACATAGCTGCAATCATCAACAGACTGGTCCTAATTCATTCTGTCTTATCCATTCATATGGTGGATCCTCAAACTATTTTTCAAATGTTGGCCACTTGGTATCCAATGGGACACCCTTTGTAACATATTTCTAACCTTTCTCCTTTTCTTTCAATTTTGTATTATTTCATTTGATGAATGTTTTTCATTGTATAGCCATTTTTGTGATTATTGTCTATAGTCATTTTATTTATGTAATTATTGTCAATAGCATTTCATTTATTGATTATTGTTTTTATACATGTATTTATGTTGGATATTGGTGAGAAATCGATTTTGTAGATTCTGAAGTTCTCATATGCTCTCCTTCAAAAAAATCGAACATAATTCCCCATGTGGAGACAGATGTTGACCACCTATTTCGACTAGGGGTCAAATCCATGTACCATGAAGCTATGTACCTTGGGGTGCAACTTTTTTTGAAGACTTCTGGTTTTGCAAGACAATTTTTTCCCCCGTCATGTCTTTTTGTCATCAGAATGTCTACTCCCTTGCATGGGATAATAAAGTAATGAGTCAGAATGAGTCATATTTTAGTTAGTTTCCTAGAACTTTATCATTAGGGAAGTCCTTTCATCGAGTGTTTTTTATCCTCAGGTAATTTTTAATTACCTTTGAGTTTTTCACTCACAATAATCCTCCAAAGTGGTGAAAACCATTCTAATGATTGATCCCAATGGGTGACTAGGGTATATGAATATTTTAAATGACCATGCTAGACATTTTCTAGAGTCTTGCGGAATTTCATCGAGTTTTAATATATTTTTTTTTAATTTATTAAAATTACCCATTTAATGGTAATTTTAATTTTTGATGTAAAAATGTAAAAATTTGGTCCTAGGTGATTTTGGTAGGGGTGTGAGTACTAAAAACAAATGGACTTAGACCCCCTACACCCTTGGACCAAGTTTCAGCTCATTTGGACAAGTTTTGCTAGGTTTTTGTCCATGAGGAGTCCAAGTCAGTCTAGAGTCAACAATTAATTGCTTTAATTTGGCTAAGTAAAAATGCCAAAATTTGTAAAAAGGGATTAAAGATATGAGAGAGAGTGAGAAATGTTTCCTAACCTTTTTCCTAAGTTGGAAAAACAATTTTCCACTTAAAGAACCCTCCATGCTTAACCAACAACTTAAAGTGGTGTTCCCTAGTAAAAGTGTGCCCCCTTGCTAATTGGCACATGGGAAATAAAAAACTTAAGTGAAAAAGCCACCTAAACCCTAATTTCGAACCCCTTTGTCTCTAACCTCATGTTTAACCATAGGAAAAGGTGTTTTCCCCCTTTATCCCTCACCCCTCAAACCCTAATCACTACACAAATCCTAAAAGTGTCTCTTTCTTGACTTTGTCTATTTCTCTTGGATGTGTGACACTTGTAACTCATCCAAGGAGGGTATCTCTTCTCCCCAAAGTATAAAATAATGATCACCCCCCCTCATTTGACATATATTCTCAGAGAAACTCCATTATGCCCAAATCTCTCCCACTCCTCTCTCTCTCTCTCCCATTTTTTCTTCTGAGTGTTGTTGCAAGTATTTGCATGCAATTTCTTTTGAATAAAGGAATCTTTAGAGAAATACCATCTTGGCATTGAGAGTCTTCTTGATGTTATACATAATTTTATTCAGGTGATATTGCTATTTTTCTAGTGTTTTTCTTGTTTACTTAGCCTAGATTAAGAGATCTAAAACAAAGTATTTTGCTTGGTAAAATAAGTAGAAGTATTTCTATTTGTTTTAGTGAGGCATTTTTAATAGAACTAGTAAACTATTTTACTTGTTTATTATATCTACTCACCTCTTGATTGGTTTTGTAGCAAGTTTGACACTGATCAGGAGATCAAATTTTGCTCAAAAATTCAAAGTGCTCAGAATCACTTCAAACTGGACGAGAGCGTAGACCTCGTCGTTGCGAAGCCAACGCAACTTGTTTCGTCTCAAACAGACGTTGGGAGCGAGAGATATAGCGATCTGTTCATTAAATCAAACAGGCAAAAAAAATTGATGTTGACTATACAGTCCGTACAGGCTGATGTGGCAGAGTCATACGACCGTACGTGTGGTGATGTGGCAGTTTATTATTGGATGACAGGTGGTCGAATGGGAAGTCGACATGTGGCATTGTTCGAGTGAGTGATTGGGTGCCACGTGGCCCAATCATGGGCTGCCACGTGGCACCCCGGTGGTGGTTGTCATTGTTGTTTGTTAAAATATATGGAGTCTGTGGGGTTCGACCCCCGGACCTCCCCACCGCATAACAMTTCCAMAAACTCCAATAACCAATGGGCTATCGCTTATGCCTTGACATATATGTGTTTCGGATTTAATATAAAGTCAATTGATTGTATGGTTTTGGGCCGYGACCGGGCYRGGGCCTAGCCCAGCCCTTGGTCGCRCGYTTTCRTATATGTSACCACGGTTATGTATTATGGTTTGGCGCGCGYRTTTTATATATATGGTTCCAAYGGTTATAACTCCCGCCAAGTGTTATGTTATCATTTGATATGGGACRGAGCCCCATTTGTTTAAGCGYRCRGTCCTATGACCCATACGCCCAGGTGCTAGGCGGTTAGGGGCTGGCATGCCCTTAAYCRTCCTACGGTTTGMACYGTTRGCGYGGTTKCRCCCGGTGYTGGGTTTTCACRCTTTATATTGCGTGTGTGCCAGGTTCAWTKGAAAAGGGTGCAATTTGTAGATGCAGAGACAACAAGCTTGAAGRGGGAGACTTCYAGGAGGCCTAACTTCTTCGTTTTTCGACCGATTGAGGTGYCRAAAGAGCCCAGACAGGGGTTTTTGGACGCTCTGARGCCATTGGAGCWGTCGGTTTKTCAGTTTGAGCATTGTAAGACATGTTTTTGAGCACTTTTGATCAATTAATAATAATGATCCATTGGAAGCTGGACCAGGAGATGTAGCCCAAGAGAGGGGTGAACTCCTTTATCAATTGCTGTGTTTATGTGCTTATGTTCATTGATTATGTTGTTGTCTATGTGTAATTTTCATGAGTAATCCCTTAATCTATGTGTTGCAAACTGATCCTTTTGCTTTAAACACATAACATTTACATTGCAAATAATTTCAAGTATTTCAAGTCTTCTTCAATTTTAGATCAGACAACATTTGTAGGTCACCAAAGTGTTGGAACAAGTAGATTTCAGATCTGGAAATTTACTTTTCTAGCCTACATAGGCCTCCAAAAATTAATGTTTTTTTTCTTCATTATTCTCTATTGATTTGAGTCATTTTATGTTCTAAAATAGGCTTTAAAAATATACTTTTATGTTCATATTTTTACATATAAATTTATGTTTTGTACTAACATAAATTTCTAAATATTTTCAAGTGTTTTGACAACATTTCCAGCAAGCATTAGCTTGTTGTTTTTTATAGGTTCTCGCTAGAACAAGGGGAGGTGCTATCCTTTTTGGGTCTCAAAACACTCCAAAAGAGAATCCTAAGTTGGGGTTTCAAAACCCTCTTCTTCTCTATCTCTTTCAAGCATTGTAAGAAACCCAAGAGAGTCTCTTGGACTTGCTTTCTTCTCTAAAAGTCAATTTTATGTTTTGCAAATAATTTAATTGCCTACACCTTGCAAAGTGATTTAGCTTTTCCAACCCATGCAAAATCGTAAGGCTAGGATAGTTTGGTTTTTTGTTTTGCATCTTTTCTTTTGCCCCACTTGTCTTTAAGGCAAGGTTGTGTGGCTAGGTGCAATCTTTTTACTTTCAAGTCATTTTATTTTGCTTGATTTATTTTGCCTACACCTTGCAAAGTGATTTGGCCTAGCCAATCCATGCAATATCGTAAGGCTTGTATAACTTGTATAATTTGCATAACTTGTTAATATATTTGTAACTTTTTAATTTGGAAAGTAAGGCACCCAAACTAATACAACTTTCACCATAAAAAATGGTGACTTGTGGAAGCTACAGGGGGTGTAAGTCGGGGACAGCTTCACGGCACTAAGTGTCCTCCCTACTTGAGCACCCAAGCATTCCGGATTGACCTGTGGAGCTAGAGGAGGACCTTTCTTGTCCTCCTTCTTGACCACCCAACAATTATTTTGGTCAAATCGGTAAGAGTTGGGGGTAGACACATAGTCTAGACTTGCATCTTCAAGCATTAATCCCCCTAACTAAAGAGAGACTTTAAAATTCTTCTAAAATCAACCTACAACACTTTCACAACTTATGTTCTTTCATTTTTAGTTATCTCTTAATTAAGTCATGTAAGTTTACTTTCTAAGCCATCTCATCTAAAGTTGCACACTCTCTCTCTTTGGAAAATTTTCTTTCCAAGTTTTCAAGTTATTTTTCATTTGTGACTATCTCATGCTATAATCACTCATTGCATATTGGTTTAATTCTCTTGTATATGTGTATAATCACTTAATTTGTTTAGTTCATTGTATATCTATTTCATTTCATTCAATAATTTTCTTAAGTATAAAGTTATATTTTTTATTCATTGTGATTAGTTCATTTAATTGTATATTTATTGTATAATCTTATTGACTCCATTTACCCATCTATAGGCACTAGTCTTAATTGAGTTTGTAGGTAAATAAGTTTGTTTGTAATTAAAATTTTGCATTGCATTGTTGATTCTCATTTAGGTTAGGTCTCCCTAACTCAAGATTTAAAATTAACTCCAAGAACACTTAATCAACTTAACTTAGTTAAGTAGGGTCTACCCCCCTTGGCTTCCCTGGGAGTGAACCTAGACCAAAGAAGTCCAAATTGAGGTGACAATGGGTTTGGACTTAGGCTTGTGCCTCCAAGGGCACAACAAGTGGGTTGGAGACTTCTCCACGTTTGTAGGTGTGTATAAGGATGACAACATCTTTGGCGTCGTTGTCGGGGATAAGTCTCTTATCCTTGGTCAATCAACTTACTCTAACTAATTTATTAATTCTGTAAAAACTAATTAATAAAACTTTCCCCTAATTTTTTTTTACTTGAGTTGTGTTATTCGACATTGCTTACTCTCCAAGTGGTGACTCCATCTGAAAATTCTTTGAAGTATACTACTGGGAGTAATCCTCTTGCTCCTCGTACCTACTTGAAAGTCTTGGAGGAGAAGCAATATTTTATACACATCTCTTGTTTGTACATAATAATCCTACAAATTTTTGTTTCCTTCTTATCTTTGCTTTGTTTGATGCTTCTTGTTTGTTTGAAATAAACTTGGTCATCTGGCGACTCCACTTCAAAATAATTTAACAAAGTATTCTTCAAGAAGGAACTCGCGGCTTGCTTAGTTGCATCCTTGAACTTGAAAAGGTTTTTGGACGAAGTTAGCCATTTTTCCTTCTTGTTGGATCCTTAATAACTTTTGGGTCCCAGTCCTTTTTTGTATACCTTTTTGTTTAATGATCTAGTTTAGAAATGGATAGTTTTTATAAACCTATTGATTTTTCAAGAATAGTTGGTTATCCTCATGATTTGCTTGAAATCGTATTGAAAACCTGCCTGATTTTCATGATAATAGTGATGCTAATGCCCATATCAGAGCCTTTGGGCAGTGTATTGATGAGTGGTGTGATCCACCTATTCATGAGGGTGTTCTAATGAAATTGTTTGTTTTAAATTTTTGTGAGGAAGATGCTTATGATTGGTTTCATGATTTGGATGATTGTGAGTTCAAGACCATACATGATTTGATGCATGCGTTTTTAGAAAGGTGGGGGTATGATCAGATTGAAACTTACAATAAATTAGTTGATGCTTATATGGAAAAATGGAAGGAGAAGGAACTTTCAGGTATAGAAACAATCAATTCAGATATAAAGATAAATACTTCCCTAGATCCCATTGAGGAGCTTAAATAAATCATTCAAACCATGCAATTTTCCCATTCAAAATAGTTTGAGGCCATGGAAGATCAGTTCAAAATAGTGGAAGCTAACCTTGTCAGTATACATGCTTGTATTGAATATCCATACCCTATAGAGCTTGAGATTCATAGTGAACAAGAAAGGGAAGTTCATATGGAAATTCCGGATGAGCCCATAGATGAGCCAATAACTGATCTAGAGGAGATAAATGAATTTGAGTTTGAAGTTGTTGAATATCTAGATGATTCAAATCCCCACCCTCCTCTCGAAGAACCAATCTCTTCAGAGAAGATATTTGACAACCTTGATCAAAACATTGAAGTGGTTCCTTTGACATTTTCATTTCCAACCTCTCAACCAACATATGACTCAATACATGATAATGGGAGAATGGAAGGCAACTTTAGTTTATCAATTTCATATCATTATGAACAGTGGTTGGCCTTCCACCACGACAGTCATATGTGACAAGGTATTAGAATTTCACAAGGATTTTCAAACTTCAATGTTTGGTTGAATAGAGGAATATGCATGATTTTTGGGTGGTTCATTCTCACAAGAAACTCCAAGTTGATAAAACTTGGAAAGATATCTTCAACGAGTCATCCCGGACAAGGATGTTTCAGACATCTGGGGTATCATTCCATACATTGCATGGATGGTCCTAATTCATTCCATCTTATCCATTCAGATGGTGGATCCTTAAGCTATTTTTCAAATGTTGGCCACTTGGTGTCCAAAGGGGCACCCTTTGTAACGTATTTATAACCTTTCTCCTTTTATTTTAGTTTTGTATTATTTCATTTGATGAATGTATTTCATTGTATAGCCATTTTTTTTATTATTGTCTATAGTCATTTTATTTATGTAATTATTGTCACTAGCATTTCATTTATTGTTTTTTTTTTTAGTCATGTATTTATGTTGGATATTGGTGAGCAATTGGTTTTGTAGATTCTGAAGTTCTCGCATGCTCTCCTTCAAAAAGATCGAACACACGTCCCCATGTGGAGCCATATGTTGACCACCTATTTCGATTAAGGGTCAACTCCATGTACCATGAAGCTGTGTACCTTGGGGTACAACTTTTTTTGAAGACTTATGGTTCTACAAGACAATTTTTTCCCCCGACACGTCTGTTTGTAATCAGAATGTCCGCTCCCCTGCATGGGATAATAATGTAATGAGTCATCATGAGTCATATTTTAGTCAGTTTCCTAGGACTTTATCATTAGGGAAGTCCTTTCATCGAGTTTTTTTTATCCTCAAGTAATTTTTAATTACCCTTGAGTTTTTCACTCACAATAATCCTCCAAAGTGGTGAAAGACTTTCTAATGATTGAGCCCAATGGGTGACTAGGGTATATGAATATTGTAAATGACCATGATAGACATCCTCTAGAGTCTTGCGGAATTCTGTCGAGCTTTAATAGTTTTTTTTAATTTATTAAAATTACCCATTTAATGGTAATTTTAATTAAATTTGATGTAAAAATGGTAAAAATTTGTTTCTAGGGATTTTGGTAGGGGTATGATTACTAAAAAAAAATGGCATTTGACCCCCTACACCCTTAGACCAAGTTTCATCTCATTTGAACAATTTTTTCTAGGTTTTTGTCCATGAGGAGTCCAAGTCAGTCTAGAGTCAACAATTAATTGCTTTAATTTGACTAAGTACAAATGCCAAAATTTGTAAAAAGAGATTAAAGACATGAGAGAGAGTGGGAAGGGTTTCCTAACCTTTTTACTAAGTTGAAAAAACAATTTTCAACTTAAATACCCCCCCCCCCCCCCCCCCCCCCNAAAACCCCCCCCCCCCCCCCCCAACATGCTTAACCAACAACTTAAAGTGGTGTTCCCCAGTAACAATGCGCCCCCTTTGCTAATTGACACATGGGAAATAAAAAACTTAAGTGAAAAAGCCACCTAAACCCTAATTTCATGACCCCCCTTGGTGTATAACCTCATGTTTGACCATAGGAAAATGTGTTTTCCCCATTTCTCCCTCACCCCTCAAACCGTAATCACTACCAAAACCCTAAAAATGTATCTTTCTTGACTTTGTCTATTTCTCTTGGATGTGTGACATTTGTAACTAATCCAAGAAGGCTATCTTTTCTATCCCAAGTAAAAAATAATGCTCAACTCCCCCTCTCCCTCCCTCATTTGACATTTATTCTCAAACAAACTCCACTATGCCCAAATCTCTCCCACTCCTCTCTCTCTGTCTTTCCCATTTCTTCTTGTGAGTTTTGCTGCAAGTATTTGCATGCAAATTTTTTTGAATAAAGGAAGCTTCGGAGGAAAACCATCTTGTCATTGGGAGTCTTCTTGATGTTATACAAAATTTTATTGAGGTGATATTGCTATTTTTCTAATATTTTTCTTGTTTACTTAACCTAGATTAAGAGATCTAAAGCAAAGTATTTTGTTTGGTAAAATAAGTAGAAATATTTCTATTTGTTTTAGTGAGGCATTTTTAATAGAACTAGTAAAGTATTTTACTTGTTTATTAGATCTACTCACCTCTTGATTGGTTTTGTAGCAAGTTTGACACCATTTGTAGGTCACCAAAGTGTTGGAACACATAGATTTCAGATCTGAAAATTTACTTTTCTAGCCTACATAGGCCTCCAAAAATTAATGTTCTTTTTCTTCATCATTCCGTATTGATTTGAGACATTTTCTGTTATGAAATATGTTTTAAAAATATACTTTTCTGTTCAGATTTTTACATATGCATTTATGTTTTGTACGAACATAAAATTCTAAATATTTTCAAGTGTTTTGGCAGCATTTCTAGCGAGCATTAACTTGTTGTTTTTTGCACGTTCTCGCCAGAACAAGGGGAGGTGCTGCCCATTTTGGGTTTCAAAACACTCCAAAAGAGCATCCCAAGTTGGGGTTTCAAAACCTTCTTCTTCTCTATCTCTTTCAAGCTTTGTAAGCATCCCAAGAGAGTCTCTTGGGCTCACCATATTCTCTAAAATTTAATTTTATGTTTTGTAAATAATTTAATTCCCTACACCTTGCAAAGTGATTTGGATTTGTCAATTCATGCAAAATCGTAAGGCTATGATAGTTTAATTTTTTGTTTTGCATCTTTTTTTTTCCCCACTTGACCTTAAGGCAAGGTTGTGTGGTTAGGTGCAATCTTTTTACTTTCAAGTCATTTTATTTTGCTTGATTTATTTTGTCTACACCTTGCAAAGTGATTTGGCCTAGCCAATCCATGTAATATCGTAAGGCTTGTACAATTTGTATAACTTATTAATATCATTGTAACTTTTTAATTTGGAAAGTAACCATATCTAGTAACTAGGCACCCAAACTGATACAATTTTCACCACAAACAATGGTGATTTCTGGAAGCTACAGGGTGCGTAAGTCGGGGTCGGCTTCACGGCACTAAGTGTCCTCCCTGCTTGAGCACCCAAGCATTCTAGATTGACCAGTGGAGCTAGGGGAGGACCTTGCTTGTCCTCCTCATTGAGCACCCAACAATTCTTTTGGTCAAAGCGGTAAGAGTTGGGGGTAGACACATAGTCTAGGCTTATATCTTCAAACCTTAATCCCCCTAACCAAAGAGAGACTTTAAAATTCTTCTAAAATCAAACTACAACACTTTCACTACTTATGCGCTTTCATTTTCAGTTATCTCTTAATTAAGTTGTGTAAGTTTACTTTCTAAGAAATCTCATCTAAAGTTGCACACTCTTTCTCTTTGGGCAATTTGCTTTCCAAGTTTTCAAGTTATTTTTCATTTGTGAATATCTCATGATATAATCATTCATTGTATATTGGTTTAATTCTCTTGTATATGTGTATAATCACTTAATTTGTTTAGTTCATTGTATATCTATTTCATTTCATTCAATAATTATCTTAAGTGTAAAATTTTATTCTTTATTCATTGTGATTAGTTCATTTAATTGTATATTTGTTGTATAATCTTATTGACTCCATATTCCCATCTTTAAACACTAGTCTTAGTTGAGTTTGTAGGTAAATAAGTTTGCTTGTCATTAAACGTTTGCATTGCACTGTTGATTGTAATTTAGGTTAAGTCTCCCTAAGTCAAGATTTAAAATTAACTCCTAGAACACTTAATCAACTTAACTTAGTTAAGTAGCGTCTACCCCCCCTTGGATTCCCTAGGAGTGAGCCTAGACGAAAGAAGTCCAAATCGAGGTGACAATGGGGTTGGACTTAGGCTTGTGCCTCCAAGGACACACCAAGTGGGTTGGAGACTTCTCCACGCTTGTAGGTGTGTATAAGGACGACAACAGGGCCACAATAAAATCTTTTTCTTTAACTAAGTCTATCTCCATCGGTCATTCGATTTATTTTTATTGCATAGCCAATGATGATTCCTCTGGATCATTTGAATCAAAATTGACATCAATTGATTTGGATGATCCGTAGCACAACACAAGCAAATAAACAACACCACCCTCCAGGACCCTGGAGAACGATGATGTGAAAGAAATCATTTTCTTCGGGTACTCCCAAGGGTGGTCGTACGAAAGGGACACAGTCATTATTTAGTTCCACTACAGTACTTTCCTTCAGCCAATATGGAGAATTGGGGAATTTCTCCACTATTCCTCTATCCATTCCGCCTTCCCACTGGAAAAGGATTAGAGTTCGTCATTTTTTGTAAGGATCCCGAATGAACTTCAGCATTGGCACTATGCTATATTTCTGGTAGCTCAACCTTATCAACATCCCAATCCATCCATTCTGATCCGAAACTAGGATCAAAACGATTTCTTATTTCTTATAAATAATGGCACAGAGTGTTGAAAGTACTAAAACAACTGAGAGGGGGGGGGGTGAATCAGTTGTTTATGAGCTTAAACAATTTTATACCTTTTAAGTATTATTAATCTTCCTTCAAGTGATCATCAACAACATACAACATATGGACAGTAAAAGTAAAGACCATCAGTCACACATAAAGTACACACAGAGACAGATTTTCACGAGGAAACCCATAAAGGGAGAAAACCTCTTCTTCTTC
>ML782431.1:538936-564635 GCA_009831015.1 Picea engelmannii
TGGCTGCAACCAGATGGAAGCTACAACTCCCTGTGTTCAAGCACCCACTTGAACCTCTGAGGACAACAGTCCTCCCGAGCACCTCCCAACCTCCCTAAATATATCAAATAATGAATACACAGACAACTACATAGATAAATCAATTCTTAACAATCTTTCTTTGTATCTGATCTTCAACAAACTGTTCTGCCATTCTTCTCTTCTTCTGTTTGTTTAGCAGGTCTGCTCTGCATCAACTTTTTCTGTCATTCTGCTCTGGTTCTGCTATGTCTGGCATTATGCTCTGCTTCTGCTCTGTTTGTAATTTTGCTCTGCTTCAGCTCTGCGTTTCATCTCCCTCTACACATTTTCTCAATTTCGTGCTATGCGTCGGCTCCTTTTCTTTTTCTTACTGTTTTATTCATTTTCACTTTAGAACGGAAAAAAAAACTACACAGTCTATTTCCTCTTCTTTTATACACACGAACACGACGGTTCAACTTCCCAACTCCTTAGGCAAAATGTCGACAACTGTCTAAGCAACTGAAACACCAACTGAAACGCTAACTGATTTGCTATCATGAGTTTGTTTTGCTATGATCTTCATCGAACCTGATCGACGGTTCATGACCTTGATGAATCAACGGTCCTGATTTCATCGTGATATCGCATCTCGCTGTTCCTTCGATGGAGATTCTCGTCACTCCAAGTCGCGATAGGCGAAGCTCCGAGATGGAGCTCAGATCAACGATCAACGTTCTTGGTAATCCGACGGTCCTGATCTTCTCGCAATCTCGCATCTCGCGATTCCTATGATGGAGGTTCTCGTCACTCCAAGTCGCGATAGGCGAGGCTCCGAGATGGAGCTCAGATCAACGGTCCACTTTCTTGGTGATCCGACGGTCCTGATATTCTCGCAATCTCGCATCTCGGGATTCCTGTGATGGAGGTTCTCGTCATTCCAAGTTGCGATAGGCGAGGCTCCGAGATGGAGCTCATATCAACGGTCCACGTTTTTGGTGATCCGACGGTCCTGATCTTCTCGCAATCTCGCATCTCGCGATTCTTGTGATGGAGGTTCTCGTCACTCCAAGTCGCGATAGGCGAGGCTCCGAGATGGAGCTCAGATCAACGGTCCACGTTTTTGGTGATCCAACGGTCCTGATCTTCTCGCAATCTCGCATCTCGCGATTCCTGTGATGGAGGTTCTCGTCACTCCAAGTCGCGATAGGCGAGGCTCCGAGATGGAGCTCAGATCAACGGTCCATATCTCATTCTTGCTTTAACGGCTGCGATTAAATCGCGAAATCGCATATCGCGATTTCGGGGTTCTTGTTGTCAAGTGAATTGGACTTTTCAAAGTCCCGATCCCTGATTCTCCGATGAAGAAAATCAACAGTCCAGATCTCATTCTTTCTTTAATGGCTGCGATTAGATCGCGAAATCGCATATCGCGATTTCGGGGTTCTTGTTGTCATGTGAATTGGACTTTTCAAAGTCCCGATCCCCGATTCTCCGATGAAGCCTCCTGTCGAGCTTCTCCCGGTGGCGCTCGATCGCTGCCACGCGTCCACATGAATGGACAGTCCAGATCCGGTCGGGATTTCACAACTGCTGCTGTCCCAATGCAACTTCTGTAGATCTGACGACTGTCGACGACCCTGCACCAAATCTAACGGCTCTCGTTGCGTTCGATCATTCACTGCTTTCGATCATTCACCTCTCTGAGCTTGTCTTCTGTTTGCCTGTCATCTTCACTGTTGTCATCAATGACAAGCATTCGTTGTCTGTTCACTAAATTTGCCAACACAGAGCCTACAAAATCATGCATGAGAATGATATTATTTCATTGTGGCATCACTCATGCATTTCATAATAGATGCAGGATTTTTCTCTATGGTGAATAATTACTAGTTCATAGTTTCTGACATCTCGATTCATCCTTCTTCTGCTTCTTCTCCTCCCAATGATTCATCTCCTTATTGGGTCCGAACCCATTCTTTCCCTCCTTTATTGTTGGATAGAAGAGTGAGTGCTCAATCCTTTAGGGGAACTCAAAGTAATAATCTTTCTTCGTATCTCTACCATTTATAATGTGTAATGCCTAAACCATTGTGGCAGAAATACATGAGCTGACCAAAATACAGATGCGTAATCTAGTGCAACTTTTTATTCTATTGATTAAACCCCTTTCTACATCTCAGTAGCTCAAAATAGGATCAATTCATTAATTAACATTCTGTATATGGTAATATGAGCTTGTATGTAATATTATTGCAAGCTATCAATATATTTGGATGTCTCCCCTAAAATTGAAAAGTCCAAAATGATATTGGATAATAATCATACGTGAGATCTCAGAAACATAGTTTCATTCTAGATATGTATATGATCAAATCATCTAGATTGGAAAGTGATGATATAACCATGTATCTCTCTTTAATGTTTGGAATCTAGCTCTTCTGATTCTTCCCATCGTGAGCGAAAATTGACAGATATTCTTTGTCCAATAACGCATGTGACTATTTCCCCATTCTCTTTCAAAGCAACGGGATCTGAACCCACGACCTCCATCACCCAAAGATGGAACGCTACCAAGTTGCGCCATTCTCTGCTATAACTATCAACCAACATAAAATTGATTTAAATGTCAATGCCCGAAGCCGCCATGGTAAAATCGGTAGACACACTGCTCTTAGGAAGCAGTGCGAGAGCATCTCGGTTCAAATCCGAGTGACAACATTTTTCCAGGAAGATCTCATCAATCACTTCTTCCTATGTAGCAATATTTGTTCAATCTATTTCCATTGTGATAGATCAATCCTATCTTTCCATCATAGCTCTCATTCGGGAATACAATGAATAAATGGGTTTTATTACGATATTCATAACTTTAGAACATATATTGGTTCACATATTTTTTTCTCTCATTTTGGTTGTCATTCTCATTTATTGGGGAACCTTAGTTTATCAAATTGAAGGACTAAGTAATTCGGGAGGAAAGGGCATGATAGTTACTTTTCTTTGTACAACGAGATTATTAATTACTCATTGGCTTTATTCGGGACATTTATCGTTGAGTAATTTGTATGAATCATTCATATCCCTTTCCTGGAGTTCATCTATGCTCCATATAGTTCTAGAAGTACAAAACCGAGATGATCGGTGGTTAGGTGCAATCACCACGCCAAGTGATATGTTAACTCATGGTTTTGCTACTTTAGGTCTTTTGGAGGAAATGCAACGATCCAGAATGTTAGTACCCGCTCTAAAATCTCATTGGTCAATGATGCATGTAAGTATGATATTGTTCAACTATGCAACCATTTTATGTGGATCCCTAGCATCAATAGCTCTTCTAGTGATTATGTCCAGAGTAAATAGACAGGTTATTTTTGGTGCGATGGACAATTTATTTTCCTGAGCCATTCTTCCCAATGAAAATTTTTATTCGCATGAAAAACAAAAAAGTGATTTGCAATACAGTTTTGATTTTTCATCAACGAATTATTGTAAATGTCAATTGATTAAACAATTAGATCATTGGAGTTATCGTGCGATTGGTCCTACTTTTTCTCTTTCAACCATAGTTACTCTTTCTGGAGCAATATGGGCCAATGAAACATGAGGATCTTATTGGAGATGGGATCCAAAAGTGACTTGGGCATTAATTACTTGGACCATATTCACAATCTATCTGCAGACTAGAATGAATAAGGGTTGGCAGGGTGAGGAACCAACAATTGTGGCTTCTTTAGGATTTTCTATAGTTTGGATTCACTATTTGGGGGTGGATCTATTAGGAATAGGGTTACACAACTATGGATGGTTGGAACCATAAATGGAAAGAATTCCCGGAGGAAAAAGGAAGGATAGATTCAATCTAGCTCCTTTATGTAATTGATAAGTGACATCAATAACTGGTCCAAGTTATTCCAAAGATTGATTATAGAATGATGGAATCACTACTTGAAATAACTTGAACTATATTTTCTCAAAATAAAAGAGAATTGAATTTTTGATTCCCTCCATTCCATTCATTTCTCAAAGGAGAATTGGATCCTATTAATTAGATTACAAGATAACAATTTATTTGGAAAGTACAAAAATAATTTTTTTCCATTCATTTCATGGATGGAAGGATCGAGATGAGCTAACTTCTATCCCATCATATGATAGAAAGAGAAATGGACCGGGATAAGCACCAATACCTATTATGGGTAGAAAGAGACAGATCACGATAAAAATATATCTTGGTCCATAATCCGTTAAATAAGGGTTCGTCACATTTTCAACTTATATAGAATATTCAACGTAACATAGACAACAAGTGGATGGGAGTGAATATCGTTACAATTTCCGCTATTGTCGTACCAATGATTCGATTTGAAAGGTCGAATAATATTTATAAACAATAATTTTTCTCGAGAAGAAAATATCATAGATTCTGCCATAAAACCACTGATTTCTGGAAACACAAGAGAAGCCATTGAAAAAACACTGAACATAGTATTTTAGGTATTAGTATAGCACTACCATTTTTTTCATCAATAAGAAGAGTATATCCTATCGTCACTTGTTCCCACTAAGAATGAAAATGATGCACCAATTGATTAATGAAATATCATTTGAAAATGGATCCATTGAGACTTGTATCTGCCATGGAACCAATAATTACAAAACCCATATGAGATACTAAAGACTATCCTCCTTTTCCAATTCTGTTGACCCAGAGAAATTGGAGATGCATAGACGATTTCAACCTTTCCTATCATTACCAACCAAAACGAAAATAAATATAAAATGAGCATGAGGTAGCAATTCCATGTTTGGATTAACCCATATCCTCCCATTTTCAATGGAACTCCAGCTACTAAAGCATACATGTACTATAATGTGCTTTCCCATGAGTATCAGGTAACCAAGTATGTAAGGAAAAAATGGTGATTTGATTGCATAAGTGATGAAGAACCCTAAATAGAATACTATTTCTAGTATTACAAAATATTATTTCTTATCCAATATTCCTGAACCTAATGTTGGTCTATCGGATCCCTAGAGACCCATACTTAAAGCTCTGATTAGGGGAAATATAGAATCACTCGCAGTGTACGAAATGAACTTTGTGTCCAAATATAAACGTCTTTCCCTCTCCCCATACAGATAGAAGTGGGTGAACGAAAATTGATTCTATCTCCCGCATAGGAAAGAAAAGTAGAATATCTCGAGAAGCAAATGATCCTAATTGGCCACTGTACATTGCATAATATCAGTAAATGTAATGATTGAATATTTTAAGTAACTGGCCAAGCAACTGAAATAACAAAAGTGGTAAAAAATCTCGTCAAATAGGTCCAACGGAAAGTCTGCCAATTCCCAATCTCCAATGAAAATCAATAAGATCTATCCAGTTAGACTCTTTCTTCTTTCAATTGGATTGATGAATTATCGAATTGGAAATGGTAATAGACGAAATGTATAGGTAATGAAAATGACTTCTTACCTAGAGTATACCATTGAATTAGCTCATTCCCTCCCTCTATGGGTGGACAAATAATGGGATTAAGGAACGTGCAGATATGGGAAAACTAACAAATATTGTTGATCGAGCCAAGTTAATTCACTTATTATAGAAGATTCTTTCCATCTCTCTATAAAAACCCATACTTGAGATCTTGGATCAAGTATGGGTTTTTATCAGTGGAGAAAAAAAAGAATGAAAAAATATGAGATGGATTTAACCTTTTTTATTGTGCGTATTGATCAGTAAGCTAGACCCATACTGCACGTTGTATCATGCCATAAATAAACACGTACACTAAAGAAATATGTTGGAGAAGTGGATTCACATCGCTTACAACCTACATAGTCTTCTATTCTTGGAGCAGAAGCAATTTGCTTAGCTCTACATCCTTCCCAAGGTATCATTTCCAATACATCTGTGGGACAAGCTCGTATGCATTGGTTGTTGAAGAATGTTATGGCCTCACCCCATTTCCAGTATTGTTACTAGGCATGAGGTGTTGGAAGGCCAAAATTTAACACCAAGGCATCAAGGATGAGCTCTTGGATGTGTTCTACAACAACCTTGTCAATGTAAGCGAACAAAAACTTCCTTGTAAGATCACCCGAAGGAATCCAATTCCTCAATAGGCTGCTAGATAAATCATTAGCCCAATGAATTCCTTGTCAAAACAACTTCAAGGCTATGAACTACGAAGATTTGGCCAATAGCTTTTCTTCAAACAGAATTGATGAAAACCACTATAGATAGTGCTCTAGTAAAAGACATGCCATAGGGAGGACTCTTTTCAGGTCAGGAAGGGTTTGAGTGCTTCTCAAGCTTTCTAGTTATTTTGCATAACAAAGGCATCGATGGGTTTAACCCTTAGGGGTTTAGAAGAATACTCTGAAATGAAATGCCTTGCCAAATTATTTTTCCTAATGATAGCCCTTTCCAAATGCGATGCTTGAGTAGGACTTTCCGAGCTTCCTTTCCTTCCATAGACCAAATCACTCATTTGGTGCATAGTCCCTGGGCTTGCACCCTAGTTTTGATGATACCCATGGCCCTAAATTCTTGTGGGGTACAATAAATCTCCCAACTAGCTCGATGAAAATCTATTTTCTTGTTAGACTTGGCCCACAGAAAGTTGTGTAGGGATTTCTCAAGGCGTCCATAAGTTGTCTTTGACAAAACTTAACAAGAAGAGTAATATACATGAGTAGCTTCCAACACTTTGGCACAAATATGGAGTTTGGTTGCTAGCACTTTGGTGCAAATATGTAATTTCGCTGCTAGCATCAAGGGCTTGATTATTTATTTATCTACCTTCTCAATTATTTACACTTCTACCTCCCAAGGCTCCTAAGGAGAAGCTTGGATAGCAAAGGGAATACCAAGGAACTTGAAAAACTATTCAGGTTGGTTCCAAGTCTAATTTTGGGAGGTTAACAACTTTGGCATTGGCCATTGGTTTTGTGTGTAGCATTAAATCTCGACTTATTGAATACTCGACCTGGAAGAAACACAAAAAATGTCGAGACCATCCATGGTATAGCTGTAGGATTGTGGTCTTTTGAGCTAGTCAAGAAAGAATCATTTGCAAATCAAAATGTCCATTGATTCATTTCCCTGCCTCAAGGTCAAGAAGATGAATCCCTTGAATGTGTTCCGTATTGACTATGGAATCAAGAAAGTAGCAAAGTGCCTCGACTACCATGACATAGCTGGCTTCAAGCAAGGGGAAATATTGTCTAATGGATCAAACCCTATTACACCCTCACATCTAGAGGTAACTAGAGGATATTTTTTCGCCTATGATCCATATCACAGAAAACAATTCCATAGACGAGATCCAGGTTCTCCACAGAGAATTGACCGATGATGCTTCCCAAATTTTTCTTAGTTCACTCTCATTTGATGACTACGATGCTTGACATACACGCAGTACCTTGTTTCATTGCTTCATATTAAGTGTTAATGCCTTATGTATTTGTCATGGAAGTACTGACCATTGCTTGAGTCAAATAATGGACCATGATACTCTAAATTTGTGTCTTTTGCCTTGTTTCACCTCATTGATCATCATCATCTTCTAGATAAGTGTTGTTGGGTAGAGTTGTACTACAGGGGGGGCTTTAAGAGGGGTAGCATGTCCATATCCCAATCCATACATAACATTCTCCATCTTTCTCGATTTCCATTGTCCCCACTTTTGGGTTGGTGGTCATATATCACACATATAGGTTCATGCTTCATAATCCCATGAGAAAAAAGAGCTTGAATGCTCGAGGTTGATGCAACTTAATAAAAAAAGGGGGAAAAGAGCAAAGATGCTAAAATAAAAATGGAAAGCAAAATGAAAAGAAAATAAATGACAAAAAACCAAAAGAAACAAAGCATGAGCAATGCCCCCTCACTATGAGGCCATCGCCCCAAGTCCTATGCAATAAATGCATACCTAAGAAAAGACTAAATAAAGTAAAACGAAAGTCAAAAGCTAGAAAAGGTCAAATGAATAAAGAAAAAGGAAAAAAAAGGGTTTTGGAAAGACATTGTGCCAAGGAAAGGGCAACTCATTGCATAAGCGTTCCCTCAATACAAAGGTGCTCATGTGGATGAATATCTTACATAACCTTACATGACTATGCATACCACTCATGAAGTTAAACCCCAAACCATACCCTCTATCATTACACATGCTCCTTGATGGGTTTCTTGGGGAATACTTCTCTTCTTGGGTATTGCCACATGTAATAAGAGCTAATGATAACCCTCCCATACCTAAACTTGGCAAATTGTATGAATTCAATGAGTTATTGTGAAGTTTGAAGATAATGCTTAATGTGATCTACCTAATGACATTTACATTTGACATGACTCACTTCTTATGTCACAGTGGACTTTTGTACCTGCCCCCGGATTGATGGCTACATTAGCTACATTGGGTCACTTGACAATGTATATGACATGGATGTTACACCTTTTAGAGATGAATTTACACTTGGATGATGAAACGTTGTGCTCTTCGGAGGGAATGCTTCACTTTGAGAGCCCCTACACATGACTTTTGACATTATTTGAGTGAGCCCTCCACTTTTGGAGACCACACGTCTGGCTTTGAACATGCATTTATGGATGATGTCTTACCTTTTGATAATTTTACTTCATCTTAGGAGCATCATTAGGGGTCTTTTGACTCATCAACTATTGCATCGTGGATATTTTATATATTCTGATTTTATCTCCAAGGCTTGTAAAGAGAAATACATTTTTATATTTTCTTAGGGTTTAAGCTAAGAAAATATTGTTATTTTAATGAGAAGGGTGCTAGATCTCTCATATAAATAGAGAAGCACTTCTCATTTGTGAATCATTGCTAGAACTTGTGGAGAACATTAATTGTCTACTTCTTCTCTTCTATATTTTCTATGGATGGATAACTAGAGCAACTTCTTGAGGATGGTGTCTTGTGGATTATCTTTCAAATTTCATGGATACTCTTGGCTAGGGTTTTGAAGATGAATTAATTTCTTGAGTAAGTGGTCTCACTTGATCTTATGGATGTTGTTTATGGATGATTTTAAGTGTAGTTGTATTTCTCTAATGGTGGTGGTGCACTCTCTTTGTGTCCTAGAACAAGTCCCTTCTTTATAACTCTTGGAGGATTACTAGTGGAGTATCTTCCCTTGAACTATTTTGGAATTTGTGAAGGCACTAGGTGGATTTTCTAGGGTTTGTAGTGGACAACCATAGATATCCCCCTAGATTTACTTACATCTTCTCAAGGGAGTTCTTAGTTAACCCCATATGTCAATCATAAATTCTAAAATTCAAATTTTATCTCTGTTTTAGGGTAATTCTAGGGTTTTAATAGCTTATATTTAATTTTCAGCCATCAAAACCCCTAGATGTCTAAGGTTTCCCCACTTCTTTTGACCTAAAAATCATTTTTTTGGGAACCTTGCTCTAGCTGGTTTTTATTGCAACTTTTTAGGGTTGGACGTCTTGATCTTTTTGGGTTGTTACAAGCTTTTAAATTTTCAAAATTAACAAGTTACTTGAAACCTTAGTTTTATTCCTTGTTTCAACTCTAAATTTCACTTGATTATAATCTATTTAAGGCGCTGAATTGTATTGTTGTTTGAACTCATTTTATGCCGCAATTTATTTATATTTATTACAAGTTTTATGACAGCCTAAGGTACTATTTTGGGGACTTGTTTTACTCAATAATCACAACCCTATAATTGAACATATTAAATTTGAATATTCACATTGAAGTATCCACCTATTCTTCGACTTGTATATCACAATAAACTAGTGGTAAATTGGGTAGCTACATAAGAGACCTTAGACTTGAGTGTGTCTTCCCTTAGGAACCCTAGAGGCTACTAGAGAAGCTTCCCTTGTGTTGGATCCATGATTCACTAAAACGAAGGAAGATGTTGCCTAGGTGATAGTGGCAACACTTTTAATGTTCCACTCATTTTGTACCTTGTGAAAGCTTTGCACTAGGTTGCAAGATTGTGTGATAACACAACCCAATTCCCTCTAATTTGCATAGAGTAATAGAGAAATAAGATGAAGCATTTGCAAAGAGGGTTTCCACATAGTGAAGAAAAACAAGCCCAAACCCTAAGACTTTGAGCATGGCTAGGATGAAGGGCCACACTACTTAATCATATTGCTTGTCAAAATCATTTTTTTTTATAAACAAGGCATTTAGGCTAGAGGTTCGAACTCATTCCCTTCCCTCGCAAATTGAGATAACATTATCGAGAATGTAACGCCCTAAATAAAGCCAATGTGCTTAGGCCCAATTATCTCGGGAAGTATATGCTTCAACCATAAAGCGGAGTAATAGGAAATCAACTCATGATAATCTTTGGGTCCTTTGTCTTGGGGATATGAACCGAATTAGTCCTTGATTAATCCCCACCCCAGAGATCAATTGCACAAGGCTTCATTGTAAACCTGAAGGAGATTTGGTCCAACAAAGGTCCAACTCGTCTTATAAAACCCACAAGAGAGGCCTTATCATCTACCACTTCATGAAGCACTAGGCCTTATCATCTACCACTTCATGAAGCATTGCAACTAGCTTATCATAGGATAAGGCTATATCACAAGCTCTCTTCAATTTTGAGATTTTACATGGCACAATATCAAGGCATTTATGTCTATCTTCCTGTCTTTCCAAAGGTATTCATTGTGATTAACACACCATTATGTAGTATTCCACAATTTCATGCTCAATCTCATCTTGCTTAGTCAACTACGTGGCTATGACTTTGAAGAGCGCTTCAGTCAACTTTTCTCTCAAAGCAAATATAGATTCCCCAACCTTCTTTGTGGCTATGACTTTGAAGAATGTTGCGGTCAACTTTTCTCTCATCTTTAACTAGTGTAGCTAAGCTCGCATTTGAGCACCTCTTGCTCGACGAACATCATCGACCCAACTTTTCTCTCATCTTTAACTAGTGCTTTGCAACTTGCATGTGTTATTCATCTAGATTAAGTTATCAACATCCAAAAAGTTAATGTCTTCCACTATCACTACACCAGGAAGGCTATGAAAATCACAAAAGGGAAAAAGTCAAGGGTTTTCTGTAGGAAGAATGAAAGAAAAAATGACGTCATAATTTTGATTTATCTTGACAATGAATTTCACCTAAAAATATCTCGGCTAAAACGTTAAATATCCAATGCCTTAGTTTGGAATTTGAACTATAATTCAGTTGTAGCATTTAAATGAAATTGAATATATAGCTCCATTGTCAAAAGAATATCTAACACATGAGCTTTGAAATTTAAATTACTTCTTAGGGTAATGGTTTTTTCCCTTCTCTACCAATTGCAAATCATGAATATCAAACATCAATTTCAATAATTGGTTATTGGATAAGATGGAATAATGCATAGTGAAAAAATTGTTGCCAAAATAAACCCTCTAGAAAATGTTAAACAGATGGATCTATCCTTAGTCTTAATTTTAATAAGACAAACCCTCTTTTCTTGTGGAAAAGCTGGTGTTCGACCCTCTTCAAGAACAGAAACTCTCAACTTTCAGTGTTGGGTTGGTCACTAAGATTAGTGCTCGACTAATTTAAGAAAGATGCGGATGTTTAAAGCTTGGGGTTAAATGGCCCTTATTGCCTCTATTGTGTAAGGGTCTTTTAGCCTCATTTCTTAGGTAACTCTCCATATAATCTTTAAGAAAAATTAATGTAATATAAAATGCATTTTCTTTCGAGGGAGAAATACACATAAAACTAGTGAACATTATCCTACCAGAATAATCAGTTTAACATTCCCTGTGTACTGAAGATGTCATGTATGGACTATAAAAATATTCACAATGTCAGGTTTACTCACAAGACTTGTTACAATTGAGAACCACACTTATAATTGTAGAAAATAGTTCACTGCATTCCTGGGGAGTCTACCCTTACATCAGAAGTGCAGCTTTTCCCCTTAACTAAAAGTTCCATCTGGTCAAAGACGGGCACCACAATAAATCTATAAAAAGAGTTAACAAACTAATAAATCATAAAATATGAATTTTACTGATAATAACGCAATACAAAAAGTACGGACTGCCATGTGATTTACACTGCCTGGCAGACAAAATTGATTGTGGTTTACTTGAGAAGATTTGCTTATGTTTGTGAATAGGGAACACTGCCCAATCTTGTAATATCAGTAAAAAAATTAATAATCTACAAAGTAGAGGCCATAAATTTATTGAATACAATGGAATATACAGAGGTATACACTATAACGAATACCGATTAAAACATGAATGAAAGAATCAGCCCTGAATTTGACTCATTATACACGGCATCCTCGTTCCACCCGTAAGAAAATAAGCCCCCGAGATATCCTCTGCATGAACCAAAACATAGTGATAAATGATGAATTAGGACAGCACAGAAAAATGGACGTGAACAGCTGACTTGATTCTCTAGAATTATGGCACAGTCAATTCCTCATTAATCAATTAATCAAGGAGATGGAAAAAATTGCATATCTAGACTAGAAGGGTGTACTTATTACCCTAATAAATGTCTTCAGGGCATAAGATCGGTCAACAAGAAGTATCGAAGCTATTACAATAATATAATAATATACTGGTTAAGAGGGAATTGAACCTGGGACGACAATCATTCCTCCAAACCACCAGATCTAAACCCAATTGACAAACCCTAATAAATGCCTATCCTTTTGTACTTATTCTTTTATTAATAGAATATTTTTTCATTAATAGAAAATAAGAAGCATATTTCAATGATAAATAACTTGCAGGTTTGCAGAAAATAAAAAAGGCTTTACCTCACGAGTATCTGTTAACCGCAGAAGTTCTAGTCTCTCGGAAGGCCTCATATGTAAGAGGTTTGCAAACTACAGTCAAACCATTAAATTTTAACTGTGAGATAAACAGATGAACCATAGAATACTGGCATTGCCACACATTGATCAATGAGACCTCAACTCTTCATACATACCCAAAAACTAAAAGCTTCTGGATCACGTGGGCTGGGCATTCCTTCGGCCAGACTCAAAAGTTCAGCATCACGTCTCGATTGCCGATCTTGTACAGCCAATGGAAGCAGCATTGAGAAAAGGGGGATAAACAAAAGCTTAACAGCAAAATTCCAGTTTGAAAATAGCATAATTGCGAATCAATTATAAAAGGGGAAAACCGTGAGTGAAAAGAATGATTAAAATGATAACATAATTCACTTCAGGGTTAGTAAGAAAATGTCATGGAAGAGTTGAACAGAAACTTCAGCATTTGGTCGACCAATGTTGGCCACAAGACCGCATAACATCTATACATCATGAAAATCTATACTCACTATTTTTTGTTCTATATTTAGACAACTGGAAATAAACCTAGGCAGACGGCATGCCATATATAGGAATTGTGATGTTTGGAACAAAAAACAATCAGAAAAATACTTCCACGAAATTATTGATAAGAATTGTGAAATGTGTTCAGATTCTCTATGGTAGGTGTCAAGGGGAGACTCGCTGACACAGGATGCAGAAGTGTACGCGAGAAGATGGAAAAATCTGAAATCCACGGAGAACAACTTGTCAAGTGCAAGTGAAGGGAATTCCTAGATGAGATGCACAGGACAGAAACGATGAAACCTAAAAGTTAACCTCTCAACATCATCAAAAGTGTTTCAGTTGATCTCCAACAAGACACAAATTTATAAAGGGTAATGCATTAAAAGAGAAGCAATCCAAAGAATTCAGTGTGAACTAAACTCAACGATACCTATACCATTCATTCATTGTGGGGGGCAAGAGAGAGAGTTTTGTCCCTTTTTAAATATAAAATATAAAAGTTTAAAACAAACAAAACTGAACTGTGCAATCTGTGCCTGTGATGTCACCCTCGCGAGGGCTGGCTGCCCTTTGGCAGGCTGTCCCTGTGAGGGAGACCTGCCCTTTAGTATTTTTTAAAATACATGTATTTTTATTTAATTTTTCTGTCAAAAAAATATTATATAATTTTATTTTGTTTTAATTTTTCTTTTAAGTTAATAAATTATAATATATTATTTTATATATAATTATCATTATTATTATATAATATTAAGACATTATACATAGTCTAGATATTATTATGTTTTTATAATAATATAACATTATAATATCCAACATTATGAACAACGGTTTACATGATACAAATAATGACCGTATTTAAACGATTGGACTGCCCATGGTTTCTAATCAATTTTTTTTTGTATTCAACTATTTTGGTTCTTGGTTCTCTAGAGCCAGTGCAATCAGCATATATCCATCTTATAGTAGGATCTATTAAGCACTGAGAGGGATCCAATTTGTTAAGGTGTAATTTTTTTTATTATTATTTCATTCCATGTCAAGTTTTACAAGTGTAATTGTTTTTTTTTGTGTATTCAATTATTTGGATCTAGACCAATACAACCTACATAGATCCATCTTAAACCCGGATCTATCAAGCATCGAGAGGATCCAATTTGTTAAGGTGTAATTTTTTTTATTATTATTTCATTCCATGTCAAGTTTTACTGGTTTTTTTTTGTGTATTCAATTACTTTGGATCTAGACCAATACAACCTACGTAGATCCATCTTAAAACCAGATCTATTAATCACCGAGAGGATCCAATTTGTTAAGGTGTAATTTTTTATTATTATTATTTCATTCCATGTCAAGTTTTACAAGTGTAATGGAGTCGACTTTATTTTTATTATTGTTATTTTATTATTATTATTATTATTATTTGTTATCTATTGTTATTTTATTATTATTATTTTTTGTTATATAACATAATAAAACGCCTCAACATCTCCCCCCATACTGGGATGTAGAGCACCTCACTACTCTTGGTGCAACTAGCAGTGATCTGTACACTGTTGTGGGTATCCCATTAAACAGTTTGTCCCAACAGACTCTTAAACAAACGATTGCGGAAATCACTGTGCCCTTTACTATAACGTTATTACTATTGCAATTCTATTGCTAGATGTAAAAAAAGAATGCCTCAATAAACAACAATCACGCATGCAAACATAGACACACAAACTTTATCCTCGAGAAAACTCACTCTAGGAAATCTCCAGCTTCAAATTTATTTATTGTTTTATCACTTGCAAGAGGTTTACTGAATGCCTATTACACTCTTCACAAGAGACTTCATGTGCTATGAAGTAAGCTAAACAATGAGGATCATAGATAGCCTCTCTATAGGATTTTTTAGTGTCTTCTCACTCTGATTTTTGCTCTCCTTCCATATCGTCAAGTAACATTGTTTCCAAGCCTATCACTGCCTCTTTGAATCCCTGCAACCAACTTCGTTAGGTGTTACATGTCTTTGGCTTAGAGGTTACTGTGTCTATGTGGATGATCATGTGGCATCATATGATACCTTGTGGAGTAATTGAGGTGGACCACAAGCCACACATACAACCAAGTCTTTGTGTTCCCTCTCTGCTCAAGTGAGGGCTTGTAAAGGCTCACTTCAATCCAAAATTAGAACCTATGCATAATTTGTCTTGGACCAGTTATCCATATTTTGTGGATAACTAAGGAGATTATGTCTCGAGGCCCTCAGGTTGCAGATATGGAGTGTCGATAGACTACATGACCAACAATGATATGGATACCCTTCTAACCACCATAGAGGGTCGCATATTTCCAGATGGCATCCACCACATCAGCTGGCTTCCGGAAGGCAGTGGGCCTTGCTCCATGAGGTACAAGTCAGTATTATGGTGAACATCATCTCAATATTTAAGCCATTTGAGTATGTTGTATCTTAGATTGCTCTAGATTTCATGATATATGCTTGGACATTATGCCTTTTTCTCTGCTTCACCTTGGTGGTTGACATTGTGCCCTAGTAAGTGGTCTTCCTTGGGGATGGGTTTTCTACTAAAATCTCCCTTGAAGAGCCATTGTACCGTTCCCAGCCATACTTACCACTTTCCATCACTATTTCCCCCCATTTCCTTATCTCTTGGGATTTTAGGGTGTATTGACCCAAAAAGGGGTTGTCCCTCATTCTATGGGAAGAAGGGGTTGAAAGCCCAGAGGGATTGATGTTGGGTAAAAGATAAAAGCCTATGTATGAACCTTCTAGATGCTTCGCCTAGGGATCACCCAAGAAAGCAATGAAATGCTTATCTTTGAGTAAAGGGGGATCCACAATAAAATATGATTTAAAAATGCTTAAAAGGTTAGTTGGAGGATAGGAGGTCTCACCACGAGCCGACCTATCATGTCCGTGAATATCTATTGGAATGACATTACCATCATCTAGTCACCAAGCCAGGGTAATGGCTCTCAGTTGCATGGTTGAGAGAAAATGGGGTCTCATTACGAGCCAGCCTTTTCATTTCCACTAGGTGTTTGTGGGTGACATTGCCATTATCTGGACATGTTAGGGAAGTGGCCTTCAACCTTTCCTTAAAATTATGGAAGAATAAAAGAATGGCAAAGAATGGGCTTGGAAAAAGTGCATTTTGGACAAAGGTACCACACACCCTCTACAAAGGCACTCATGAATGAGACACTACGACCTCTTGTATGTCATGAGCCCTATGCTCATTGAGTCTGGACCCCAACCACCTCACCCACTTTACATGGCTTAGAGAGGGATCTCTTGGAAACTTTCCTTGACCTAGGGAAAGATCTACCCAATAGGACATCTCGTCAACTCTCCCATATTCAGGTTTGACAAGTCGCATAGTGTCTTTGAGCAATTAAGTGTTTGGTATAGTGATCTTTGATGCACATGCTTAAGTGGCTCATTTATTGATTGGATTCACTTATCATGATGTTATGACTTGAGATCCTTGGAGGGCGTGCTTATTTGTCTTTGCAGGACCTAGTTGGTGGATAGTTTTGGAAGAACAAGCCTAGCTTGGGCTTCCATGGGGCTTGAAGCCCACAGGTGGATGCCAAGGGCACGCATGCCGARTGAGGAAGATCAAGCTTTAAATGCCTTGAAGATGACTTGGACGATGTAGCCTAGCCCCCACATGCCAAACATTTTTCCTAGGAGAGACAAAACGCCACTTCTAGAGGCATGACGTCACTTAGGGGGGTTTGGGCTTGGTGGTGAAGTGACATACATTGGCACTTGGACGTTTTTAAGGGGCTTGAGCCTTCATCATGAAGGAAGTTGTTGGATACTTGACATGTGGCTTTGGGAAGCCTCTCTACTCTTCTCCATCACCAACAACCTTCTCCAAATGCCAAAAGGTCCCCTAAAGGGGTGACGTTCTACTAAAATTAGGGTTTTTCTTATGTTGAAAAGTGAAATTTTAATGAATTGTTTAATATTACTTTGTTAAGGGGGAAAGATTAGGGTTGTTGACCCCTAATCTTGTGGTTTACCCCTAAATATGTGGACAAGTCACCTTGGTGACATTTTGTATAAATAAGAGATCATAAGATCTCATTTTAACATAACTCTCCCTCTTGTGAGAAGTATTGGTTTGAAATTTTCGCTACCTTTGGCAAATTTGTCTCTCTTGGCTCTTGTTTATTGTTATCTCTTGATATTATGGTTGATGAAAGTGATGATGAAAGTGATGCGTTAGCCTTGGAAGGTTTATCTCTTGCTATTGTGGTGGATTATCTTGGCATTTTTCCTTGAATTGGTATCGTCTTTACTCTCATGCTATCATTTGTTTCAAGTCAAGGTTATTGTGCTAGGAGCTAGGTGGGAAGTATAAGGGCATACACCCCCACCATAGTCTTCATCATTTTATGCTTCATGTTATTGGTTAAACAAGGGTTTGCTAAGAGAAGTATAAGGGCATACACCCTCTTAGCTTAACCACTAGCTAGAGAAACTTGCTTTGGGGAGTAAGAGAGTTTACACCCCCAAGGAGGTAGCTTCTATAGCTCTTTCTTTGCATGACCCCATTAACTCAACTAATAAGAGCACTAGTCATTTATTATTGCAATGGAGATATAAAATTGTTTCTTTGGGAAACGTGATTTTTGCAGATAAGAAGTCTCTCTTTTGGAAAGTTTTTCTTGAGCCTTTGGCTCTTTTGCCTCATTGAGGCGTCCTCTTTCTCCCAATAATTTGTTTTCTGTACTAACTTGTTTCATACAGCCATAAGGCTGCAAAAAACACTAACCCTAGACCACTAATATCTCACAAACTAACCTGAAGAAACTCCCCAAACTTCACTCACCTAATCTACTCATTAGGGCCCACTTTTTAGGCTAATTTGGGGCACATTTTGATGGTTGATTTTTCTGTTGTACAACTTTGAATGCTACATCCATAAGGCTGATAATTTACTGTAGAAAATCATTTAGTAATAGCCCTCTTACTTGCTCTCAAAGTACTTCATAATTCATAGTCAATTGCTAGTTTTGCTTTGACATTGGTTAACTAGTCTTATGTTCACTTTATTCTGATTTAGATATCTTTATTTGTTGATATACATTAGTTACTAACTTCTGTTATTAGGGACAACAAGCTTCACTTGCTTGTCCACTTGATTATATTGCAACACATGCTTATTTTTCTTGTGTCTCGGGCAGGTACTCACACTTGGCGAGTCACTCAACCTACTTGGAAACCCTTGGACCTTCTCAAGACCTCATCCCAAGACCTTCATACCATTTAGACTTGACTTCTAGAGACTTCATCTCCATCTTCATCCCTTTCCCCCTAGGGTCACAGGGATTCCCCCCTTGAGGTGACTACCTCACCTCTAAAGTGACGGGGACACCTGCCTAAGGTGACAGTGGGTAGGTGACCTCTTAGTTGTCGCCATTTAGTGGTTGGGTTGGGCTTTTCCCAACCTACAATTTGTGCGATAACAAGACCTAACGCATTGGTGCTCTTTTTCATGGATTCTTTGCCTTCAAGCCAACAGACTAATTCTTTTTCTGGCTTATTCATATGCTTAACGAACTTTGTCTTCTTATCCCTTCTAAAACTAGAATTGGCATTTGATCAATTCTATATCACACCTTTCATCGAGTGTTTTTTTTCCTCAGGTAATCAATCTTGCCTACCGGGCAATTTTAATTATCCTTGAGTTTTTCACTCACAAAATCCTCCAAAATGGTGAAAGGTGTTCTAAGGATCGAGCCCAAGGGGTGACTAAGGTTTATGAATGTTGTAAATGACATTGCTAGACATCTCCTAGAGTCTTGCATAATTTCGTTATGTTTGATAGGTTTCTTTTAATTATTAAAATTTTCCATTTAATGAAAATTTTAATTATTTTTGATGTAAAATGTAAAAATTTGGTCCCCTGGGATTTTGTATAGGGGTGTGGGTACTCAAATCAAATGGAAGATGACCCCCTACACCCTTGGACCAAGTTTAAGCTCAATTGGACAAGTTTTGCTAGGTCATTGTCCATGAGAAGTCCAAGTCAGTCAAAAGTCATCAAATAATTGGCTAAATTAAATTTTTTTTTATAAAAATGTCTAAAGTCATGAGAGAGAGTGGGGAAATGATTTCTAATGTATTTCCTATGTTGGAAAAAAGATTTTCCACTTAAAAGACCCCCCCATGCCAAGCCAACAACCAAAAGTGAGTCTCCCTAGTGAAAATTGCACCCCCCTTAATCATGAACTTAAGGAAAAGTAAAAAATTAAAGTGAATAAAGTGTCAAAACCCTAATTTCGCCCTTCCTATAGTCTAACCTCATGTTTGACAAGTCAAAAGGTGTTTTCCCCCTTCACATCTCACCCCTCAAACCTTAACTCACTACCAAAACCCTAAAAGTGTCTCTTCCTTGACTTTGTCTATCTCTCTTAGATGAATGACACTTGTAATTCATCCAAGAGGGGTCTCTTCTCTCTCCCTCATATAAAAGAAAACCTACCCCTTCTCATTTTCAGATCTATTCTCACAACAACTCTATTATGCCAAAATCTCTCCCATCTCTTTTTCATTTTCTCTCATTTTCTCTCATGATTCTTGGTGCCATTGGGAAAATCTTCTCTTATGTAATAAAATAGAAGCTTTGGAGGATTTATTGTGTCTCTTGGAGTATTCTTGGAGCCATTGTTTGTTGTTTATGAAGTAATATTGTTGCAATTCATTTCTTTTGTATTTCCTTGCTTGCATTTTTACTTGGAGACCCAAACAAAGTATTTTGCTTGGGATAGATTAGTAGTAGTCTTACTATTAGTATTTGTGAGCTGATTCTAATTGATTTGGAAAGTATTTTGCAAGTTGTTAGATCACACTTACCTTCTCTGTATTTTGTAGCAAGGGTTTACAAAAATCTGCAGGTTACTAAGGGCTTGGAGGAGTGGATTTCAGATCTGGAAATCCCTCTTTTTCAGCCATCTAAAGCTTTTATATTTTTTGTTTTTATTTTCAGCCACATATCTATCAGTTTCAGTTTTATTTCCATAAAAATCTGCAATCTAATCTCTCTTTTTCATGTTCAGAAATTTTTATTTAATTATTTCTATTCATTGTGATAATCTGAAATAATCTTTTCAAAGTCATTTTAACAATTTCCAGCAAGAAGATCTTATTGTTTTTTGCAGGTTTTTGCAAGTTAGAAGAGGAGTTCTACATCTTTTTGGCCCCAAGACACTCAAGGAGACATCCAAGGGTCTTGGTACCAAACCCTCTTCTCTACTTCACTTTCTAAACATTGTAAACAACCCAAGAGAGTCTCTTGGGCTTGCATTTCTCTCCACTTTAAATTTTTCTATAAGGTGTAAATAATTTTTGTATTTTGCCCACACCTTTCAAAGAGATTGGCTATGCCATCCGTGCAATATCGTGAAGGCTAGGTTTAGATTTAATTTTTTGCATTTCTTTTATTTACCCACCTTGGCCAAAACCGGTAGGCTTGTCCTCCATCTTGTGCCATTGTTGTGAGGTTGTACTTTAATTTTTCAAGTCATTTAAATTATTTATTTTGCCCACACCTTGCAAAGAGATTGCCCTAGCCATCCATGCAATATCGTGAAGGCTAGTCTAAATTTTATTTTGTTGCAAAGTAATCAAACTTGTGCCCCTCTTTTGCCCCATATTACCTCCCCTTGCCACTTTGTGGATCTTGGGTAACTAAGAAAGGACAAAGGATTGAGAGGCTAGATTAATTAAGCACCCAATTAGTATTGTTTCTACCACAAAAAATGATGACTTGGGAGGCTACAAGGGGTTGAAGTCGGGGACGACTTCACGGTACTACTTGTCCTCTTTGTTGAATGCCCAAGCATTTCAAATTTGACCTGTGGAACTAGGGAAGAACCTTGTTTGTTCTTCTTCTTGAGCACCCAACACTTCCTTTTGGTTGAAGGAATAAGAATTAGGGATAGTCACATAGTCTAGTCTTGCATCTTTCACATTAAATTTCCCCTTAATTCAAGAGAGACTTAAAACTCTTTAAAATTAACCTACACACTCTCTCACAACATTTACTTTTCAAGCAATTTACTTTCAAGTATTTCTCTTTCATGTGAATACTTGTCTCAAAGCATTCTTTATTTTTTTGAACATAGTTGGTCTAAGTGTAAAGTTATTTTTCATACTTGTTGTCGTCCTAATACACACTTGCAAACATGAGCTAAGTCTTGCTCACTTAGTGTGTCCTTGGAAGAACAATGCCTAGGTTCAAAGTCCACGCTGTCACTTTGATTTGAACCTCTTCCGTCTAGGCTTACTCCTAGGGAAGCCAAGGGGGGTAGACCCTCGTTACTATGTGAATTATTAGATGAATTCTAGGAGTTAATTTTAGTTTGTTAAAGGTGAGGGGAAACTAGCCTATATGGAAAGCAACAATGCAAATGCAAATCTTTCAATGAGAGTCAAACCTTTTCTTAAGTCAACCATGACTAGTGCCTAAGGTTGGGCAAGGGGTCAATAGATTATACAAGAATTAAATACAACTAAACAAAATATAATCAATGCTATAGGATACAACAAGATATTACGTTACAATTGAGATATAAATTGAATATTGAAAGATAGCTTACAATGAACAAGATGAATTAGTTAATTACACACTATACATGAAAGAGGTTGTTAGATAAATGAAACATTCACCTCACAAAATGAAATGATAAAATATATCATACATAAAACTTTAGGAGAAAGAATAAGCACATTAGATGATATTACAAATATACAAAGAAAATTAGATTATACACCAATCACATGAGACACCAAAATGTAGATATGCTTGAAATGTGAATTGCTTGAAATACCCAAATGTATGAAAAATGAATTGCCTTAAATGTGATTGTAAAACTTGAAATGAAATATTTGCTTGAAAATGACTTATTTGGAAAATAAATCACACCACCATAAGATTGCTTGCAAAATAAAATTGAAATGCTATGTTGTGAGATTGCCTTGAAACATGTATTGCAAGTGTTGTGAATGTAATGTGTAGCTTAATTTTAATAGATTTTAGATGTCACTTTGATTAAGGGATCAAGTTTGATAGATTGAGTCCTAGACTATGTGACTACCCCAAAACCATTATTGTTTTGACCAAAAGGGAGTGCTGGGTGCTCAAGAAGTATGGCAACAAGGCCTACCCTAGCTCCACAGGTCAAACCCAAAGTTTCAAGGTACTCCACCCGGAAGATGCCGAGCGTCGTGAGATCGTCCCCGACCTAGCACCCCGAGCTTCTTTCCAAGTCTTTGATTTTATGGTGCAAAAACAATAATTGGTTGTGGATGCCTAATTACTACTTCCAACCTTTGCCCTTTCTTGTCACCTAGGATCCAACTAAGTGGCAAGGGAAGAGAATACGAGGCAAACGTTGGGAACACAAAAATTATTTGAGCAATGATTTTAAATTAAAACAAGCCTTCCGTCATTGCAAGGATGGCTTATGCCAATTTGCAAGGTGGGGCAAAACAAAAGTATGTGAAATGTTTTATTAATTTGCCTTTAAACAATAATGAAATTAGTTTATTGCTTTACAAAACAAATGAAATTATGGTTGCCTCACAATTCCGGTCATGTGGAGGCACAATGCCTACCGTTTGACCAATGTGGGTATAAATAAAGAATAAAAATTAAATTGCTTGAAAGAATGAAAATACTTGAAAGCAAAACTACTCCAACAATGGCACTTGTGGAGGCACAATGCCTACCGTATTGGCCAAGTTGGGTATTATGTAAAAAATAGAAGACTTTTGAAAATGAAAATGCAAATCCCACAACTATGGCACAAGTGGAGGCACAATGCCTACCGTTTTGGCCAAGTATGGGTGTAAAAATGAAAAGCAATAAAGGGAAATCCTAACTATTACAATATCAGATTTTTATGTAAATTTACAAGAATGTCACCCAAGAGACTCTAAAGGGTGGCTTACAACTATATAGAAGATGTAGGAGGGAAGGGGACTTGATGTCTCAACTTAAAAATGTCCTTTGGAGGCCTTTGGGGCTAAATCACTTGTAGCAACTCTCCTTTGATACTAAAACTCTGCATAAAATATGTCAAATGATACTATCTTGTGTATGCTACAAAACCATGAAACTTGTTAAGTTTAGTTAGCCCAATGATACATAAACTTAAATGGAAAATTTGAGAATGATTTTGAAACCTTTAGAACCTATTCCACATCATAACAATAAGTAGAAAAGAAAATGAGAAAGAAAATAAAGGTTAGATAAATCTTGGAAACTTTGAAATGATTAAAAGAGTTTGGCTTTCCACTCTAAAGCCACTCTTCCAATCCAATAATGATTCTCCAAAGCTTGCCTTTGCTACACAAGAAGAATAAAGGTGAGAGCATCCAAAGAAGCTTGCAAAATACTTTCCAAACTAATTAAGGAACTACCACAAAATCAATAGCAATACTACCACCAATAGCACCCAAAACAAAATACTTTGCTTGAGTCTCTAAATACAAACTAGTGAAAGCAAAATGCAAAACAATGTAAATATATCACCTCACAAGAATAAGATGGATACACCAAGAAGACTCCCAATGCACACCATAGATTCTCCAAAGCTTCATTTATTATCCACCAAAATATCACCACAAATACTTGTAGCAAGCTTCATACATGAGAGAGCATGAGAGAGCATGAGAAAGAGAGAAAGAGAGGAAGAATTTTTGGATAATAGACTTGCTATGAGAGGAGATGGTAAAATGAGGAGAGGAGGCCTCAATTTATAGGAAAGGAGGAGGAGGGAGCCCACTTGGATGGGCTCCAAGTGTCACCCATCCAAAGGGGGAGAGTCCTATCAAAGAGAACAAGTGGGAGGATGAGGGGTGAGTTGGGAAGGGGGAAACCTCTTTCCCTATTATCTAAAAGTCAAGTGGGGTCAAGTGGGGAACTTTCCTAAAGTTTTAGGGGTTCCCATGGTGTATTTCATTTTTTATGAAATATGAGCAAGAGGGGGGGGGGCTCTTCTAGGAGAATGATAAATGTGGGTTGTGGGTTAGGCTAAGGGGGTTTTTATAAGTTGGAAAATGTTTTCCCAACTTAGGAAAGGCTATTGGGACACTTTTTCCACTCTCTCTCATGACTTTCATGACTTTTACAAAATTCGGCAATTTTAATTAAGTCAATTACATGCTGATTTTTGACTGACTTTGACTCCTCATGGACAAAGACCGAGCAAAACTTGTCCAAATGAGCTAAGACTTGGTCCAAGGGTGTAGGGGTGTATGAACCATTTCATTTGAGTACTTGTTATCCCCGTTTTCTAGGGATAACTAGGAGATCATGTCTCGAGGCCCACAGGTCCTAGACATGGAGTACCGAGAGCAAGATTGACCTGAGCATGGCCCTGGAGGGCCCTTCCTTCTTCTTCTTCGCCAGACTTCTCCTGTCAGCATCAACAACTTCCATCACCATCGGATTGGACTTGCATCAGAAATGACTCTTGCTCCATGAGGTAATTGGTCCAAGGTATCATGGTATGTGTCATGTTTGATCGTTATAACCTTCTTATATATGCATCAGGTTCCTTACCTTTCTGATAACTGCTTGGATCTTACACTAATCTACTTGACCATTGTTGGGGGGATTAACAGGGTGACCTAGCAAGCTTGTATTCATGGGTTTTGGTTAGCCACCAGGGGGGATTTGCAGAGCCATCGTCCGCTCCCACCATTCTATCATTTTACATCTTGTCTCCCATACATCCATCCCATTCCCCTAGTCCGTCCATTAGGATGACCTTTGAGGGTTACACTTTGTCCTGTGGGAAGAAGGGGCTAAAGGCCCAGGAGGTAAAAGCAGCTGGTAAAAGATAAAAGCCATAGGAAATGAAACCTAGAGATGCTTCGCCCAGGGATCCCTGAGAAGGCAATAAAAGGCCTCTCGATAAGAAACAAAAGGGACCCTAAGAAAAATAACAAAAACAAGACCTAACCAAGAGAATGGGAGGTCTCATCACGAGCCGGCCCATTATGTTCATAGGTATCTAGTAGTATGACATTGCCATTATCTGGTCACCACTCCAGGGCAATGACCTTTGGTTGCATGGCCAAGAGAAAGGGGGTCTCATCACGAGCCAGCCTTATCATTTCTGCGAAAATACCAGTGGGTAACACTGTCAGCTCTGGTCACCACGCCAAGGTAGTGTTCTTTGGTCAGACCTTGAAGTAAAAAGAAAGAAAAACAATAAATAAAGAATAAAGGCAATAAAGGGGCTTGGAAAAAGTGCATCCATGACGGGTACAACTCACCTCCTACAAAGGCACCCACGGACAACACCTACCCCTGGTCTTAC